>CAJQZJ010032834.1:1919574-1967194 GCA_907164525.1 Lophiomys imhausi
TCATACACCACCCAGCTGCTCTTCCTTGACATGTCCAATTCACTAGCTTTAACATCTTCACAGAGTGGTGCCAGGGACTCTTCACCACAGTCCCCTCTTGATCATGCTCATTGCCTTACAGAAACAGGCTCTCTCATTGAACCAGGAGCTAGGTTTGCAGCTGGCAGTCCCAGCAATCCTCCTGTCTCTGTCTCTAACAGTGCTGGGGTTACAGGCCTGAGCATGTGGCCCTACCTGGCTTTTCACATGGGTTCGGGGAGTTTGGATTTAGATCCTCATGTTTGTGTACGAAAAACTCTTATTTACTGAGGCATCTCCCCAGCCATGCATTTTTTAAAGGTAATTTTTATTACATTTATATTTGTTTATTAATTGTGTACCACACCCCATGTCATAGCCATGCCTTGTATGTGAGCTCAGCGGACAACTTGTGGGAATTGGCTCTCTTTTTCTACTTTGTGGTCCAAGGGATCAAGCATAGGTCATCAGGTTTGCAGTAAGTTCCTTTGCCCACTGAGCCATCTTGCTCACTCTCCCTTTTTTGTACATGTGGTTCTTGTGTATGTGGGAGTGCATGCATATGAACACATGTGTGCGGAAACCAGAGGTCAATATTGGATGCCTTTCTCTATTGGCTCCACCTTAGTTTTTGAGACATGGTCTCTCACTGAACTTCAAGCTCACCCATTCAGCTAGACTGACTGGCCAGCAAGTCCCCAATATCCACGTGTCTTCACCTCCCTTTCACTGGGATTATAAATGTGTGCTGGGTGCCGGGAATTTGAACTCAGTTTCTCATGACTGAGCCATCTCTCCTTTTCTGGATATCTCACCGGGAATTGATTCATATTGTGAATATATTCTTCTGTGTCTGGCTTCTTTCTTTAGCATAGTGTCTTTGAGGTTCTTTGACATTATTGCTTCCATCAATCTCCACTGCTCTTCAATAATGAACACTCTTCTACTAAATAAAACTTATCTGATGAAGGACATTTAGAGTAATCTTGCCTTTGGATGGGGTGCATTACACATATTCATGGACAAATGTTTACGTAAGTGCATGTATTTTCATTCTATACCTAAAAGTGGAATACTGAAACAGACACTGTTTTTGGTTCTCACAACTAGAATATTACTGTCCACCTACTTCTCCTGTTTGCTTTGTGGTTACCCAGGCACAAGATCCAACATTTTCTCTGCAATTCCCCAAACCCTATCCTAATATAAAAAACTAGAATTCATTTTTTTCTGCTTTTGACATTTCACATAAGATCTTTTAATACACTCTCTTTTAAATATTATTTTTAAAATTTAGTTACTTTTTTATTACACTTATTTATTTACTCTGTGTGTGTATTTATGCTCATAACAATGGTGCAGTGCACAAGTGGAGGTCAGAAGAAAATTGTTGGGAATTGGTTCTCTTTCCACCATGTGGGTCCCTGTAACAGATATTTTTATTTACCAAAACTTATATTAATTAATATTTAACAAGCATCCATAAAGTACCTAAATCCTATAACCTAAAACCTAAAATCTATAATCTAAGAATACCTTAAAGCCGGGCGTGGTGGCGCACGCCTTTAATCCCAGCACTTGGGAGGCAGAGGCAGGCGGATCTCTGTGAGTTCAAGGCCAGCCTGGTCTACAAAGCAAGTCCAGGACAGCCAGGGCTGTTACACAGAGAAACCCTGTCTCGAAAACCCCCCCCCAAAAAAAAAAAAGAATACCTTAATACCTAAAAACATTTTAATATCTATATAAAAACACTTAACACTATTTTAAGTTTCTTAAAAGGATATTAATACTCTTAGCATAGGTCCGTATAGGATGGCTTGGCTTATGGCGGTCCCATCAGGTCTTTCAAACTTAAAGTCCATTGGGCCTTATTTTGCCAGTTTGTAAGGCCAGTTTATTTCCACCACAAAGTTGTGGCCAGTTTATAGTCAGTCTGTTCCAAACGCCAACTGAGGGTGGCCCTTTTAATCAGCCAAGAATTGCCTCCATGTTCTCCCTGGCCCAGAAATCTCAAGTTCGAAAGCTTATCCAAATAGCTTTGCAATTCTGATTGTCTTGCTCACCTTTTTGTCACTCTGGAGCTCCAAGACAGATATCTCCAAAGGACTCCCCCTTAGCAGGTCTATGGCATGCCTTTACATTGGGGTGGCACAATCCAAACTATGCCAATGGCATACCTTGGTATGCTCTTTCCCAGCTTGGATTCCCAATGGGTGAGGGCAGGAGGGGGAGAGAGAGATCGAGGGGATTCTCTTATATATCATCCCATCTTGTGATTCTCAGAGGAGGGTCTCTTTAGCATTCCTGTTGCTGTGGTTACCGACATTTTCACAAGCTTTCCCAAGTCATGCCTCTTCAACAAGGCAGTCCATGTTGTCTCATCTCTGCGATCCTCGGCAGAGGATTTCCCAGCATTCCTGCTGCTTCTCATGGCTAGTGAAGTCATCTGCGTGGCTTGTGAGGTTTCTTAGCAACAGGGCATATAAAGGGATGTCAAGCTCTTCCCTGTGTGAGGCCAAATGCCAATCTGAACTGTCTATTAATTTCATTAAAAAGGGTTTTACTTCTACCACAGATCCCAGGGATAGAACTCAGGTGATCAGGCTTTGCCAAGTGCCTTTACCTACTATGCCATCTTGGCAGTGTGATATTGGTATCTTTCTTAGTTGGTCCATTCAACATTGTGTTAGTGAAGTCCAGTAATTTCTATATATGTGTTTAGATCTTCAATCCAATTGCTTTATGGCAATGTTCCTCAGGTTCTTAAAAATTATTCACACTCAAAGGCCATTTGAGATTTTTTTTCCTCATTGACCTGCTGAAATTTCAGCTGATTATCTGTCTGTCTGTCTATCTATCTTTCTATCATCTATCTATACCTATTTATGTGCACATCCATCCATCACCTAGAAATCAATCTATTATTCTATTTTACAATCTATAGAAATCTCTTATACCTATCTATTTCTGTGGTCTACATCTCTACATGTCTGTACACACACTTATATCTGTACATACTGTGTATGTATCTGTGTAACTGAACACTAGACATATAAAGAGTAAGATTATTTTCTCTCCTTCTCAAATCAGTTTTGCCCCCCTGTTGGTGGTGCTGCTTCCTGAGGATGGATGTTTTCTATATCCTGTACCTTGTGGACAGACCACACCTTTCCTACCTGATTTCTCACCAGTGGGTATTCAGGTCATGTCTAGTGCATCTTTTCAGAGTATGAACCAGGGAGTTGTGCATGTATCTTTTAGTGAATGCACAGATGCATTTCTTCTAGGTACCCTTTTGTGAGGAGCCATTGACAGAGTGGCAACTGCCTCAAGTCTCACATCAGCAGTGTAGAGCCTGTGGAGTCCATAGCAGCATTGATTTCCCACCCTTTCTACCTTGGTCATTTCAGTAAATAAGCAACCTCCAGGTTCCGTAAGCTACACAATATTTCATTGAGTGGGTGTCAGGAATTTGTTTAGTCATTACTCTGGTGATGGACATTTCAGGTGTTTCTTGTTTTACTCTATGACAAGTAAATGCTGCCATGGGCAACTTCACGCATGCCACTTTCAACACAAGATTGAGTCTCTTTTCTCATTTTGAAAATTAAAAATATGTATGCATTTATTTATTTGCACTGATGTTTGTGAGGGTGTGTATGTGCCCCAACTGTTGGGAGTCAATGCTTTCCTTCTCTCATGTGGGTCCTAGGAATCTCACTCCGGCCATCAGGCTTTGCAACAAGAGGGCGCCTTTACCTGCTGAGCCATCTCACCTGTCCCCAAGACTTTTCTGAAGGGCAAGTTTCTAGAAGTAGAATTATTGGTTCCCAGATCATTGAACACTTTGACATATTATGCCTGCCATCATTCCTCCCCCAGTCGCATTTCCATTTCAAACAATATGAGAGAGAGAGAGAGACAGAGAGAGACAGAGAGAGACAGAGAGAGAGAGAGAGAGAGAGAGAGACAGAGAGAGAGAGAGAGAGAGACAGAGAGAGAGAGAGAGAGAGAGAGAGAGAGAGAGAGAGAGAGAACATACTGGTCCTTGTCTGGTGGTGCTTACCCTCAGGAACTCCAAGAACTGGGAGTTTTATGGTATACTATTCCTAGCACATGCTCACCTCTCATGACAAGGACTGAGTAAAGTGCAGAAAATGGAAAACTGGTCTGGGTTGGGGATTGCTGCATATGAGACAATAAAAGATCCTAAAATGTTCCAGAATTCTTGGCTGTTTTGTTTTTGTTTTTCTGTTAGCATTAAAATGCTATATTTATTTACTTATTTTTAAAGATTTATTTTATTTTTATTTATGTGTGTGTATGTGCACACATGTGGAGGCCCATGGTTGATGTCAGGAGTGATCCAGAATTCACTGAGGCAGGAACACTCAGTTCAACTCAGAATTGTGGATGTAGCTAATCCTGCTAACCCAGTTGCTCTAGGGATCCTGTGTCTGCCTTCTAAGGCTGGAATTGCAGGCAGGTCACCATGGCCATCTAGCTTTTATTTGGGTTCTGGGGATCTGAACTCTGGTCCTCATGCTTGCTCAGAAAGTTTTTTAACTACTGAGCCATCTCCCCTGCCATTGAGGTTTTATTTTAAAAAATTGTTTTTAACAGGAGCTGGTCAGCTAAGAGGGGAAGATTTTGGAGGAAGATATTGGGGATGTGGGTGTCTGCTGTGGTGTGCTAGAAAATGATCAAGATCTGGGGTGGAGAGATGGTCTAGCTGGTAGAGGCATTTGCTGCCAAGCTCAACAACCCAAGTTTGATCTCTGGGACATACATGGTGGAAGGACAGAACCTACTCCTGAAAATTGTCCTTTGACCTCTACACAGGCACCCTGGGATGTGCACATCTGTTTTTAAATGGTGTGTGTGTGTGCTCGCGCGCACACACTCGCGTGTGAGCATGCTTATGCAAGATGTGCATTATGGCACAGGCCTTCAATCCCAGCACTGAAGAGGCAGTTTCAGGAGGATCTCTGAGTTCAAGACCAGCCTGGCCTACAGAGTAAGTGCCAGGACAGCTAGGGCTACAAAGTGAGACCTTGTCTTGAGAAAACAAAACCAAAAAAGAATGTATAAAATTTAGAACAACACACACACACACAAATGAACAAAAACCAAACCCATGATAAGCAAATAAAGTAATAATAAAGTACATTTGTAGTGTTTGACCATTTTTTTTGTATAAATACTCTTGTGACTGATGTCAAGCTACCAAGGTAATGCCTGAATGTGGGGTTGGTTTAAGAAGAAGTGGCCTGAAGTCAGGACTGAATGGTGTGTAGGGCAGCAGGGAGTCCAGGCAGGCTGTCTCTCAGTGAGGGTCTTGCCTAGCAAGACCTTGGAACAGTTCCCTTGGAGACAGTACATGTAAGAATCCAGAAAGAAAACGCAGGTGGCTGAGTGTTCTTGGATGTCTAGTTAAATCTTGCAATAGAGAATGGCAGGAAGGGAAACTTACTGACTTCTCCTTAGCCTACCCATGCTGAGATCTCAGGAGGTCCTTGGTCCTCTAATAGCTACACCCCTGTGTGTCAGGAGGTGTGAGAGAGAAGGATGTGTCACCATGGGCTAGAAAAACAGCTAACCAACTACCTCAATTGATTAATCACACTAATAAGGTATCAGATGATAGGTGAGTGAGAGAAAGTCTTGTATACAGGCTCCATGGATGGATACATGCCCAGGGAGACACAGGGTAGTGAGGTGCTTTATAGATGAGCATGGTGTGTGTGTGTGGGGGGTCAGCCAAGGCAGAGGGGTGCCAGCATAGACAGTAGCAGAGGAGAGAGCTTGGTGGCCATGGAGCTCCATGCTTGCTTTCCTATGGCTGGGGAATAAAGTGTAAGAGGATGGTGGTGCTAATCAGTGATTCTGGGTAGTGAGGGGCCAGTGTGTGACACTGTTTCTGGGGAGATGCACACAAACATTTATTAATCCTAGATATAAAATTGAACTTGGTGAAACAGGGAGTTTATTTGGGTTACTTACAGGAGGAGTATGGGTAAAGTGTTACTTATAGGAGAAAGAATAACTCAAAGTCACCAAAAGCTCATCCCAGCCTGGGCAACAGATCATGAAAATAGCTTCCCCATAGCTTCCTGCATGACTTTCAGGGAGCTAGACAGGTTGGAGAGTGTCTTCTCCCTGCAGTCCTTACCCATTACATAACTTTATGGAGGGAAGAGTATTGTGCATCCGGTCAGTTTCAGGGCTACATAGTGAGAACCTGCCTCAAAGTGCAGGAAGGCTGGGGGTGGGACCTAGGCTCTGATCCATGCCACTATGTGGATAAACCTTGAAAATATGACCAGTGACTGAAGTCAGACACAAATGCCCATGTTGTGTACTGTAGGTTGGTAGAATCAAATATTACCTTGTATCAAATTTGACATCCATCCTTAGTGGTTTGATATCAGGAAGTGATTGACATTCACACTCAGAGTCAACAGTAGTATCCTGAAACTTTGTACCCTGTGACCAACGTCTCAAAGCCACAGTGAAATAGGAGGAACATATCATAGTGATTTGTTGCACAGTCATAGACAATGTATGATGAAGCATTGCATTCTCAAATGATAAGCAGATAAAGTGATGGGTGTGTTTGTTAGCCTGGCATGTACCAGCCTACTCTATTTATGGGTTCTGCGTCCTTGAATCCCACTAACTTCTGACTGAAAATATTTGGGAACCACCAGTGAATGGTTCAACTGGTGAAAGGTCTTGCTGCCAAGCTTGAGGACCTGAGTTCAATTCCCCAGGGCTTACATGGTGTAAGGAGAGAAATGACTGCTGAGAGTTGTCCTCTGACCTCCACATGAATGAACACCTCAGCAAGTATGTGCTTCCAAGTACAGTGTGCACGTGTGCGTGCGCACACACACACAATAATAATAATAAATAAAAATAAAAAATATTTTAAAAGAGAAAAAATTAAAAAGCTGGGCATGGTGGCACACACCTTTAATCCCAGCACTCAGGAGGCAAAGGTAGGTGGGTCTCTGTGAGTTTGAGGCCAGCCTGGTCTAAGATCGAGTCCAGGACAGTGAGGGCTCTGTTACACGGAAAAACCCTGTCTCTAAAAGGAGAGAGAGAGAGAGAGAGAGAGAGAGAGAGAGAGAGAGAGAGAGAGAGAGAGACTGAGGCAGGAGGATCACATGCTCAAAGTCAGTCTGGATAACTGAGACCCTGATTCAAAGTAAGAAATAAAAGGAGACCGGGGTGGGGGGGGGTTAAAGATCCGGAGGGGATGGAGGACATCATGAAAATAAGGCCCTCCAAATCAACAGCATCAAAGCTCGTATGCACTCACCTGCCCAACCATCTTTCCAGTCCAGATCTTAGGTGTTTTCTAGCAATATGCACAGGGCCTGCCCGGGTCTGCAACAGGTCCTTTGAGTACATATTAGGACTTCCAATTTAGTGTTTTTATGGGATTCCTGAGTGTGCCAACGATTGGGTCTGTTTCTTGTGCCTTCTCTTTGGCTTTTTCTTCCCTTCTGTTTGTTTGTTTTGTCCAATTCCAATGTGTTAGTTTTTGTTTTATCTTATATCATATCGTATCATCTCATCTCATATTATATTATTATCCCTTAGAGTCCTGTTTGTTTTCAGTGAGAGACAGGAAGGGAGTGGATTCGAATGGGAGGATAGCGTAGGGAAGAACGGGGAGGAGTAGAAGGAGAGGAAACCATAATCAGGATATATTATGTGAGGAAAAACAATTATTTACAATAAAAGGAAAAAAAGTAAAATTCTGTATAATATCAAGTGATTCTAATCAATAAATATTTTGTATTAATATCACACATATATATATGGAATTACAGTTCAGTGGTAGAGCATGAGTTTAGCATGTACAAGACAATAAGTTCAATCTTAAGTGGTTTTATATAAACTAAAAGTCTCACAAAGTTCCTTTTTCATTTATACTATTTGCATTTGACTAGGTGTTATGAATAACCTAGGGGTAATTCCAAGTATTTGAAAAGGAGGCAGGAGAGATGGCTCAGCAGTTATTGCTGTTTTTAAGCTGCCTTTGCACAGGGCTTGAGTTTGGTTCCTGACACTCACATGGAGGCTCACAACCATCAGCAATTCCGGGTCCAGGGAGTCCAACCCACTTTCTATCCTCTGCAGGCACTGACTCACATGTGGCACACACACACAGACACGTGCACACATAAATAAAAATAAAATTTAAGAATTGTTCGGAAGGGCTGGGATGTAGCTTGACTGGCAGGGCACTTGCCCAATGTGCACAGAACCCTGAGTTTGAGCCCCAGCACTGTATGCAACTCAGCATGTGAGCTCACAGTTTCCATTCCAGAACTGGGAGGTAGAGGCAGAAAATCAGAAATTCAAGGTCATTTCAGCTACATATGGAGTAGGCCAGCCTGGGCTACCTGAGACCATGTCTTTTAAAAGAAAAAAAAAACATTGTAGGATTGAAGGATGCCTATGCATTGTATACAAATACAATGTCATTTAAATTTTTTAATACATTTATTTATTTTGCATATGAGCATGGGTGTGTGCAAGCCATAGCATGTGTGTGAAGGTCAGAGGACAATGTGTAGTTGGTTCTCTCCTTCTACTACTAGGTCCTGAGGATTGGACCAGCTCTTCAGGACCTGTGGCATCAGTTTTACCTGCTTAGCCATCTCACTCATCCTGTCAAGCTGTTTTATACAAGGGACTTGGCCATCTACCATTTTGGTATCTGTGTGCTCTGGAACCAATCTTTGTGTCTCTGCAGCCACCCAGTCTTTTCTCTGTCAGAGCATGCACTCTGTGTTGCCAGTGGATGGTTCCAGCAGACTCAGGACCTGAGCTCTGACCCTGTATCATGGGTAACCAAAGGAGTAAAGAGGGAAGTGCCGCTCCAACACTTGGGACAGCTTCCTGTCATCCCAGGCTGCCTTGAAGCGTAAACAACTCCCTACACATGGCATTGGCAAGATGGGGTAGCATCTCGTTAAGCAGGATTTTGTCAGCCACAGTCTGGAAAGACGCCCAAGTGCCCAGGGCACTCATGTCCTTGTTGAACACATGGAAGTTTTGCAAGACACTGGCTTGACAACCAACAGGAAGGGCTGCTGTGTGGCTATGAGTTTTTAGGCCTTCGTGTGGAACATTTTATTTTTAAATATTCCTTCTGGTATTTCTCACCACATATATTTACAATAAAAGTAAAGATAGATTTAATATCAGTAATAATATTAGAAGTTGTTATTGTTGGATAAAAACCTTCCCCTCCCTTCTCTTTCCTTCCCCTCCCTTCCGTTCTCCCATTCCCTTCCCTTCCTTTTCCCCCTGCCTTGTGCCTCCTCTCCCTTCCTTATTCCTGGCTTCTCTCTCTTTTTTTCTTTTTTTCATTTGTTAGTTAGGACCTCACACATGATAGGTAAGTGCCCTACCACTAAGTTACATCCTCAGCCACGAAAATAGTGATTTATGTTTTTTCAATCTTGGGAATGGAACCTAGGGTCTCACACAAGCTAGGCAAGTTCTTGACTATCAGGCTGTATCTAAGACAACTTTTTTAGATTTTATTTTGAGACAAAGCCTCTCTGAGTTGCCCAGGCCGCCTTCAGACTTACAATCCTCTTGTTTCAGCATTTAGAGCATCTGGGATCACAGGCCTGCACTGCCAGGCCAGGTGGAACAACTTGATTTTCCAATCTCTTGATTCCTTGAATTTCATTCTCAGTTTTCTGCAGAGATGGGTTGATATTTCATCATGGCAAGGAACACAGAACATATTTTACCTTGTAAAAAAGCACGTGGTGTTCTTAATGGACACTTGTAATTATGCATAAGCATGTGGCACAGTATGACATTTCAGTATGTGATTCTAGAATATAATGATTAATTGGCATACATATGACATATATATGTCATATATGTATATCACACACGCACACACACACATGACATATAGTTAGTAAGGGGCATAGAATATCTGAAGTTCACTTAGGATGGGTATATCTTTGTGTGTGTGTGTGTGTGTGTGTGTGTGTGTGTGTGGTGTAAGCACACATGTGAAGGTTAGAGGAGTGTCTACTTTGTCACTTCGAGACTCTCCACCTAACTCCCTGAGGACAAAGGTCTTTCACTGAACCTGGAGTTAGGCTGGCAGCCAGCAAGCCACAGTAACCCTCCCATCTCTACTTCCTGCAGCAGTAGGGGTTCAGGCAGTACATGACCACCCTTGGCTTTTTGAGTGCATGCTGGGGATTTGAACACAAGACCTCGTGCTTGAGACAAAACTCTTAGGGTGGCTTTCCTGTTACTCACCAGAGCAAGCTTTTTATCTCCTCTCAGAATTTTAAATACCAGGACTTGAAACCTACAAACAGCTGCACAACAACTTCCTCAGAAAAAAATCGTGTAGTTTAAGAGGAGCTGAGGCGGGGCCATGGGTGCTGAAGGCAGCTCTCTCAGACTCTCGATTGTTCTTACTTTCCTTTCTCCACAGCCTTGGGGTCAGATCAGTGAGAAAAAAGAGCCTGAAGGCCTTTGGCCACTGCACATTCATGTTGAGAAGATCACACTGTTCTGGGGAACTCAAAGAGATCAAAGGCAAATGTAGTTTTGTTTCTGACTTCTCCGAAATACACCCTTCCTTCATGACTACGGCTATGATTTCTACTCTGTTTCACCTTTTGGCCAGACTCATACTTCAATTTCTATTTTTCTAATTTGTTACAAAGAACATGTATTTGGGGACTAGAGACTGCTCAGTGATTACAAATACTGGCTGCTCTTCCAGAGGCCCTGTGTTCAATTTTCAGCATCCATGTGGTGGCTCGCTAACTTCAGTCTCAGGGGATGCAACACCCTCTTCTGATCTCTGCAGGAACTCCATATACATGGTGCACAAACACATGCAGGCAAAGTCCCATATGCATCAAATACAAAATATAAAAATAAAAAAGGGGAAAAAAAGAGTGTAGATTTTGGGGGGATTTATTGCAGAGATGGCTCAATGGGTAAGAGCACACAGCGTCATAGGCATGAGGATATGAGTTCAAATTCCCAGCACTCAAGTAAAAAACTGGGCATGACTGCATGCATGCTTGTAGTAGCCACTGGGAGTGGAAACAGGATGATTGTTGGAGCTTGTTGACTGACAGCCAAACTCCAGTTTCAGCAATAGACCCTGTCTCCAGGGAAAGCAGAGTTCTTTGGCTTTTGCGCATGCAGAGATGCATAGACCCTGACCCCACATACCATATACCTATATCACACACATACTTCAAGAAAAGAGAAGAGTGTGTGTGTGTGTGTGTGTGTGTGTGTGTGTGTGTGTACACGTGTGCATGCAGAAGCCCCAAATCCAGTCATCCCCCATCACTCTTCCATCTTATTCACTGAGGCAGGGTCTCTCAGACAGACCCAGAGCTAGCTGAGATGGCTAATCTTGCTAGCCAGCTTTCTGGAGATTTGCCTCTGCCTTCCAAGACTAGAATTACAGTTGGGTGGTCCCAATAACCCAGCATTTACTTATGTGGATTTCTGGGGATCAGAGTTCAAATCTTCAGGCTTCTGTGGCAAATGCTTTAACCCCTGAGACATCTCCCCCAACCTCAAGATACGTCTTGAATCCACCATCTCCTCTCCATGATCACATTCCTGTCTTAGATGAGATAATCAGCGCCCATGGCCTGGGAGGCAGCTTTACAAGGCTAGTAGGCCATAACTGAGTGATGTGGACGAGACCTCTGTGCCTTCAAGACACTTCATTTTGTTTCTGAACAGGCTCTTGTCCTTGCTGGATAAAGTGGCCAGACACTGATACTAGGCACATGCTGAGACAGGTCTTCCAGGGAGGTTCATGGCTCGACAGGATGTGATGACTTCAGAGCAATTAGCAATAGCTGTTAGAGTCGTGCTCATTAATGAGGCATGAGGTGGAGATAAAGGAAAAATTATCGTGTGTTAGTGCAAACAAGGAAAACAGCAATTGTGGTTATTCTTTCACCTCAGAGTCACAAACATGTTTGTGTGTTCAGAATGGATGAACAATGAGGTGGGAAAGGGTGGGGGGGAATTCCAGTGACACAAGAAAAACCTAATGTGATGGAAAAATCACTGCTGGAAAGGGGATTTCAGGGCAGTTACTTGCAAAAGGTCATTTCTCCACAGGGGAATGGTGTGGGTGTCTTGTGAATGATAGCTACATGCTAACCAATAAGACAGCTTTAAATTAATTTTTAAATCACATGCTTTTGGCATACAGAAGCAAGGACTTCATTATGATGTTTCTGCACATATATATATCATTATACATTGCTTCTATTTGCCTACCCACAACCCTCTCTCATCCCTCCTTTCCACCCCTACATGCTCTCTCTTTGTCATAAAAGCTTCTCTTCTGCTTTCATGTGTGTGTTATATACTTATATGTTGCATACATAGTGTCTATATTTCTCATGAAAGATAATGTGATATTTTGTCTTTCTTTCCTGATAGAGCACTTTCTTTTTCCTCCCTCCTCTTCCTATTGATCTCTCTTGTCTTGCATAGAAATCTTTAGACTTTTCATTTCGATCTAAATGATAGGATCTCTCTCTGTCTCTGTCACTTTCTCTTCCCTCTGTGTGTGTGTGTGTGTGGTGTGTGTGTGTGTGTGCTCACATGTGAAAGTCAGAGGAGAATGTGTGTGTCCTGCTCTATTTTTCTGTACCTTACTTCCTTGAGACAGGATCCCTTATTAAACTTGGAGCTAGGTTGATGGCGAGAAAGCACAGAGAGTCTCTCGTCTCTGCTCCCAACAGTACTGGGGTTATAGGTGTGCATGTGGCCACGCTCAGTTTCTTATGTAGATGCTGGGATCTATACTCTGGTCCTCATGCATATGTAACAAGTGCTTTTTACCCTCTGTAGGAACTCCCGAATCTCAAAGGGATCTGTAGAGGAGACACTGGAGGTCCTAGACTGATAGATGTGTAGTACTTTGATGAAAGGGCACCTACTATGCTACCTGGCAACACAGTGTGTTTATTATGTACAATACAAGGAGGAAGGGTTAGCTAGTCACAGTAGAAGGTCCTGGGAGGGGAGAAGCTGAAGCTGCTAGTTTTTGCACACACTGTCAACATATGTACACATACAAGAGAAAGGCTTTGCCCATCCTCTGAGCCTGACCTGGGAAAGGCTCTGACATTGTCTGAGGCATTGGGTTCCTTGAAATGGTTGTGCCCATGTCAACAATACACACTCACCCAGGACTTCATCTGTCTCCCTCCCAACACTCTCTCTTCATAAAGTCCCAAGAGCAAGCCAAAGTAGAATTCCATCAAATTTGACCCCGGGGAACCAGTGACTTTGCTGATTTTACTTGCAGACATGGGTGAAGGGTTGCCTACAAGGGCATGGTTGACCCCAAAGCAGTTTCACTGGAAAGTCTTTACCCAGTGTGGATGATGGCTTCCCCATAGCTTCATAGATGGAGGCCCCTTAGTAAACCTTCCCTAGCACCTCAGAGACTCCAAGGCCACATGCTATTCGGGCAGAGCCGTATGCAAATGGCTCAGAGGAGCAGCTGGAATTTCAGGTGAGGGTTCTGGGATCTCCCTACACTTTTTGTATGCAGGAATGTCAACACTCAATAAGCCACATCCTGATGGATTTGTGTAAGTAGGCACAGTTGTTCCGATATGGATGGCAGCTACTTTGTTCAGAAGAAATCAGTCTACAGCAGGTCGGTAAAACATTCTAAGATCTACTTCTGCTGCCTACAGTCCATGTCCCAAAGATTCTTCAGCCTCCCATAACATTGCCATCAGCTGTGGATCAAGAGTTCAGAACCTGTGGGGGAACATTTCAGTCTCAATGTATAACAGATATGATGGATGCAGATGGTGCATATCTGTGACACTATCATGGATGTAAGTTGTGTACATGTGTGGCACTGTCACTGAATCCCATTATCTTGTGAAATTCATGTGTATTAATAAAAAGAACCTTGCTTTTTTTCCAAGTTAACCCTGAGAGGCAAAAAGTTTAGTTCAGGGTTGTTCAAATTTGGTGCTGCTCACTTTGATACCTCTTTTATTTATTCTTTGACAGTTTCAAACTTGTGTACAGACCCATTCCAGTTCTTCCTGACAACCCCTCAAATGTTCCCAAATATGACCCCCCCTTCATCCTCATCCTCTCTCAGAGTCAGTTAGTGGTGCCTGTTGAATGCTGACCAATCCTGTTGGTTTGACCGTGTGCAGATGCCCACAGCTGCAGTCAGTTCAGGAGGGCAACAGTAGTGGCTTATCCAGAAGACAGCATTTCTCAGCACTTCTCTCGATCCTTTGGCTCTTTCTGTCTGCCCTTCTTTCTTCATGTTCCCTAAGCCTTGGAACAGGGATACATAAGAATTGCATTTAGGGCTGAACAGTCCACAGATACTATTTTCAGTGCCTTGACAGTCAGTTATGAATCTTTGTGCTAACTGAGGCCTCCCACAGAGAGAAGATTCTCTGAAGGTTGAGAGCAGCACCAATCTATGATTATAATCATACATATTTAGAAGTCATTTGAGAGAATGTCCATTTAACAGAACCATATAGTAGGTCTTCCTAAGGCCTATAGACCCTCTGGGCAATAGGTTTTGACCTAATTTATGGTATGAATGGTTGGGTTGACATTTTTTTTTTTTTTTTTTTGGCAGAGTACTTTTTAGGTACAGTGGAAGGGTGTCCTGTGAACTGTAGAACATTTAGTAATGCCTTTTGACTCCTTGTGTTTCAGCATCATTCTCCACCCTGCTATTGTGACAGCTAAACATGCCTTCAGATATTGCCAAATATCCCCGGGTACCACAAACACACTTAATCCAGAGATATTGATTTTATTCATTCATTATTCAATAATTGGTAATTTCACGCAAGTATGTTATGTATTTAGATCATATCTAATTACTGGCCTGGCAAGATATGCACATGGGTGCAATTGTGCCATGAATATTATGGGGGTACCCAACAGCTATCTAATGGGACTCAAGGCCCACTTTATAGAACTCATAGTTGGTGTTTTAAACCTGGAAGAACCATTATGTTAATCCTGCTTCTCACATGCTACATTCCAGGAATAGTCTACCCTGCGCTTGATTACTCATGTATTGGAAAACTCACTACCTTACAAAGTATCTCTTCCAAAGTTATGCATCTTCTTTAGAGTAAAATAAGGAGTGCTGGGTTATGAGGACAGGGTCTTCTCTTCAGTGTGATAACGTCCTTTGGAATTAGGTCTAGGTGATGATTTCACAATATTTTAAGATTACCAGATGGAAGAGTCTTGATTAAGGTTTCTATTGCTGGGAAGACACACCATGTCCATGGCAACTCCTATAAAGGAAAACATTTAATTGGGGCTGGAGTACAGTTCAGAGTTTAGTCCATTGTCATTGTGGCAGAAAGCATGGTGGCATGCAGGCAGACATGGTGCTGGAGAGGTACCTGAGAGTTCTACATCTGGATCTACTGGCAGTATGAAAAGAGAATGACACTAGGCCTAGCTTGAGCATCTGGCCAGCATCCTCTCCCAACCATCTTTTGCCACCACCTTTCCCAATCATCTCTTCCTATTCTGTCTCTTCTTTTGTGATGTTCCCTGAATTGTGGGGAGGGAAGAGGTTGGAGTATCTATGGCTGAGCACTAGTCAGTTAATCTCAGCACTCTGGACATGTTAAGATGGACAGAATGTTCTGGATGACCAAGTGAGTCCAATGTAATCCAAGGCTCCTTTTAAGCTACAGTCAAGAGGACCAGAGTAAGAGGAACAAAGAGAATTAAAGATGTAACTGTTACCAACAGGCATGGTGGTACACACCTGTCACTCTATCACTTAGAGACTAAGGTAGGAGAATTACAAGTTTCAGTCCAGCCTGGACTAACACAGTCAGACTCTGTCTTAAAAAAAAAAAAAAAAAGAGAATAGATGCTACAACTAGCTGACTTTGAAGATAGAGGGAGAGATCACAAGTTAAGGAAGGCTGGTGGCCTCTAGAAGTTGGAATGTCTGGAAATGTATTTTTTCTTCAATCCACAAGAAAGTCCTACAGTCAGCCTAGTAAATTCATTTGTGTGTGTTCAAACTTGTGCATATGCATGTGCTCATGAATATGAGTATACCTGCATATGAGTGCATGTGCCTGTGGAAACCAGAATCAACCTTGGGTATCCTTTCTCTATATCTTTTTCTTTACTATTGGTCATTTGTGATGTGTTGGGGGAACATGGATATGCCATGGTGTATGTATGGAAGTCAGAAGACAAATTTGTGGAGTCATTTTTTTTTCTTCTACTTTTATTGGGGTTCTGGGAATTGAGCTTAGATTGTAAGGACTGAGCAGCAAACTCCTTTATTCCCTGAACCATCTCAGCATCACCATTTTGAGTTTTTGGAACAACGTCTCTCATTGGAACCTGAGACTCACTGATTAGGCAACACTGGCTGGCGGAAGAGCTCCAGGCACCCCTGTCTGTCTCCATTTCCCAGAGCTGAAATGACAAGCATAAGACACCATGCCTGTCTTTTTATGTGGACATGCAACTCAGGTCCTCATGCTTGCAAGGCAAGCACTAACTAACTACAAAACAGTAAACCTGTTTTGGATTTCTAACTCTAGAACCCTCCTAAAGGTTAAAAGCACTAAATTCATGGTACTTCATTATAGTATTAATAATGAACAATGAATAATATAGAAATGAAAATGGCTAAAGTCAAGAGAGAGTTGTCTGAGATGAGGGGGAAGCCTCAAAAAGAGCAGAAGGTGACTGGATGCATGTCACAACCTTCAGGGGCCACAGCAAAATGTGTCCCAGTAGCAATGGGTACGATAGTGGGTGGAGGTGACTAGAAATGCTGGAGACACACATGGACATTATTGTGTTTTGGAAGAGAGTTGTCCTGCATAGGTTCATACATTTGAACTCTTAGATGCCAGGTGGTGCTGCTATTTGAGGAGATTGGGAAACCTCCAGGAGGTGGAGCAAGCACGTCACTGGGGGCAGGCTCTGAGGGTTTATAACTTCATCCATTTCCTGTTGTCTTTCTCTCTCAGATTCCGATGTGTGGATAAAGATGCCATCAGCCAGCTTTCTACTCCTGCTGCCATGCCTTCCTCACCAGGATGGACTCTTGTCCCTCTGCAACACTGGTTTTCAACCTGTGGGTCCAGAATATCCCATATCAGATATCCTGCGTAACAAATATTTACATTACGAGTCATAATAGCAGCAAAATTAGAGTTATGAAGTAGCAACGAAATAGTCTTATAGTTGAGGGTTAGCACGAGAAACTGTAGTCGAGGGTTACAGTTTAGGAAGTATTAGGCAGGCTGAGAGCCACTGCTCTGGAACCGTAAGCTAAAACAAACCCTTTCTTCCTTAAGTTGCTTTTTGCCATGATGTTTTATCATAGCAACAGAAAAGTAACTGATACAGACAGACACCCAGACAAGAGGCTTCATTGGAATACTCAGGCAGATAAATCAGTGCTATGATTTGAGAGTGATTTGTCCCTCAGAATTGGAATTCTGGTCTCTAGTGCAGTGGTGTTAACAGGATTTTTTTTTTTTTTTTGTTTTTTGGTTTTTGTTTTTTTGGGTGAAGCCAGATATTTACTCATAACTTAGGCAATCTGGACTCTCCCCCCCCACCCCCCGTGGATTCATCAACGTGACATCAGAATTGGTGATAAGTCTGAACTGTTCCAGACTGTAGCTGTCCTCTCCAGGTGGCAGAAGGCAGGACTCTCTGGTCTGAGAGCCACGGTGCAGCCATGGTTCATCCTCTGCCGTCACCTCTGAGGCTGGCTTCTGCCGCCCACACTCTGGTCCTCATGTCCACAAGCAGTCTTTCTAGTTGTCCAGTGCCGATCATCATCCCCTCCCTGCCATGGTTCACAATGTTGCTTCCAGAGACATCTACCTAAACAATGGGGTCCCCAAATGTGCAGGCGTTGTCAAGGGCAAGATTGTAGCTGGCACCTGTCCCTCCCTTGTAGGTGCTGGTCACGATCCTCATCCAAGCTCTGTCACTCCAGAGTTCACCCCATGAATTTCAGACAATCCAATACTTGATCCCCTCACTTCTGACACCCCAGCCAGTTACGGAGATGGTGTGGTTGATATAGGCCTGGTCCTGGTGCTCAACATAGGTGCCTCCAGTGTAGTTAGCTATCCTCTCCATCACCATTATCCTGCAGCTGATGGGCCCGTTGGCGTAGATCTCTGCCATCATCTTCTCCCTGCCTGTCAGGGAGCCGTAGTCACCCACTCTCCAGAGGGTGTAATTCTGGATAGTGTGGCACTCTTTGAATTCGGTGCAGGTCCCATACTGGTTAAACTTGTCACAGTCTTGGTCCTTGGGCTGGTAATTGTTGCTGGTCTCATCAGGGATGCCATGCTCCCAAACAGTTGCACCAATTGGAGACCAAGCATTCTGGTATGTGAGCCTATGGGGGCAATTCTAATCTGAAGACCACAGGTGGGGTTTCTCATACTTGCACATATTGTCTAACATAGGTCCTCACCAAAGCCAACCTGATTTCATTTTCTTTGTTATTGAGTCTCTAGAAGTATAAGTAAATTATTTTTCTTTATAAAGTTATCAAGCCTGAAGTATTTAGTTATAGTAATAAAAATGGATAGATACACGAGTAAAATCAATAGAATATTTTGCATACAAGATTGCTCTGTCTAGTAATACATACTTGTAATCTCCACTATAAGGATGCTGGGGCAGGAGGATTTTGAGTTCAAAGCTATTCTATACTAGTTAGTGAGATTCTGTCTCAATAAGTAAGCAAGTAAGGAAGTGAACAAATGAAGAAAAAAAACCAAGCAAACACTTTTCATGCTTAACAGTGTATAGTTTAGCTTTTCATTTGAGTGTGTGTGTGTGTGTGTTTGTGTGTGTTGTGTGATACTGTTCCTGGGGCAATGTGAAGAAATTTCTGTTGACCCTAGATAGGGAACCATTGACAGATCAAACAAAGTATGAATACCACTAAAGTCTAACTTGGTGAACTAATGAATTTTATTGGGGTTACTTAAAGAACCCCATATGACTCAAAAACAATTGTATCACCAAAGCCCACTCTAGAATGACTGCTAGAAATCTGGAGCACAGTGCACAATCTGCAGCCACTCAGCAAGTTAGAGGATGTCCTTTCCAGGTATCTCAATTGGTCTGAGTCTCTTCCAGGAAGCCTGGCTTATTTGAGAGTCTTCTAGGCATTTTGTATTCTTTGAGAGTGACTCTAGGCAGTCTTTACTGATTATATACATTTGCAGAAGGAGGGAACTAGTGAATCTGCTCAGTTTCAGGGACTTCCTGATGCTATTTTGAGTTGTATAATTCTGTCTTAATGTAACTTCAGTGTTTCACCTCCCCTATTTGGGGACCAGGGAAATGGAGGCTTATGAGAAATGCCTCGTGGCTGGGAAAATGAAGTAACTTGTGGGAGATATCTAAGATGGTGCTGGCTGGAAGATGCTGGGGAGGAGTTGAAGCCCAATTGTGGGTATAGCTGATTGGGTGAGCAAGACTTCCATACTCATGACCAGTGCATGTTATCAGGATTGTTTATGTGCTGTAATAGAATGACCTTTAATGTGATTGGTCCACGTAGCTTCAAGTGGAAACACCCATTTGGTTCTGTATATAAGCCAGGGGATGATACATTAAAAGCGGGAAATGCTTAGACATCACCTCTGTGGCGTCTGTTGAAACCGAACTTTTTAAAATCATTCAACAATTATTCATTGGTAACTATATTCACTTATAACAAATATAAACACTTACTTTATTACTAACCCAACGAATGACTACAACCCCTATTACCTAACCACTAAACCTATTGATAACTATTACAACTATTTTCATAACCTTTTTGAAGGATACAGTCTTTGGGGCAGGTCCTCAGTCGTCAGGAACACAGTCTCTGTGGTAGACCCTTTAATGCACTTAGCAGTCTTTCTTCTGGAATATCTCAGACACATAGATCCGTCATTTAGTAAATTTACTAAATTGGCTATGGCGGTTTCACCTTAAATAAGGCTTGAGGCTTTTTTCTCTCAGGGAGACCTCAGCCATCTGTAGGCCAACTTATTTCCTTCGTATCAGCAACTCTGGGGCTCTGCCTCAGTTTTCAAGGCTGGCCACAGTTTCGTTCAGGCCACTGTTCAGACAGGTCAAACCCCTCTAGGCAAAAGCTGAGCCACAGGGTTTAGTCCTTGGCCTTTTGCTGTCTTGCTGAGGCTTTCTCTGCTCACCAGCTTCTTTCTGCCTCAGGGAGATCTGACCATCAGTTCACCAGCACTTTCTCCATCAGAGGATTCAAACTACTCATTGTCCTTTCTAGAGTGAGGACTTGCTAGCATGGAGTTTTCTAGCATGGGGCTCCATCCACTTGTCCTTAAATAGGATCTCTCCTTGTTCCACCTGGCTTCAGTTTAATCTGGGCCCTGCCCACTTAGCAGCTGAAAATAATGCCAGGCCATAAACCTTGTTTTTAGTCCATAGAGTTTCTCCTTGTTTCACCTGGCTTCAACCTTGTTTTTAGTCCATAGGCTCCCCTCATTTCACATGACTTTCACATGACTTCATCCTTGTTTTTAGTCCATAAGCTGATAAGCTAATAGCCCACAGCCAAGTTGATCTTCATGCCCTGGATTAAGAGACTGCATCAGAAATCCCTAGATACTTACTAAATCTAATTTATATTAATCTAACTCCTTACAGTTTGTCTTAGGAATGAAGGCTAGAGAGTCAGGCAGGCAGCACACTAACCTTTCTCTGAGACCCCCTTATGTGGTGATCGGCCTATAAGGGTCCTGTGGCACCCATAGTTGCTTCAACGTGTTATTTCACCTCCTTGTAAACATTCTGTCCTAAAAGAACATGTTGTTTAACTCTTATTTTACAACCTATGTCTTCAGAGGTTTTCCTCCAACATGGAATGTTTAACCTTAGAGGAAACTTATACAAATGTGTGTTGTGCCATATCCCTAGGCCCAGAAGATACTTCCAAACAAGATTAAGGCCACTGAACAAGTGAGACAGATGTGTTCAATACAGAAGGGAGGACTGTAGACCTGGACTATTTCTTCTTTTGATTTTTGTTGTTGTTGTTGTTCTTTTTTGAGACAGGGTTTCTCTGTGTAGCCCTGGCTGTCCTGGAACTCACTTTGTAGACCAGGCTGGCCTTGAACTCAGAGATCCTCCTGCCTCTACCTCCCCAGTGCTGGGATTAAAGGCATGTGCCATCGCACCTGGCTACTTCTTTTGAGAGGCATCCATGTATACTTTGTAACAGTGGTTCTCAACTTTCCTAATGCTGTGACCCTTTAATACAATTCCTCATTTTGTGATGACGCCCAACCGTAAAAATTTTTTTGTTGTTACTTCATAACTGTAATTTTGCTACTATTATGGATCATAATGTAATATCTGTGTTTTCCAAAGGTCTTAGGTGACGCCAGTGAAAGGGTTGTTTGGCACCCAAAGGGGTTGCCACCCACAGGTTGAGAACTTTCGCTTATTCCTCGGTCAGATGGAATGAATATTCTCTCCCATCCTGGAGGCATGTCTGCACTCTGTTGATGGCTGCCTTTGCTGTACGGAAGCTTTTCATTGATATGACAATGCTGACCAACTCTTGCCCTTGTTTCTTGTTTTTGCTGCCAGTATTTACAAATTAGAGCCTTGAGTAGTATATCTGAGTCTCATCACTGTCTCCAGCCCTCTTCTCTAATGTGTAGATTTGACACCACCTTATGGCCTCCCAGAGAAAGAGTTTTGTTGAGTCCCTGGCACTCACCCTTGGGGAAGCAGCTGACAGCTCAGGCAGAGGAGGCATTGGGCAAATGCTGCCTGGGAACATTGTGTAAGGTAGGTGACAAATGGGGCTGTGCCAGCAAGGATGAGGGTAGTGACATGGGGCAAGGTATCACTTGCAAAAAGAGCATTTGCATCCCTGAGGATGGTTTCTGAGAATCCACAAGCAGACCTGTGTGCAGGGAAGGAAGTGCCATACCTTAAAAACAAATGGTTCTGCCTATGGGGAACAGCAGCCACTGGGGTCCACCCTGCAGAATTTCCTAACAGCTCCTTGCTTTAGGTCCTTGAGACCCACCTGTGGAAAAACCCCAGCAGTTAATGGCCGGTGGCATTATCATGGGATGTTTTCTGGCACACAACTCACATCTTTGTAAACATTTTTTTTTTTTTTTTTTTAGTCACTGTATGTGTGCTTTGGAAAGCCCCTGTGAGTCCTGAGCCAGTGAATGTTGAACCTGGCTCTTTTGGGAAACGAAAGGTGAGATTTCTGTGAACTTCTGACCAAATTTTAATTAAATAAGTCACACCAACCTCGTTTTCAGCTTCTGTTTAAAGGCACTTTCTTTAGGACTTGGATATTGATGTGTTTACAGTAAACAACATTGTAATGCATGCCTAAATGAAGCTTACGTGACATGAGTTAGTCTTTGTGTGTGTGTGTGTGTGTGTGTGGTATAATAGTGTATATAACATATGTGTTCATGTGTATGTTCATCTGCACATGTGTTTATGGATGGAGGCCAGAGATTGACATCAGGTGGCTTCCCCTGGACCTCTCCACTTTTTTTTTTTGACACAAAGTCTCTCACTGAATTTAGAGCTTACCAGGTTGGTTAGACAGGCTGATCAGCAAGCTTCGGGATGCAGTTCTGAGGTTACAGACCCCATTGCCAGGCCTGGCTTTGATTTAGGTGCTGGGGATCTTATATCAGCTCCTCACTATTCTGACTGAGACATATGGTAAGAGTTTTTGTTTTTTAAAAATGCAGTTATGAAATTAAAAGATTGTTCTAGGTCTAAGATGATGATTTTAAGTTGGTAATGCAAGTTAGGATGGAAACTGAGTTGGGTATAGAATGTTAAACTCATGGAGATAGGTAATAGAATGTTAATATCAGTTGCCAAATATGTATGGATTGGACATTGGGAATGTATGTTATACCTTATGATTTTCATAATTGTGGCCTAATTATATAAAAAAAAGAATTATGATTTTCATAATTGTGGCCTAATTATATAAAAAAAAGAATTATGAGTTCTGGGAGAAGGGGGAAGGGGTGGGAGGGTGAGGCCGGGAGGGGTGGAAGGAGGGGACTATGATGGAGATGTAACTTGAAGTACTAAATAAACATTAAAGGAAAAAAACGCAGTTATGAGTTTCTGTTTTGATCCCAGGTGTGGGAGATGGGGCTGCTTCAGCTGGTCCATAGTTGTGAACTATACTTGTGTCTTGTGCTGGATAGCAGGGGCGTGACTTAGCCAGCTGCAGAAAGTTTAATTCTGAGAACTCTAGGGAGGAGTATAAATGTCAGAGCCCGGAGAGGGACAAGGGGCACTCTGAAGGAGGAAGAAGTTATTGCTCTCCCTGCCAGTACTTCCCCGGTACTGTTGCTGGTTCATCCTGCTGCTGTGTTGTTGGTTTGGTGTTGGTGGTTTGCTGGACTTCTGGATAACCTGATTACTGGGAGTGGTATTGTCCCAAAGAACCTGATAACCCTAATCGGAAGGAAGTAGTTAATAGAGACCTACGCCCCTTTCCCCTCTATCTAACCTTCTGTCTTACCTAGTGTTGGGGGTTTGGGAGGAATAAGGATTGGAAAGGAGGCAGAGGTTTAAGGTATAATAAACTAGAATGTTTAAAGCAAGGGTCACCGTACTACAGAGCCATCTCCCCAGCTCACCTTTTATTAAGTTTGTCCTTTGGCAAGCTCATACATGTATATGATACATTTTGGTCACCCACCCAACTCTGTTATCTCCCTCCCATCCCTGTCAATCACCTTTGCAGATCGGTGCTCACTGAATTTAACCAGGGATGCCTGTGTGACCATTGGATTTGAACTATCCACCAGAGCCTGGGGGATTTATCAGTGGGGAAAAAAAAATCAATTTAAGACATTGATTCCCCTTCTCCATGAATCTGTCAGAAGCCCCTAGTTCATCAGGGTGGAGTAGGGCCCCATGAGTCCCTCCCTGATTCATATCTGACTGTTGACAGGCTCAGTCTTGCATAGGCCCAGAAGTAGGCTGCCTCAGCTTCTATGAATTCATGATTGCAACTATACTGTCCATATGATGGCATTCCTTAGCCCTTCACCTTATCTTCTGGCTCTTATAGTCTTCCTACCCCATCTTCTTCAGTGTTCTCTGGACCGTAGAGAGGGTGGTATAATGTTTTGTTTACCCCAGTCTCCTTTTTTTTTTTTTGATTAAAGGTTTCCTGTAGGTCAGGTTGACCTTGAACTTACTGTGTAGCTGAGAATGAACCTGAGTTCTTGATCCTCCTGCTTCCACTTAAATGCTGGGATGTAGATCTGTGCCAATACACCTGTAGCACGCTTTTTTTTTTTTTTCCAAGACACATCATGACCACTTTGGGTTAGAGACCTTACACGGCGTTTCAGCACTTCCCTTGGAGGACATCTGACACAGTGAAACCATTAACAAAAAGCATGAGAAGTGCAAAACCCAGGATGCTACATAGACTCCCAGGAGAACACTTGTTCCCAGTTAGGAGGCTGAAACCAGGAGGAAGGGCCTTTCCTGCTTCCTCCCTGCTAGGGGAGCCTATGGGGTCAGAATAGTTGGAAACTTTTATGGCTCTGTGATTGTCTGCAAATGACCACATAGACATCAGTATTGATTGGTGGTTACAAAATTTTTCTTAGTGAGGAGGGGAACACACAAATATGGAATCTGATTGGGTTGGGGTTGGAGAGATGACTCAGTGGATAAGAGTGTGAACTGCTCTTGCTGAGGGTGGGAATTCAGTTCTCAGGTCCCAGCATCAACAAATGGTGCCTCAAAACACCGTATAACTCCAGCTTTAGGAATCTGAAGTCCTCCTCTGGTCAATATGGTCAACTGCACTCACATGTGCGCAGCCCTTCAACACAACACGTAATTCCAAAACAAAAATCAAGCAAGCCAACAAACAAACACTCCCCACAAATTCCCTTTCATTGAGTGTGTTCCTTCATGATTGGTTTGGGGAAGAGCCTGACAGATACTGATGTAGATAGAAATCTGAGCCCTAGGAGTTCCGAGACTCCTTTCAAGTTGATAATGGTTGAATCCATGAATTTAGATCCAAAGTGAGACTGAAAAATCCACCCTCCCCCTTGCCTGTGTATCCCAGGACCTGGGACCTAGGGAGAACAGACAGTAGAATTCTTTTCTGGTGATCAAGGTTACCAGAGAACACAAGAGGAACTGTGCTGTAGCTGGATGTAAACAGGGCCACTCAAGGGCCTCTCCCAAAAGAACACTGCTGGCTGCAGGGAATGGGTTGTGAGCTTCCCAAGGACAGTGACCATATCAGCTGTGCCCACTGCTGCAATCTGCCTAGTTCAGGGCCTGGTACTTTTTGTAAGGTGAGGACAGAAGCAGGGTTCAGACAAATTCTGCTAAGAGAGCAGGCTCTATAGTCATGGATGAAGACCTTGTGTGACCTTGGGCAAACAACTTAATTTCTCTATGCTTCAGTTTACTCAACTGTAACATGGATATATATATATATATATAATAACTTGTAATATATATATATATATATAATGTGTGTGTGTGTATCAACTTATGTTACTGTTCAAGTCATGGTTGGCAGTAGCTATGCTTCAGATCTACGATCGATCTACTCATCTGTTCTTACCACAACCATTCAAAAGTAGGTATAGTAATATTCATTTTGCAGATCTGAGAGACTGAGGTCAGAGAAGGGCAGTGACTTACTCAAGGTCACACAGCTTGAAGCCAAGCATCTGGGATTTGAATCCTAAAAATTTGATGGCAAGGCGACATTAGGTTTTGCTGTGTGATTGACAATATATTTAATTATATTTCTGATAGAGGGCATTTGGAAGGAAGGTTAGTCAGAGAGGAGGGAGGGCCATCTAGCTGGGGATGGCCGCCCGAGCCTAAGGCTAGTTGTGGTCACTTGGGGGCGATATTGGCTTGGCTACACGGTGGTGTTGCGAGGGTCCCAGTCGTTGACCAGGTGCTGCGCCTGTTCAAAACACACATGCGCCTGGCGCTGGCGCAGGCGCACCACATCGTAGTCCACGTCATGTCCCATCTTTTTGCAGTTGAGGCTCCAGGAGAGGTTGTCGCGTGTTGTATGGAGCTCTTCTAAGTTCTTTTCCATGTGCAGGTTGTGGCGCGTCAGCTTGTCAATACCCTGGAGGGGGGGCGGCAGCGGTTTTGCTGGGGAAGGGCGGGGCGTTGGCAAGGAAAGCGGCCAGGCTGAGCTGGGAGGGCAGATCCTGGCCAGGGAGATTGGGGCCTTGAAGGGGAGGGACAGCGTTTTAACCTAGGCGGATCTGGCACTGTGGGAGAACTGGCTTGGCCGCGCTGGGGAGGGAGGTGGGCGTTCGGCGTGGGGAGGGATGGGGCTTCTAGGAAGTAGTGGAGCTAGCTACCAACGTCTTTCTGGGGAGAGTCGAGGCAGCGCTAGGAGGTTTGGGGCCGTTGTTTTGGAGAAGCGGAGCTGTTCTGGGGTGGGGCGGAGCCGAGAAGGGGCTGTATTGTATTGGTAAAGGGCGGGGTGAACTGGGGAGGAAGGGGATCTTGCTGTGGAGAGGCTCTTGCTAGAAAGGGAGTGGGTAGTGTGGGTGGACTGGCAAGCCAAACCCAGACCCTTAAGCTGCTGCTATTTGGGGCAGGCATGAGTGTAGAGGAGATGTGAAGAACAAGATTCTATGCAGGGGCATGGTATTAACACTTGGGCCAGTTGTTCACAAGGAGGGGCTCCGCTTACAAAAAAAAAAAAAAAAAAAAAAAAAGCTGAGAAGGTAGACTTCTGTTTACAGGGATCCCAGGGGGAAAAGCTGAGCCAGGCTGGCGAGAAAACCAAGCCAAACCAAAACACAAACATCAGTGGCTGAGATGGTTGAAGAAGGGATGTGCTTACGGCAAGACGCAGCAGAAATGGTGGAATACATCTGAACAATTGATGTTAAGAGTTTCGGAGTTGGGTTGTGTGTGGCCGGGAACCTAGCCGACTTGAAAAACGTGCTGTCAGAGGCAGACCTGCAGTGGGCAATTCTTCCTTGGTCAGGTGTGCTTGGGGGAAGGCAACTGACCAGGATGTGGTCCACCTAGTGGGACTTGAAGGGAATATACCTGAGCAAGGCGTGTAGCCTCGGGAAGCTGGGTACCCACGTGTCTCTGATACATGCGAACCAAGGGTCTGTCCAGTGTCTCTCGAGCCTCCAGGTTTCTTTTCAACAGAGGACCCTGGCAGAGTGTGTTGTGGGGAGCAGTGAGACTGAAGGTACCAGATTCCTGCCCCTCCCCCCCCCATAGATTATTCTCCCTAAAACCTTACCTTGATGAGCCCCCTCGTGACGTACATCTCTTGATTGAATTTCATGCACCGGTGGATAGTTCCTCTCATTAACCCTAAAGTCATGGTCATTCTTTCCTGGAGATGGGAAAGCACAGGGGTCTCGTCCTGGGCCACTGTCCCCTCCTTCCCCACCCACTCCAACAGTAGCCATCCTCTGGAGCTTAGCCAGGCAGTGTGGGCACCTTCAACTCCAAGGTCTCGCGCATCTTCTGTGCCAGCGAGGCGCATACGCGGTCGCTTATCTGCTGTTGTTGATTTTGAATGTCCACCTCGTTCTTTTCCATCTCTGTTAAGGTGTCCTTGGACTCCATCAACAAGCGCTTGGCTTCATACAAGGCCTTAGCGCACGCTGTGAAAGCACGTACGTGGGGGCCACAGGCATCTCTTTGTTTTCCTTTGTCCCTCCTCCCCCTCCCCCTCTCTGCGGTAGTGATCTGTCGGGTGAAGGGCCTTGGATGAAGGACTGGAAGAAAGCCCGTCCAGGGAAGGGCTAGTAAGTGCGGATAATTTAAATTGTGCCTTGGGTTGGCTTCTTTTGAAGTAGGACCTGTGAATGAAGCGGTGCTGTCTGAAGTGTTCGCAGAAGAGGCCAAGCAAGGCTGTGTACTTAAGGAACAGCTAGCAAAGAGAGCTGTCGTTTTAGCAGACACCTTCCTGTGGTGCCTACCTGGGGTGTATGTGCCCACGGGGTCAGGGGGAGGTGTTTTCATGCCCTGAGTTCAAGGAGTTGGGGCTCGGGTGACATCCACCCACGAGTGGCGGCCTGCCTGCTCCAGAACCTTGTCCAGCGGCTGGTTCAAGAGTTCCACAGCTTGCAGCCTTTCCTGACAGTAGAAATCCAGAGTGTCCCTGCAGGAGGCCAGAGCCTGAGGGCCAGAGAAAGAAGGCAGAAAGTAAGCTTGGAGGTTGGGGGCAGGGCTGCCTCAGGTCTTTGTTATATTGAGGCCCAACTTTATCAAAATAGAGGTGTTTTTGCATATGTATATCCTTTTAAATATACCTCTCACCTAGACGCAGAAGAGTCTTTCAGTAACCCATGCATTTTCCTGGTGCCTCTTCTCTGTCCTCTGAACCAAGCTGATAGTTTTGCATGTTTTTTGAAGGGGTTAGTGAACTACAACCTGTAGACTGGCAGCCTGTTTTAATTTTTATTATTTTTTTTGAGACAGGGTTTGTGTAGCCTTGGCTGTCCTAGAACTCCCTCTGTAGACCAGGCTGGCCTCAAACTCACAAATCTGCCTCTGCCCCAGAGTGCTGGAATTAAAGACATGGACCACCACTGCCCAGCTATATATTTATTTTAATCAGTACAAAATTATAAGCCTATTTCTGGGCACACTGGATCTGGTGACTTTATGCTGCTCTTGCTTCCTTGAATAGTTATGATGGGGTATACAGAATACCAAGACTGAAGGCATTTGTCATCTGACATTAAGAAAAAGCCCACTGAGGGTTGGTAAAAATGGCTTAACAAGTAAAAGAGCCTGCATCAGTCCGTCATTCCAGCTCCATGAAGAATTGACACCAATGGTTTCCTAGGGCACCTGCACTACATGTACAACTTTCCCCTCCAGTATACACATAATTAAAAATAATAAAAAATGATCTTGTGACAAAACTCAGTGTGTTCAATCCTTCTTGGTACTTCAAAAACTGTCTTCCCTACATAAATCCAAATACTTGTTAAGTTCCTACTGTCTGCCAGAGACTGTGCTGAGTGGGGACTGGGTGCTGGGCTAACAGGGACAAAATGGCCAGATCCAGTTCCAACAGGAGAAATCTGTAGACAGGCTTGATTAGCAGCTGAGTGTGGAGAAGAGAGCTATTTATTTGTTTACTGTTTTTAGAAATGTTTTTACTAGCACATATTAATTTTGCACAGTGAGTTTCATTATGATATTTCCAGAACTGTACACAATGTACTTTGACCATACCCATTCTCATTTAGGTCAGAGCAGTTTGTGCATTAATCATCCAGAGATCCCTCTTCAGGTACCCCCTAACCTTAAACAAGGCCTCCGATTTTTCCATGTCTTTCTCCATTTTTCTCTTCATGGACTTCAGTTCCTCTTTCTCCCAGTCAAGCATGCTGTCAGCCTTGTCTGGGATCTAGAAAATAAGGGGAGAATTACTCCTAGGGGAAGGTTGGAGGGCGATATTTCATCTTTCTAGAGAGGACTCCACATCCTTGTGAACTTGTGCTTAGGGCTTACAAGCTCACTGTGTTTCACTTAGAAGAACTGATGTCTCCAGCAGGCCCTCTTGTGCAAGGGTTTGGGTCTGAACTGATGTCTCCAGCAGGCCCTCTTGTGCAAGGGTTTGGGTCTGAGACTTTGCTTTTGTTTTTTTCACAAGTGCCTATGACTTGCTGAGGGAACTGCTTGCTGACTTTTTAAAGTTTGCTGTTTGGGCAAGGAGGTCTGTACAGTAAGCTCCTGGGATATTACCCTGTCTCCAACCATCAGTACTGGGGCTAGAGGCACTCTTAACCATTTCTGGCATTTATGTGGATGCTGAACGTTCAAACTAAGGTCCTCATGTTCGCACACCAAGGGTACTTACTCACTGATCTCTCTCCCCGGCTCGGGGCTGAGTTTTACTTCCTGTTTTGTGTGGGTTCATCTGGTTTGAGACCCACTGGCATCAAGTGATCTCCTTAGCTGGGTCTGAAGGTGTTTCTCCCCCGAAGTTGGGGCACCATGGCCTAGAGGCCAAGGCAGATCCTATGGATCTAGGGAACTGTTGAGGTGGAGGTGATGTGATGTGATGTGATGATCAGACTTGAGGTTCGGCATTTTTCTCTTTGGGAAAATTTTCATGCAGTGTGACTCAGGGGTCTACCAGCACTGCTGGAAGGATTTGGAGAAGTCTGTGGCCCTGTTGGAAGCTGCCTGACAGGAACGGTATTCTAAAGAGATGTCTTATCTGACTATCAATAGAGAACAGGAAACTGGAATTCACCCCAGGAATCTCCTGCTGGGAGGAGGAAAAGGCCTGGTGCCTGCTGGAGAAGGGACTCTCATGGGGATTTCACAGTATTGACAGCTGGGCTGGCTAGACCACCTTGCTGGAAAGACCCAGCAGAGACCTAAGGTCAGCGGTGGGCGGGACCACACCTTAACTAGGACTGCTTAGATGCACGCATCGGGTGGCTCCCTCTTTAAACTTTACTTTCATTCAGGACAGCGAAAATGGACAGACGAGTGTCACTGGATGGATCTCTTTGTCCCTTTTCGCGATGTGGCCTCATTGATTAAATGCCCTTTCTGTTTTTTACTGTTAATTTGGCTGTTCTACTTGGCTTATAGAGGACGGGTGGCCGAACCTGGTTTCTTGGAGGCACAGATTGTAACCTCAATCTCGGTAACAATTTTGGGGGGGGCTCAAGCTTTGGAACTTGGAGGCGTGGCCACCCTATCCTAGGGATGTCCTCGCAGGAGATGGAGCCTAGGAGGTGTTGTCTGTCTGCGGAAGGAAGCGTCAGCTTCTTCCTCTGGTGTGGTGGCTGGGAGGGTCGCACCTTCTCAGACTTGGGTCGGTAGCTCCGCATCTTGACGCTCTGCTGGTTGATGAGCAGGCCCTTGCGCACCTGGCTGAGCATGCGGTCACTGGCCTTGCGCTGGCGAAGCAGTAGCCGGAGCTGCCCATTGATCTGGTGCTGCGCTCGACCCAGGCGCGCGGCAGTGAGGCGCGCCCCGCGCGCGTGTGCGTGCACCACCTCGGCGGTTTGCTGGGCATGCGAGTCACGGTGCATAGGCAGCGGTAGGCGCGCGTGCCACGCCGGGATTTTCATCTTCCCTTTCCACAGTGTGACACCTTCGCCGGGCGGTGGCTTTTCCAGGGTGCCGCCGCCTTTGACCATCTCCACCCGAAAGCGCCAAGGCTCTATGTAGGCAGCGCGGCCCAGGTGGTGCGCCACGTTCGGGTCCAGCACACTGTCCTTGGGCTGCCACATGGTCACTGCCTCCTGCCCACAGCGATCGGTCAGAAGATGCGCCTTGCGAGACGTGGCGTGGGCAGCCTGGCGCCATTCTGGAGCCCCGACCCGCGAGTCCTGGTCGCTGTCGGTGAGGGGGAGCAGCACAGGCATAGTCCCTAACTTGGTACCCGGATTTGGCCCGGGATCCCCTCGCTGAATGCACAGGGATCCACCCACTCCTAACCACACACCACTCTTTGCTGGTTGCTAGAATGAGTGTGTCCAGAGCTCACTTCACCATGGCGACGAGGACAACCACGGAGATTGCGTTCCGGGGGTGGGGGAGGGAAGCGGCAAGCTGAGAATCACGTCTGGAATTTCAGTTCGTATTCCTCCAAGGAAGCTGTTTTTATGGAGTTCCTCTCTCGTCATTTCTCTTGATTTTGGAAAGATGTCAGCCAACCTATCCCTACTAGCAGATGACATGGCCTTGCATTTGGAAAATCCTAAGAAATCCATGAACTAGTATTAATATTAGTAATTTTGAAGTATACACGAATACCACATGTATTTAGCGTATATGCGAGTGTATGTGTGTGTGTTGGTACTACCACAGGGTGTGTGTGAGGTGAGAAGACATCCTGCAGCAATCAGTTTATCCTTGTGGGTTCCGGGATCAAACTCAGGCAGTCAGGTTTGGCCACAAGTGCCTTCAGCTGAGCCATAATTATGTCTTTATACTCTTGGAATGAACAATCAAAAACTGAATTAAGAATACAATAACTGGGCTGGCGAGTTGGCTCAGTGGTTAAGAGCACATATTGCTCTTCCTGAGCTCAATTTCCAGCATCCACACCAGGTAGCTTACAATTGCCTGTAACCCTGGGTAATGTGACACCTTTGACCTCTGTGACATTTGCATTCACATGCGTAGAACCCCCCAATACACATAATTAAAATAATAAAAATAAATCTTTAAAAAAATACAATTCTGCAGCTGGGGAAAGGGCTCAGGTGGTAAAGTGCCTGTCTTGCAAGCACAGGATCTGAATTTGATTCCCAGAACCCACATGAAAACATGCCAAGCTGGCTTGGTGTCCCTGAGATTGTAATCTCAGCCCTGGGGATGCTAATGTGTGATTTCTGGGGCTAGCTGGCCATCAGCTGATTTACACTTGGCCAACTCTTGGTTAGTGGGAGACCCTAACTCAAAAATGTTTGAAGAGCTATCCAAAGACAGACACTAGAGGTCTCATGCATCTGCATACTCATACCCTGAACAAACAAACAAAACACCACAATTCCATTTTTTTCCCCTCCGAGATAGGGTTTCTCTGTGTCTTTGGCTTCCTGGCTTTGTAGATCAGGCTGGCCTTGAACTCACAGAGATCTTCCTGCCTCTGCTTCCTGAGTGCTGGGATCAAAGGCATGTGCCACCACACCCAGCTCTGCAATTCCATTTTTAATAGCATCAAAAAATGTTAAAATATATAGTACTCCCCAGCTCTTAGGACATTCTGAGTTCTTTCTTACCTCTAAGCTTAGAGCTCTTTCCTTCTCATGGGACTCTCCTTTGCTTACTTTGTGGCTTACTTCTTTTTGGTGTTCAGAGTCCAGCTTGTATATCTTAAAAGAGCCTTCCTCTCATACTACACAGGGTTTTAGCACAAGCTACAGAAACTAAAAAGATGGCCTCAACAAAATCCAACCAAAAAGAAAGAAAAGCAAGAACCAAAACTTAAGCTGCCACTATCACCAAACAAAACATCCAGATACAAAACCAAAAACCAAACCAAGCCAAACACATTGAAGAAAAAACCACAGGCAAAAACAAAAAACAAAACTAAAACCCACTTCCCTGAACTGATTCACCTTTTAATTCTAACTCTAGCCCCAATCACGGAATTTCAGCTTCCTCCATTATCTTTGTGTTCCTCTGACGTGTTAGGTAATTTCTGCTCCAGGGCCTTTGTTCTTGTTACTGTTCTTTTACTGGGTCTCTTTCCCTTAGTATTTTAAAATCTATTTGAGCTTGTGGTATCTCTGCCAGATTGGCTGCGGTATATCCCTTATGTTAGAAGCTTAGTCCTCAGAATGTCAGTAGAAGACACTTAAAGAAGTCATTGTAGCTGGATGTGGTGGCACACACCTTTAATCCCTGCCCTCGGGAGGCGGATCTCTGTGAGTTCAACACCAGTTAAACACCAGCCTGGGCTACAAAGCCAGTCCAGGACAGCCAGAGCTGTTACACAGGGAAACCCTGTATAGAAAAATTAAAAAAAAAAAAAGTAGTGGATTCTAATCAAATGTAGTTAGACTACTTGGGCATTGCCCTTGGAAGGGATTAATGTAGCTCTCATGTAATCTTGATTAATTCTACTTTTAAAAAAAGATTTATTTTTAATTATGTGTATGAATTTAAGCATGTACATGCAATATCTGCAGAAGACAGAAGAGGGCATTGGGTTTCCTGGGGCTGAAGTTACAGGTGTTTGTGAGACACTGGTGGTAGGTCCTGGGAACTGCAAGAGAAATTTGTTAGGGTTAGTAGCTGGGTTCTGTACCCCTGTCCAGACTGCAACCTGATATTGGGCACTATATTAACCAATGTACTGTAAGGAATGCTCCCCATTAATCTCTGATTGGCCAATAAATGGCTGTGGCTTGGGCAGAGAGGATAGGAAGGGCTGAACTTAGAATTGAGTGGGGGAGAAGAGGAGGAGAAGGAGGAGAAAGAGAAGGAAGGAGCTCACCATTAGACGGGATGGACCAGGCGCATGTGGCTAAAAGAAGTTTGCTCTGAGGAGAGACTGATGGAGCAGAAACCACTCGGAGTCACCAGACTGACAAGTGACAGACATTTATGTGGGTTTAAAGGTGTTGGAGTAGAAGAGCTCAGAGCCTGCCCAGCATAGTGCCTACAGCCTATTAATAAAACATAGTGTTTACTCACAAACTAATATGGGCAAAAGTGGGGTAGATACCCCCAATCGATATAAGGAGTAAAAGGGGGATACAGTAACACCCCAGAAAAATAATTTCATGATATAGAAGTCAGCACTCTTACCCACTGAGTTGTTTTCCCAGATCCTTAATTTTCATCGAATGAATATGAATAAGCTCTTCCAAAACCAGGAGCTGCAAAGAGGGTTTCACATGAGACACATTCTGTACTCAGCCAGGACCCCTTACTTAGTCTAATTCTTACTTTCCTCTTCTTTTTAATTTTTTAGTTTTTGAGAATTTCATACATGAATCTGGTATTTAAATAATTTCCAGCCCTCCCTTTCTCCCTCTTCCAACTCCTCCTGTGCTCCCTCTCAAATTCATGACTTCTTCATTATTCTCTGTCTCTCTCCTGAATCCATTTAGTGTTGCTTGTATGTACATGTGTTTAGTAAAAGCCTGAGGATCAGGATTCTTGCTGCCAAATAGTGCCTTTTAGACATGACAGGGAAGCTGAACTCATGAAAAATTTCTTTTTTTTTTTTTGTTGATTTTTGTTTCTTTTTAACTAGGGGCTGAAGTGATCACTCAGCGGTTAAGGGCATGCACTCCTTTTGTAGAGGAACTGAGTTCAGTTCCCAGCATGTATGTCTGGTAGCTCACAACCATCTGCAACTCCAGATCTTGGGACTCCAACACTCTCTTCTGTCCTCCAAGGGCACCTGCACACACACATGCACAGATGCTTCCACCTCCATACACACATGATTAAAAAATAATAATAAAATCTTATAGTATGAAAATCAGAGAACAACTTTAGAAAGTTGGGCCTCTCCTTCCATCATGTGGGTCTCAGGGATCAAACCAAGGCTGTCAAGTTTGCCAATAAATGCTTTGCTCCCTGACACATCTTTCTAGCCCCAATTCCTCTTTATTGACTGGAAGTATTCAGTAGGTTAATTGCTGCCTGCTGAATGAAGACTAGAATTACATCCAAATATCAATCTACCTAAGACACACTGTCTTAGTTAAGGTTATTGTTGCTGTGATGAAACACCATGACCGAAAGCCACTTGAAGAGGAAAGGGTTTATTTGGTTTATATATCCTAAGGAAAGCCAAAGCAGAAACACAAGTAGGAACCTGGAGGCACAAGATGATGTAGAGGCCGTGGACGGGTGTTGCTTACTGGCTTGCTTTTTATGGCTTGCTCAATGTGCTTTCTTGAGCGCCAGGACCACCACCAGCCCAGGGATGGCACCACCCAGAATGGGCTGGATTCTCCTCCATCAATCACTAATTTAAGAAACACCCTACAGCTAGGTCTTATGGAGGAGTTTTCTCAGTTGAGGTTCCCTTTTTTTCAGATGACTTTAGCTAGCCTGTGTCAAGTAGACATAAAACAAACCACAATAGGTACCCACAGCTCTGCCGCACTAGGCCTACGAGTGAGGATTTTGGCTCTCACATGGCTGTTGAAACTCATTAGGATGGTGAATGTTGGTACATTCTGTCTCATACTAATTTATTTTCTTGTTCTTAGAAAAATGTTACTTTTGATAGTGTCTATTAATTGCATAAAATAATGAATTTCATTATGATAACCTCATATATGCAATGTACTTTATCATATTTACCCTCTTGTTAACCTTCCTTGTCTTCCCTCTACTCCCACCACACCTCCTCTTCTTTTCCATAGTCCCCCTGTGACTAGCATGGCAGAGGTAGGACACTCTAGAGAAATTCCTGTGCCCCTCAGTTTGCCTTTTAGACTTTTGAGACAGTGGACCCCTAGATAATGGAATATCTTCACACCCTGAATCTCATGCTGGGAGAAGAGAAAAGTCTAAGGCTCTGACTAGACAGAGGGAAATTTGTCTTCAGGAAAGAGATTTACAACCCTTGAGACTGTGTACCCCAAAATTTTTATTTATAACACTTATATTCATTAGTACTTGACAAACACCTATAAAATGCCTATATCCTATAACCTAATACCTATAAACACTCAATATCTAAAAATACCTAACCAACCCTTTCTTAATTTTCTTAAATGGATATTATTCTTGGTGTAGGTCTATGCTGGATAACTTGATTTTAACAATCTGGATATGGCAGCCCCAGCGGGCAGTCTTTTCAAATCTTAGTGTCTGTCTGTTGGGCCTAACTTTGCTAGCTCATATGGGCAGTTTATTTCAACTGCTAGATTATGACCGTCTTATAAGGTCAGTCTGTTTTAACTGCTAACTTGAGGTCAGCTTCCTCCATCAGCTGAGACTCATTTCTATATTCTCAGCCCGTGTTCGCATCACAGCATAATGTACTTCACTGACGCCTCTGAACTCCACTAGCCTTGCTCAATCTCCCGGCATTCTTGAACCCCTTGATGAATGCCCAGCTTTAATGTCCAGTTTTTCAAAAATTTTCTCTCAGCAGGTTCTATGCCATGTCTTTTCTACCAGCCTTCTTAGGCTGGTTTATGGGATTTACCTCAGGCTATTGCAGCCTAAATCCTGATGAATGGCATACCTTGCTTCACTTTTCCAGCATGGGCTGTCTTCTCAGTATGTGAGGGCAAAAGGAACAGAGTGCCTCATGGAGCATCATCTCATGATCTTTGGTGGTCTCAAGGGCCCACAAGATCTTTTGAGATATCCAGCAGTCCTGTGGCCTCTTATGACTTCTTGAAGCAACCGAAGTCATCTGTCATCATCTGTGGCTTGTGCAGTTTCTTAGCAGAAACACCCCTTCAACAAGGCATTTCGTGTTTCTCATAGAGCTATGTCCTCAACTGGGCTCTGTCCATCTAGTCCCACATTCAAGGGACACCAAGCTCCTCCTCTATGTGCTGCCAGAATCTAGCTGATCTGTATACTAATTCACTAAAGAGGACTAAAGAGAGCTAACTCCCACCACAAGACTGCCTTGCAAGAAAGAAATGATAGGTCAGTTTTGGTCAGGACCATGCCTGGATGAGGACTACTTAGATATACATAATTATGGCCTCTAATTTAACTTCATCTCAGAACCCCAAAAATGAACTTGTGGGTCACTGGATCTCTGTATTTCTTTCTAATGTGACCATACTGAATAAACCTTTTCTGCTTTTTCATTATTTTTTAAAAGATTTATTTATTTATTTTTATGTGTATGAGTACTTTATCTGCATGTACACCTGCATTCCAGAAGAGGACATCAGATCTCATTATAGATGGTTGTGAGCCACCATGTGGTTGCTGGGAATTGAACTCAGGACCTTCAGAAGAACAGCCAGCACTCTTAATTACTGAGTCATCTCTCATCCCTCTGCTTTTTCACTATTAACTTGGCTTCTTTAATTGGTTTATAAAGGATGACTGTCTGAATGCCTGCATGCACATGGGGCACAGAAACTCACCCAGCCACACACTCATCATCTTAGTTAATGTTCTATTGCTGTGAAGAGACACCAGGACCAAGGCAATTCTTAGAAAACATTTAATTGACAGCTTACTTACACTTTTAGAGAGTTGGCCCATGATCATCACGGTGGGAAGCAGAAAGGCATGATGCCAGAGCAGTAGCTGAGAGTTTTTCATCCTGATTCAAAGGCAGCAGGCAGAGAGATGAGAGAGCTTTGAAACCTCAAAGCCCACTCCCAGTGACATCTCTTCCAAGGCCACGCCTATCCTTTCCAAACAGTTCCACTAAGTGGGGACCAAGTATTTAGACATATGAGCCTATGGGGGTCATTCTCATTCAATCTACTATGATCCATTCACAGAAAAAATGTCTCTCATTCCCAGTTTTGATTCTCCATGTCAACTCTCAAAGCTCACTTCTCACTTGTGGTGTCAATGGTGCATTTAATTCATTTTTGATTGTCTTTATTTATTATTTGACAATTTCATACATATTTATGATGTATCTTGAAGTTATATACTCCTAAATCTCCCTTTCTATTCCCTTTGGATACTGCCCCCTCCTCAACACATCCCCTTCTGTACCTCATCCTATCCTTCTTCTCTTCCTCTTCTGTCACCCACTGAGTCCAGTTTCTGCTGCCTGCTGTAATGTTGACTGTTCTTGTTGACTTGATCAACCAACCACAGCTGCAGTGAGTCCTTGCCTGCAATGGCTGCATCATGTCTGGAAGACAGCATTTCACACTGTCTTCTACAGCCTCTGGTCCTTGAATTCCTAACGTCCTCTCTTCTGTGATGTTTCCTGAGTCTTGGGGTTGGCAGTTTGTCCTCTTTCAGGCTGAGCACTCAACAGTCTCTTATTCTCAGCACATCGGCCAGTTTGTTAAGTATCTTCATTAGTTGCTGCCCACTGCAGAAGAAACTTTTCTGGCCAAAGCTGAGAGCAGCACTAATACATGGGCATAAAAATAATATTTAGAAGGCAGTCTCTGACAGCATGCCCTTGTAGGCAAACAGCAATACCAGGTTCCCCCTAGAGTTATGACCTCTAACACCTGTGGCTTTTGACCAGGTTTGTATCATGAATTCATTCAGTGTCGCAATTTAGACACTTCTTTTGCCTAACTTCTCTGCATTTGAAGATAGGCAAAGCATTTTCTATTTGACTTAAAAATATTTATGTCATATGTGGGTGTTTTGTCAGTATGTATGTCAGTGCAGCATGTGTATGTGGTTCTAGATGAGTGAATTGGATCCTTTAGGATTGGAGATACTGATGGATGTGAGGAGATATGTGGGTGCTGGGAATATCTAACCTGGGTCCTTTGTAAAATTACCCAGTGCCCTTAACCACTGAACCATTTCTCTAGCCCTGATTCTGCTCCAATTTTAAACATTTTATTTTTATTTTTAATTATGTGTATGCTTATATGTCTGTATAGAGTGATGTGCACATGAGTGCAGTTGCCACAGGAGGACAGAAGAGGGAACTGGATCCCCTGGAGCTGGAGTTGCAGGTGGTTGTGAGCTGCTGGACATGGGTGCTGGTAATCATATTAGGGTCCCCTGCAAGCACAATGCATTCTCTTAACTGCCAAGCCATCTCTTTAGCCTGCTTGGATTACTTTAAAGTCTACTGCTCACACCTGAATTGATAGCTATTGTGGTCTGGCTCTGAAATGTCCCCCAAAAGCTTGAGACTGTTTCTCAGCAGAGATGCATTCAGACATTCGGGAAAAGACTGAATTGTGAGAGCTCTGACTTCATCAATGGATGGAGCCATTAACAGATTCATATCTTAATGAGATATCAGTAGATGGTGTAAACTTCATGAGATAGGGCCTAGTAGGAAGCAGGCCACCATGAGCATGTTCTTGAAGGAGATATTGTTCCTGGCTCCTTCCTCCTGGCTGCCACTAGGTGAGCAGCTATGCTCCACCATGCATTCCTACAACAATGCTCTGCATCATCAAAAGTCACACAGCAATGGATCATGGACAGAAACCTCTGAACTTATGAGTCAAAGTAAACACTTTCTCTCTCTCTTTTTTTTTTTTTTTTGGTTTTTCGAGACAGGGTTTCTCTGTGTAACAGCTCTGGCTGTCCTGGACTCACTTTGTAGACCAGGCTGGCCTGGAACTCAGAGTGAACCGCCTGCCTCTGCCTCCCAAATGCTGGGATTAAAGGCGTGCGCCACCACGCCCGGCTAAGTTCATTTCCTCAGATATTTTGTCCCAAGATGCACAAAAGGTATCTCAGAGGAAGCACTGATTACAGACTGAGATTGGCTTTCAGCCTTCAAGACATTAATAGTGACTTCCTTAAAGTGCTTCTTAATATTATCCAGTTAGCTCTGTGTGGATTTTTCACCCATATAACCGAACAACTACAAATAGGAACTATGCAGGGACACACTGTGTCTGAACTGAGCATGTGTAGATGTTTCTCTCTTTTTCTTCTCCGCATCCTCTCTCCCTACCTCTTTCTGTGTATGTGTGCATGGTGTGTATGTAGGCACACACAGGTGTGCATTGTGCACATGCACATGGGAGTCTGAAGTTGATGTCAGCAATCATTCTCCATCACTCTGATTCAATGAGGCAGAATCTCTCAATCAAATCTAGAGCTAAATGATGTGGCTTTTCTACTAGCAAGCTTGTTTAGGGGAATTACAGGCAGGGGATCACACCAACCTAGTATTTATGTAGGTCTCAGGATCTAAACTCCTGTGTTCATGCTTTCAGGCAAACACTTAACCACTGAGCTATCTTACTGACTCCTAAATTGTTAAAAATCAGTAAGTAAATCAGTAAGTAAAATCAGTAAAAATCGCTAAGTGATACAGTATAGCAACTAGTCACATAGCACCCACATATTTAGCATTATATCATGTAGAGATGGTTTAACATATACAGGAGGGTGGGTTCTAAGCAAATTATGTATCATTTTAGAAGAGAGACTTGAGCATCATGATTTGGCATCTGAGAGGGCTTGTGAACCTCCATGGCATGAGGGAAGACTGTACACAAGGCCAGCATTCCTTAAGCCATATTCACATCAATCTGTTTATTAATTGTTTGACAGTTTAATAAGTTTACATAACCAAGTTTAGTCACTTCCACCCCATTCTCCTCTCATCCCCCTACCTCTTCTGCTAGACCTTGTCTTCTCAGTAAGTCCTTTTCCTCCTTTTGGGTCTTGTGTATGACCTGCTGAGTTTAAGTAGAGCTACCTGCTTGAGCATGGATGGGAAGTTCTTTCCAGAACACCACTGAAGAAAATGATATCCCTTCCCCAACAACAGTTAAGTGCCAGTAGTTCTCTCAGGGTGGTGGTGGTAGGGCTTCATGGGCCCTTCCTCATCTAAGATAAAATATTTAGGGGCCTAATATTTTTTTAATACACATTCTATGAGAATCTCATACAGGTATAAAATGCAATTTGATTATATCCACCCCTACCTCATAACTCTTCTTGGATCTACCTCTCACCTCCCAACTTCATGTTATTTGTTTTCATAACCCACTGAGTATAATTAGTGTTGCCTATATACGCATGGATGTGGGCCCATCCACTGGAGCATGAGCAACCTACCAGGGACCATAAGAGGGGTCCAGTCCCGCACAGTTCAGTCTTGCGCAGATAAACGAAACTGCAGTGAGTACATGAGTACAATGATTGTGTCATATCTAGATGACATCTTTCTGCTTCACTTCTCCCTGTCCTCTGGTTCTTAGGCTATGAAACTAATGTATGCGCATCCAGAGACATTCATTCTGAGTATCTTCTTTGTTTTACTGTATCCATCTCCCTATATGCCCTGCTTCTTTTTCACTCAAGCCAATGGGGAATTTTTTTTTTTTTGAGAAATTAGCTCCCTGAATTTTATAATAAATGGCACATTATAGAATTCATTTTCTCTGTCATATTAGCTGAGGCTATCTGTTCTATATTATGAGTGTCAAATAGATAGCAGAATTGTATCCTTGGGTAAGATACAGTGAAGTTGTTGGGTGGATGAGTGGATAAGGAAAACCTTTGAAAAGTTCCAACTCCTCTTTCCTCCTTTTCTTTTACTATCACATGGAAATGCCCTTCACTCTGAAATCTTGGCAGGTAATTATCAGAGATCCTTTTTTAGGTTCCCCGATGTCTTCCCTTCTGGGGCACTGGTTTCTACTTTTAGCAGGTGCCCCCTTTCTCTTGGAGATAATCACATCAATTGGTCTCTCATTCCAGAGGGATGTGACCTAGAATCTGTTTTGTCTTTGAGAAACGAGGTCATTTTCCTGGTGGAGGTGTCAGGAGACATGGGAAGCCCCAGGCTGTGTGGAAAGCTTTCTGATGACCTCCTGCAAAGGTGGTGACCATATAGGTCAGTGAGTGGTAAGGATTGTTCCATGAGGCTGTAACCTTACTGGCCCTTTGAGTTGACTGAGGCCAAGATCATTAAGAGCCTCTTGCACTCAGCAGCTCCTACTATTTCTTTTCCATTTGTTTCCAACTTGACCCACAGGTAGCATTTAAAATTGTTGAGTACCTAAAATTTGAATCCCCTCCTATGACAGCTAGTTTTAAATGCTAACTTGACACCATTTGTAATTACATGGGAAAAAAGTCTCAGCCAGGGATTGTTTAGTTGCAAATGGTCTGTGGATGTGTCTGTAAGGTATTGTCTTGATTGTCAATTGTTGAGGGAAGACCCAATCTACTGTGAGTGGCACCATTCCCTAGGCAGGGGGTCCTGACCTATGTACGAGTAGAGAGGGGGCTGAGCACAAGTGAGCATGTATGTATTTATATCTCTCCTCTCTTCACAGTGTATACAGTGTTACTAGCTACTTCAAGTTCCTGCCTTGACTTCCCTGATGTGATAGGCTTCAACCTGGAATTATTAGCCAAATAAGCACTTCCTTCTCTAAGTTAGCTTTTGCCAGGGTATTTTATCACAGTAGCAGAAATGAAACTAGAACACCTCCCTTATATTTCTTCATAAGTCTTTTCTACCTCTTCTCGCTGTCCTTCATAGCTAGGTGTTCCCCATCTGTCCATCACATATAGTGTTCTTTAGGTAGGGTTGGTATTCTTGAAGATACCACAAAATCATCCCCATCTGCTGATCTTCACACCTCCACAAAATTCCCTATGTTGTGTATGGCTCTAATGACTCACTTTTAAAAATATAGTATTCTTATTAATTCTTTGAGAATTTCATGTAATGTTTTTTGGCCACATTGACCACCCACTCATCTCCTCCAATACCTACCCACCTCCTTACCCAACCAACTTTATGTTTTTTTCTTCTTTTTAAAATTTAACCTGCTGAGTCCAATTGGTGCTACACATATACTATCTATGGCCAATACCATAGACCATACTCTTCAGAGAAACCTAACTTTCCATCCCTAAGAAGCCATCAATTGTCAATAGCTCCTCAGTTTAGGGATGGGGACTTGTGAGCTCCTTCCTTCCCCACACTACAGTGTTGACTGGCTTGATCTTATTATAAAGGTCTAACTTGTGCAGGCAATCACAGCTGTTGCAAGTTAATATGTGCAGCCATCTTGTTATGTTCAGAAGACACTGATTTGCTCTGGCCTCCCTGACCCTTGGCTATCACAATCTTTCTGCTCTCTGTATAATCATTGTCCCTGAGGCTTGGGGATGATATGGATGATAGGTGTCCCATTAGTGGTGGAGCACTCTGTAGATATTTATTTTGCATTAACCACTACCCACCTCACAAAGAAATTTCTCTGAGGCCCAAGAACTGCACTATTCCATGGTATTGAGACACAAATTTAGAAGACCGTTTCATGCTATGTTCATTTGGCATAATAATAGCAGTAGGTTCACCCTTGGGGCTTATGAGTGTCCCAAACATGGGTTCTTGTTCATATTTACAGTACCAGACATGCATTTCCTCCTGCAGAGCAGGTTTTAAGTCCAATCAGAAAATAGTTGGTTATTCCCATAACAGTTTTACCACTATTTCACCCATGGGCATATCTTGCTCTGTCAGTCAGTGTTGCAGTTCACAGAATTAACATCCAGGTAAGACTATTGATGACCTTTTTTTCCCTCAAACAGCCTGCACAAAAACTTCTAGTACTATGTTTTTGTTTTGGTTTTTTGAGACAGAGTTTCTCTGTCTTTTCTCCTTCCTTCCTTTCTTCATTCCTTCGTTCCTTCGTTCCTTCGTTCCTTCGTTCCTTCCTTCCTTCCTTCCTTCGTTCCTTCGTTCCTTCGTTCCTTCCTTCCTTCCTTCCTTCCTTCCTTCCTTTCTTCCTTCCTTCCTTCCTTCGTTCGTTCCTTCCTTCCTTCGTTCGTTCCTTTCTCTGTGTATCCTTGGCTGGCCTCTGCCTCCTGAGTGCTGGGATTAAGGGCATGCACCACTCTGCCTGGAGACTTGTAGTACTATGAAGGCTTGGCAGCAGGGAGGAAGTTTCCTGGTCAGTACCAACTTAATTTCTCCATGTCCTATAACCAAAGTATTTGGTGGCTTCAACAATAGGGACTTCCCATTAAGTTTTAGTGAGAAAACAAGAACAATAGCAATTGGCTATATTGTTTGGTCGGACTTCTGGGTCATCTCCAACCAACTACTATGGAGAAGCCATCCCACATCTGCAACTGGACTTTTAACTTGGCTATCTGTGGCTTCTTGAATTAGTATTATCCTCTGTGTAGAATGATGTCAATTAAACTCATTTATATTAATTATATATGACATTTATAAAGTAGTAACTTTCCTATAGCTTTTTTCTATCATCCTTTGTGTTAGTTATTCCTCTTCAATCCTGTTCTTTTCTCTGTCCTCTTATTGGTTTTTCTACTTAAACCACCAGTTCTATTATTTCCCCCTTTACTTCACATTCTCTGTGTTCTGGCATCCTCCCCACTTCAGGTCTTTACTCCAGTCCCTACCAGTGGTCCTTTTTCTAGTTCCCTAGTTCCCTAGTCCTATAGTACTCCAAAATAAGCACACAATCCCAAAGGTCAAAGATCCATGTATGAATGAAAATGTGACATTTGCCATCCTGGGTCCAGGCTACTTAGAATAACATTTTCCAGCTCTGTCCATTTACCTGTAGATTTCATTTTTCTTTACAGTTGAATATAATTTCACTGTGTATAGGTATGACATTTTCATTATCCATTCATCAGTTGATGGACATCTGGCTGCTATATGTCCTGGTTATTATGAACAAAAGAGCTATAAACATGGATGAGTAAATGTCTCTACTTGGAAATAGAATCCTTTGGGGATATGCCCAGGTGTGACATAACTGGGTCATATATGGTACATCTACTTTTTGCCCTTTGAGACTCCTCTACAATAATTTCCATAGTGACTTCATCAATTTGCACGTCTACCAACAGTTACATGGGTTTCCTGTGTTCCACATCCTTGCAAGCATTTGTTGTCCCAAATAACTATCCTTTATATAGAGGGATGAAGTAAGAGGTTCTTACCTCAATATCCATCTGATCCCTACCACCTGGAAACTTAGCACCAGACCTGAGGGAAGGGCAAGATCACGTATATTACCAGGAAGACTAGGGGTATTTCGTCTCTGAGGCTAGTAAGAAGACATACCTGCTGGCTTTTCAGGGTGGCTGGTAGGGGGAGGAGTGCCCACACTCTTATAAGTAATGCCTCATCTGTGCTCTGTAAGAAAGCCCCAATAAACTCATTTGTTCCTCAGAGTAAACTTTCGCAGGATGATGCCCTGGTTTGTCTTTAGTACCTTGGGAGGAAGGATAGACATATCTCTAACCCTGGGAGAGCATTTTAGCAACAGATTCTTTGTTTTCTTGTTCTTAGCCATTCTGACTGGGGTAAAATGAAATCTCAAGCTAGTTTTAATTTGCATTTTCCTGGTAGGTAATGATGATGAAAACTTTAAAAAATATTTATTAGACATCTGTATTTCTATTCCTGAGAACTTTGTTCAGTTCTGTAGCACACTGTTTAATTGTGTTTCTTGCTTTCTTGGTGTTCAGTTAAATTTAAATTTGAAAATCCTTTCCCCATTCTGTAGGCTGCCTTTTTAGTTGATTCACAGCTTCCTTTGCACTATGGAAATCTTTTAATTGCATTAACTGACAGTTGTTAATTGTTGATCTTATTTCCTGAGTAACCAGAGTCCTATTCAGGATATCCTTACCTTAGCCTATATCCTGAACTGTACTTCCTACTCTTTCTGTTAGAAGCTTCAGGTCTAACACTGAGACACTTGATCCATTTGGAAATGATTTATGTGTAGGATGAGAGAGAAGGATCAACTTCCATTCACATAGATGTAGGTACTCACTTTCCCCCAAACCATTTGTTAAAAATACTGTCTTTTCTCCAATATATATTTGAAAATCAGGTGACTGTGTGTTTACTTAAGTGTGTATTTTTGTGCCAGTACTATAACTTTTTAAAAAATATATATAGCTGAGTAGTGAAATCAGGGATCATTTCTTTGTGGTGAGGTCATTTGAAATACCTGCTTCCAGAAGTTGGGGACATGGATCAGTTGATAAAGTGCTTGCTAAACAAGTATGGGGACCTGAGTTTGATCTCAAGAATCCATTTAGAAGAAGGTATGCATCTGTATTATTCATACTCAGAAGGCAGAGGCGGAAGGATCCCTAGAATTTTCTGGCCAGCAAGTCTAACTAATCGGCAAACTCAAGGTTCAGTGAGAGACCCTGTCCAAAAAAATAAATAAATAAAAATAAAAATAAATAAGGTGTATGTGCATGGGTGTGTGTTTGTGTCAGGATGCTGCTGAAAAGATGGTGTCTTAGTTATGGTTACTATTGCTATGATGAAACACTATAATGAAAAGCAGACTGGGGAGGAAAGGGTTTAAAGGCTTACACTTCCCTATTGTGGTCCACCACTGAAGGAAGTCAGGGCAGGAACCTGGGGGCAGATATTGATGCAAAGCCCATGTAGGGGTGGGTACTGCTTACTGGCTTTCTCCCCATGGCTTCCTCAGCCTGCCTTCTGATAGAACCACGGACTACCAATCCAGGGGTGGTCCCACCTACAGTGGGCTGAGCTCTCCCCCATGAGCAATTAATTAAGAAAATACCGAACAGGTTTGTCTACAGTCCCATCTTATGAAGATATTTTCTCAACGGAGGCTCCATCCTCTCTGATGACTCTAGCTTGTGTTAAGTTGCCATAAAACTAGCCAGCACAGATAGCTCAATAGTTGAGAGCACTTGTTGCTCTTGCAGAAGACCCAGGTTCAATTTCCCAACACCCGTATGGTAGCTCACAACTATTTGTAACTTCAGGTCTAGGGGATCCAGCACCCTTTTCTGACTTTTGTGGGGACCAGACACGCATTTGGTGCACATAAATGCTCATAAACATAAAATAAAAAAATCTAAAACATGAACAAACAAACAAAAAACAGACTCAGGAAGTAAATAAAACACACAAATCTCAGTCTCTTTGAAATTTACAAGATTCATAAGGTTCTTCCCAGAAGTTATTTAAGCAGAGATGACTGCTGGGAAGAGGAGACTCTGTCCTGTTGAGTTACCTGCAAGGTGTGCGGGGACCCTGCTCTCAAGTCCAAAAGAAACTCAGGGTAAATGACTAACTGTGGTGTCTATTAGCATCCCAAAGTGCATGCTGGCTTCCAGGATCTCTTAGCATTTAATGTCCATGCTCTTCTCATCCCATTCCCTACCCCAAACTTCCACCTCATGGGCTTCCCTTCTGTCAACTTCTCATTCCTGTATAACCCTGTCATTTTGGCCATGAACTTTCTTGGCTTTTGGACTTCTCTTGGTCTGCTGGCCATATTCAATGTACTACTTTCTCTTCCTGTTCTTCCAGATGCCCCTGGCTGTACTAAGAAGAAGCCTGGTATGGCCTGACCTTACAGTCAAGTGTTCA
>CAJQZJ010032834.1:1978149-2008859 GCA_907164525.1 Lophiomys imhausi
GAGAGAGAGAGAGAGAGAGAGAGAGAGAGAGAGAGAGAGAGAGAGAGTCAGGGGACAATTTATGGGAGTTAGTTTTCTCCTTTCATCATGTAGGTTCCGGACTGAACTCAGGTCATCAAGCTTGGCAGCTTTACCCACCAAGCCGTATTGTCCTCTCCACCCCCACTTTGGTAAAGTCAGAGTTACTTTTGTAAATAGTTTAAGTTTTGTGATTTTTTTTATCTCAGCAACTCACCTTTGCCACTGTGGCCTGAAAACACCTGCAGAAGCACACAGTGACTGAACGGAGCTGTGTGCCAATACCACGATTAAAAAATGCCAGCAACACAGATACAAGGCCAGATTTGGCTCACAGACTATCACATGTCAACTCCCACTCTATCTAGTTGTTTTTAGGCCTCCTTAGGGAATTTGTTCCAGGCACACCCTCCATCCTTGGATAGAATTCAAAACCCTTGTATGTGCAAGTCTTTTACATGAAATGGCATCACATTGGCACAGAACCTATTCCTGTCTTCTTACATATTTACCCCATCTCTACATTACTTTTAGTGCCTTGTTCTGAACACTCATGGACCCAGGACTACAAGCTGCACAGAAAACAGCAATCTCTCCCTCTCCTCTGCGACATCATGTGATAACTCAAAGTCACCCATGAATCCCAAGAGCATTCAATTGACTCCAAACCAGACAGGAGTCTGAACACTTGTCTGTTTCTTTTCTTTGCCCAGTAAGCCATGCTGTATGGTCCAGACAGCTTGTTCTGAAGATTCACAAATCCACATCCTCAGATACAACCAACACCGGATGGAAAACCATCAGTGTGGTTGCACATCTGTTATCTCAGCACTCAGGAGGCCGAGCAGGAGAAACAGGAGTTCAAGGCCACCCTGGGCTGCATATCAAGACCCTGTATCAAAAAGTCAATTAATCAACTCACATCTAGCTGAAAGACTATTGACAGTTTGAGGATTCTGGGTAGAAGAAAAGGCAGTTTTCTCTAGTGGGGTGGCCTGTGATAGGTTTCTCATACTCTAGTGGATGGGGCCTTATACTCCTGGGCATAGGGGAAGCCCTAAATGGCTAGGTAGATTATTTAAAGGAAGAGGAAAAAGAGCAAGGTGAGAAGCAACACTGTGGCACCTGGGGACCAGTCCATTTGGAGGAAAATTGTGACTGGGGCGTCACACTGAGAACCAGGGCTTTGACCTGAAGCATGCAGGGCATGGAAAGCCTAGTCAGGTGGCCTGTCTTTTGGAAGTAGATGGATAACGTAGTCAGATATGGAGGGCAACCATCTCAGGAGCCACTTGGACAGTGGTAACAAAACAATCATGAAACAGTTCAAGGTTGTACATGGTGATACATACCTGGGATTCTAGCTGCTTGGGAGTACTGAGAACTGAACCTAGGGCCTTGCACATGGCAGGCAAGTACCCTACTACTGATCAATATAGTCCAGCATTCTTTAAAAAAGGATTTTATTTTCATTTTTTGATTGTGTGTGTATGTATGTGTGTGTGTCTGTGTACATGTGAGTGTGTGTCTGTGTGTGTATGTGTGTGTGTGATGTGAGTGCAGGTGCCAATGAGGCCAGGGGGTAGGAGGATTGATCTTCTGGAACTGGAGATATAGCAGTTGTGAACCATCTGATGTGGGTGCTAGGGATGGAATTCTGGTTCTCTGCAGGAGTAATATGCACTCTTAACCACTAAGCCATCTTCTAGACCCTGCCCACTAGCTCTCTTTTTAACTTTCTTATTTTGAGACAGGGTCCCACTAAATTGCAGGTGCTGGGCTTGAACTTGTAACCCCCCCTCACCCGTGTAGTAGCCACCTCTGGAGTAGTAGCCGACACTGCAGCACTGCCACAGGCTGGGTTGAAAGCCACAATTTCTTAGCTGTTTTGTAACTTCCAAGGGTTTGGTTGCTAAACAGATTGGCAGGTTTTATATTTGCATGCATTTTATTTAACTTATGGACAATACAACATTCCACTTTGGATACCTTTTAAAAAAGCAAGTCATAAGGTTAAGTAGATATGGACAAATGTAAAAAGGGGACACAAAGTCTGAGGTTTCACTCCAAAAGTGGTTCATGAACAAGCTGGGACCAGAATTGTCATCGTTTCTTTCCGAAGTGATCCCTCCTTTACCCCATCAGTCTCCTAGTCAGTCATGCATACAAAGCAGCCTTAGGTGCCCACTGTTTGCCAGGCACTTGTTGATTTTGTCCTTGTGAAAAGTTGACTATGGGTAAGTCTTCAGGACGGACATCCAAGTGTTGTGGTTTGTGAGACTAGCCTAAAGGTGTCCTTTCAAGAGCTCTACATGCAATCAGTTGTCAGCAAGACCTGGCGCTTTGGTTTGAGAGCTGCAGCGGCCCTCAGTTGCTTGAGATGATCTTAGTGAAATGAAGAGGAAGATAGGAGGCAAAAACCTTAAAGGTGTGCAGAATTTGGTGTTTTGGTGTTTTTCTTTTTTTTTTTCTACCCTGTCTCTAACCATCCTCTCTGTGTATGGGTCCGAAGGCCTTAACGGTTCGCTGCTTAAGGACATGAAAACTGAATCCAATCGGGGTCAGGGTCTCAAGCATCCTGGGAAGGTAACAACATACCGGCAGATCAACATCGCCCCTCCCTGACTTCTTAGCTGCAGTGCCCATCCCGTCACCCTAACCAATCCTTTTCCGGAATCCTCCCTCACCAGACCTGGTCTCCTCTGTCTCCCCCGCAGAGACACGATGAGTAGCCACGGCAACAGTCTGTTCCTGAGGGAGAGCGGCCAGCGTCTGGGTGGTGTGGGCTGTCTGCAGGGCCTGCAGGACAGTCTGCAGCAGAGAGCACTGCGCACGCGCCTGCGCCTGCAGACCATGACCCGAGAGCACGTGCGGCGCTTCCTGCGCCGAAATGCCTTCATCTTGCTCACAGTCAGCGCTGTGATCATTGGTGAGCTCTGCTCTTGGGAGGCGGGACTTCTGTTAACTGCCGCGTTGCTCTCTCCTGTTCACTCATCTCAACAAGCCTCTACCCCAGCCCTTGTGAGGACACAGGCAGAGAGAGCACACACATGCGCAAACACAGACACAGCCGTAAGAACACGTTAGAAGTCACATGTGTGAGTATATGAATACACAGGTCACCGCACGGACATGCACTTTACCGCTGCACGCAGAGAAAAATGCACAGAATTTAGAGGTGCAGCCGTATAAACTGTGCACACGTGCGTTAATATGTAGCTATGCATCATACCCTTGGGAGACTGGTTCCAGCAAACACGCCCCCATTTTATTTAAGGAACTTGAGTGTCCACTGATGTGGGTATCTGGGGATCTGATTGTTCTCAACCTTTTGTTTTCTGTGGATGTTCTATTCCCTAAATAAAATGAGAATAGTGTTCGTATAGGATCTGTGGCTACCCTGCTCTCTAGGTTACTTGTAACACTCAAAGCAGTGTAACTGTTGGGTAAATAGTTATTATGCTGTATTGTCTAGGGGATATAGAGAAGAGAAAAAAAATCCCTACATATTCAACAGGCACAACTTAAAAATTATGTGTATGTTGTATAACATGATGGATTTCATCATGACATTTTCATATCTACATATGATATGTGTTTTGATCATATTCTTTTTCCTTCCCCTCTTCTTACCTAATCTCCCCCTGCTGGTCTCTTTCCTTTCCTCAAGTAGTCCCCCTTCTACTTTCATCAGATACAAAATTTTCCACCAAAAATTTCCAAATGTGTTTGGTTAATCTGACAGTGTAGAACCCAAGGATACCAGGCCCAGCTGTGCTAGACTTTGTGAATACTTTCATATTCATATATGCATTCACATCTACATACTCAGGAGCCTAATAGCGTATGCCCTTCTATGTTTCAAAGTGATAACAGACACAAGAGTCACACTTATAGACATGCACATATATACATGCACATATCTTTGTATATGAACTTACATATTCAGCCATATATTTATGTTCACAACTGAATCTACACTGTCATGTATACATGCATATGTGTACACGAATAGGTGCAGACATGTATACATTTGCATACATTTGGATGGTATATACCTTTGTACATTTCTACTATACACACATATACATGCACATATATGTACACACACATATATGCACACACAAAGATGTGATGCACACATGTATCCATGTGCACACAAATGCACACACACATTCACACAAATGCACATCATGCACACATATACCCATGCTCACACAAATATATACACATACTCACACACATTTGCATACTCATGCACATACACCCATGTACACACAGATCCATGCACATACAAATACACACTTATATCTAGCACACACATACCCATGCAAATACCCGTGCGCATACCCATACATATACAGAGCCATGCAAACACCATTTTACACATACCAAGGTATACACAAATACCCTTATCCATACACACACAAGCACACACACACATACCGATGCACACAGAAGTCCACACAATACCCATGTACATAAATGATGGAGGGACCCTGCTTGGGACTGAGATCCATAGTCCATTTCCTGAACTCTTCTTTTCTGGGTGTAGGTGTCAGCCTGGCGTTTGCCTTGCGCCCATACCAGCTCTCCTACCGCCAAATCAAGTACTTCTCTTTTCCTGGTGAGCTGCTTATGAGGATGCTGCAGATGCTGGTGCTCCCCCTCATTGTCTCCAGCCTTGTTACAGGTGAGAACCCAAACCATTGTGCATCTCCAGGATCCACTCAGAGCCCAATCTTGAGAAAAAAGCTTGGGCTACCCAAATCATGAAAGCCCTTTCTGAACTTATCAACTCAAACCACGTGTAGGTCTTGTTTATGTCCTGCTGGCACACGAATCATGCATCCCAGTAACTTTCTAGTGCTTTTTCTTGAAGGTAAAATACCATCTTGTCAGAGCTCAAGGTTATCCAGAGTGGGGGAAAAGACTGAGAAGGATCAGGGAAGGTAGTTAGGATATGGGGTAGATGAATAGGAGGCAGGATATGGGAGCGCATGTAGGAGGTGAGTGGGGTGGAGGTGCCAGGACGGAGGGTGGAGGAAGGTAAGGGTCTTTGGGAGGATTATGTGGCATGTTTTCTCCTAGATAGTGAAGATTTTTGGCTTCAAGGGCCATCTGATCTTCATTGCAATGGTTCAGTTCTGATCTTGAAGTAGAAGAGCACCCATAGGCATTATGTCAACAAATGGACAGGAATATTGTCCTAATTTCATTTATATTGTTGTAATAAAATACATGACAAAAAGCAACTTAGGAGAGAAGGAGTTTTTTTTTTTTTAGCTCGCAGTTCCAGATTATACTCTACTATTCAGAGAAGTCCACGTAGGAACTTGAAGCAGCTAGTTACATCACATCCACAACCAAGAGCAGAGAAAAGATAAGTAGACACATGCTTATTTATATCAAGCTCCATTTCGACATATGTACAGTACAGAATCCCTTGGCCAGGGAATTGTGCTACACACCGTAGGAGGGCCTTCCTCTCTCAGTGTAATCTGGACAACCCCCCACAAACATGCCTACAGGTCCACCTAATCTAGTCAATCCCTCATGAGTCTTTCTTCCTAGTGGTTCTAGATTAGGTTGAGTTAACAATTAAAATAACTTATCACAGTGGTGTTTCAATAAAACTTTACAAAAGCAAAGAACACACCAGATTTAGCCCATAGGTGGTGTTTAGCAACCCCTGGGTATAGGGACAGAAATAATGATCAAGGCTTAAAATACTTGTTTCTTAGGTTGGGCTACATAGAAGCCAAGCCTGACGTGTAGATCTGGTTACAAAAGACTCACTGTGGGGAGAAACTTCCATGAGGAAGTGAGGGAAACAGGACAGGGCGAGGAAAGAAGCCAAAGGTGTGTGTTCAGAAGGCTGGTCTCTCAGGGTGGTCCTGGTGGACGGGGGTCTCTGAAGTGTGAGCAGCATCATGGAGTTGTCCCTCAGCTCCAACTCTGTCCTCATCTGAATTTCTACACTAACCAGTCATTGACTATGACTGACTTTGGGGCCTTTCCAGGGGAGGAAGTTCCCATTCTGTTGGGGGATTATTCTTAGGAGAAGGGAAAAGTGCAGGCTGTTAGTCTCCCTGTGATGGAACTTATAGCTGCTGATGGTTGTACTGACCTGGCAGAGGACATGTAGACAGAGAATGAACAGTACCAAGGCACGGAGTATAGCAAGGGTGGGTTGGAGGGAGGTGAGAGTTGTGGTGGACTATGGGATGAGGACTTCAATGTTTGTGATATTTATGATGTAAACAGAGATCAGTGGAGGGTTGAGTGGAATTGAAAGGCTGAGTTGAAGTAGAGGTACTGTGATTGGTGGAGTTATTTGGAGTCAACAATGGGGTGGTATGTGCTCATGCATGTGCACTTCCCCCACCATGTGTATGGTGGTAAGTGAGTTGATTTTGAGTCAGGCCTAAAGTGCTGGCCAGTTACTCATTTCTTGTTTGTTTGTTTTTCAAGACAGGGTTATTCTGTGTAGCTCTGGATATCCCGGAACTCACTCTGTAGACCAGGCTGGCCTTGAACTCACAAAGATATTCCTGCCTCTGCCTCCCAAGTGCTGGGATTAAAGGCATTCATCACCATGCCAGGCCATTAAAGACAGTTTTGAACTGCCATGTGGGTGCTGGGACTTGAACCCAGGTCCTTTTGAAGTGCAGCCAGTGCTCTTAACCACTGAGCCATCTCACCAGCCCCTTCATTTCTCGAGCAATATTTTTATTTAAAAATTTGTTTTTAGCTTGAGATATAAAGACTGATTCATCCTTGCTTGACCCATTAGGGCATTGGTTCCAATATCCCTATAGATACCAATACATGAGGATGCTGAAGGCCTTTCTATAAAATGATACAGTATTTACAGATGACCTATGCCTCTCACCCTGTGTGCTTCAGATCATCTCTAGATGATGGAGTATGCCCAATACACTGTACAACCTTATTTCAAAGCAGAACAAAACATTTACTTACTTTTATTTATTTATCTTGTGATTATTACTTAATCATGTGTCTATGTGGGTATGTGCACATGAATGCAGGTGCCTATGGAGGCCAGAAGTGGGGATCAGATCCCCTGGAGCTGGAGTCTGGAGTGGTTGTGAGGCACAGAATATTTGTGCTGCCGATAGAATTTGGGTCCCCTGTAAGAGCAGTATATATTTAGTATGTACTAAGTATATGCTCTTAGCTACTGAGCTATCTTACCAGTCTCCTTTATTCACTTTAAGAAACTATAGTCAAATTATATTTTACACGAGAATATACTTATTCATGATATCATAAAAGCAGTTGTATAGATAGGTCTCAGCAATTGAAGGTGTACCCATGGTTTCTGTGGGCATCTTCAGTTAAGGGATATACAGTGATTTTGAGCTGAAGGTTTGGAATGGGTGGGGCAGATGGGTGAAGGAGTAAAGGAGGATAGGTGCTGTTGCAGGGACTGCACTATCTCTCTTCTAGGTATGGCATCCCTGGACAACAAGGCAACAGGGCGGATGGGAATGCGGGCAGCTGTGTACTACATGGTGACTACAGTCATTGCAGTTTTCATCGGCATCCTGATGGTCACCATCATACATCCTGGGAAGGGCTCCAAGGAGGGGTTGCACCGTGAGGGCCGAATTGAGACTGTCCCAACAGCTGATGCTTTCATGGACCTGGTCAGGTGACATTTTCATTTTATTGGGACTTCTGGATTACATGGAACAATTCTCTTTCTATGAGAGAACACAGGGACAGATGGATCTAGCCTGGAAAAGTAAGCAACGAAATGGTTGCCATTTTGGTATTCACTTTTTGCCCTGGATCCTTGCACATATCCTCCAAGAAAGTTACATTTTGGACATGATCTTTGCACTCTGAGGCTGGGAAAGACACAGTAGTAGTATCTTAGGACCGGGTAAGAGGAGCTACTGTTTGCTTAGTTGTTCCCAAACTCCTTTGGTGAGCAAATGATTCTTTTAGTGCAAGAAGACTTTGCTTCCTGTCAGAATCAATGTCAGAGCTAGCCATATTGGTTCTGTAGTACTGACTAGGAGTTGGAAGAATTTAGGAATTACCATGGTGTTTTCTGCTGCTATTATAGGATAGCTGAGGGCCAATGAGATGGCTCAGTGGGTAAAGGTGCGCCAAGGCTGGGCACCTTAATTCAATCTTCTGGACATATCTGGTGGAAGGAGAAAACAGAATCCTACAAGCCATTGTGTGACCTTCACACACATGTTGTGGAATACATGTATACACACACACATGTATACACACACACACACACACACACACACACACACACACACACACACCTAAGTAAATGCAATAAAATTTAGGGTCAGTGAGATGATTTAGTGGGCACTTGTCACTAGGCCTGACAACTTGATTGGATCCACTTGGTAAAATGAAAGAACCAACACCTACAATTTGTCTATTGTTTACTTGTAGGACAAAAACATATGTCTTGCTCCAATATATACATTAAAATTCAAATAAAACTATACTTGTAACTGAGTTAGTTTTAAAATAAAAACAAATATAAAAAACAAGAAACAAAAGTTTATTTATCTCATTATTCAGAGATCTAGGGTGTCCAAGAACTTGGTACTAGCATTTGGTGAGGGTCTTTTAGCTTCATTCTAACATGACAGAGAGCATATAATGGTTAGCCCAAACAAGTGTATCAAAAAGAGCTTCCTTTTAGAACAAGGTCACTTCCTATTAATCTGCAAACATCTTTAGTCCAAGGCTCCACCTCCCAGCATCATCTTTATGACAATCAGATTCCACCATGACTTTTGGAGGGGCCTAACTGTGGTCAATCTGTAGTAAGTTCCATCTGTAACTTTGAGCCGGTCTATGGGTCTTGGTGATGCCCTCTGGCCTTTGGCTCCCTCGTGTGGAAGTTAGGGGTATTAATAGTATTTCCTTCTAGGGTCAGTGTAGGGTTAACGCCAGATGGTGTAGTTCAGGTACTTTACTTAGTACTTGGCCCACACTACGCATTTCTATACTGCCTGCCACTACTATTGTCATTGCTATGATTGCAGTATTCTTTGGATAGCTTCCAAAGTCTAACTACTTTCCTTTCTCTGATGTTTTTGTGCAGAAATATGTTTCCACCTAATCTTGTGGAGGCCTGCTTCAAACAGGTTAGGCAGAAGTTCATGGTTTGATTAAGGAGGGATGGAGGGTGGAAGGATCTTGCTTCCCAAGGAGAAGGGTGGGAAGAAAGACCTGAAAGAGTGGGTGGTGGGCCTTGGAGAGGACTCTGGGAGAATAAGTATACTCCCTGTGGATATGACTGTGATGCAAAGTGTTGCCAGGTCATGGGACCCATGGAGGCTGGGAAGTGGGGGTAGGGGTTTTGGGACAGAGGTCAAAGAGAGAAAGATCCTAAAATCTGTCTGAGCATTGCCTTGGGGCTGGTAGTAGAAAAGTAGCTGCAGGCAGCATTTGAAAAGGGCTTACACATTCCATTAAAACTTTGACAAAAGCAAGTAGTGGGCTGGATTTGGCCAGCGGGTGGTGTTTGTCAACCCCTTTATTGAAGGATAGACATAAAGATGCAGACTATATATCCATTATTTTATGCTTTGTTTTTTAATACTCTCACTATTCATTTACTCATTTCGTCTCCCTGGTGATGAGGATGAAACCCAGGCTTGTTTATATTAGGCAAACATCAGTTGATAATTTATTGTTATTGCTATAATTATTGGTGTGTGTGTGTGTGTGTGTGTGTGTGTGTGTGTGTGTGTGTGTGTGTGAATGCATGCTGGGTGTGGGTGTGGAGCTCATGTGACAACTTTTTGGAATTGGTTCTCACCTCCCATCATGGGTTCTGAGGATCCAACTCAGATCATTAGGCCCGTGCTCAGTAAACACTTTTATTTGCTGTGAGTTATCTTGCTGACCCATTACTCATTTCTTTAGTAATATGTTTTATTAAAAAATTTAAAACTGATATGTAAAAAATATACTATCCCTTGGGGTTAACAAAGATTGGATCCAAAATCTTTGCTGCTCAAGTCTTCTATATAAAGTGGATAGAATTTGCAGATGTTCTGTAGATCATCTCTAGATGATGTGCCTAACACATGTAAAATATGCAGAAATGTTTTCCTGTATTAGAACCTGTTAGAGCCGTCGCTCTCACCTTCCTAATGCTGTGGCCCTTTAACACATTTCCTCATGTTGTGGCGACCCCCAACCATAAATTTATTTTTGTTGGTACTTCATAACTGTAATTTTGCCACAGAGAGGTGTCTCAGTTCCTAAGGTTATTGGAAGTATGTGTTTTCTGATGATTGCTACCTATATGTGGAGAACCACTGGTTTAGAGACAAATGAAAAGACAAAGGTCTGCATTTGTTCACTACACAAATGTTTTTTTCCAAGTATTTTCAATTCATGGTTGGTTCTGTCTGTGAACATGGAATTCACAAATACTTAGGAGTTGTGTGTGAGACTTTTTCTGGGGTGGGGAGGGATATAACACACAGGTCTGCTTACCCCATGACAGACCATAGTAATGATTGCACCAAAGTCCAACTTGGTGAGCCAATACATTTTTGGCCGGATTTCTAACTGGTATGTGGGGGAGGAGTTACTTACAGGAGCAGGGATGACTCAAAAGCAGCTGCATCACCCAGAAAGCCATCCCAGTATGGATGACAATTATTACAAGCTGTATTCCTGGAGGAGCTCTCTGTGCAGTTGCAAGCAACTTAACAGGCCTGAGAATCTCTTCTTGGCAGCTTGACTGGTCAGAGTCTCCTCCCCTAGGAGTTATTTAATGCTTTTATGAAGCCAAAGAGAGGCCTTCATGAATTGTGAAACTGCTATACAACAGGAGGATATACTATGTGCTTATGGAGTTCTGAAATTGCATATATATGAAATATGTACATATTTCACATATATGAATATATGAATAAAATAAATATAAATTACATATATGAAATATATAAATATATGTGAAATATATTACACACACCCACACACACGGTGAAATGGTCAAATCATGCCTATTAGATAAGCACATCACACATACACTCACACAAAATAAAAATAACTAGATCTTACAAAAGTTTCCAATGATGCACTCTGGATATTGGATTGTTATTTTACATATTTTATTATATCTTATTTATTTACTTGTTTGTATGGTTATGTATAGATGTGGGTACATGCCATGGTGTACCTGTGGAGATCAGAGGACAAGTTGCAGATTCAGCTCTCCACCTCTACTGTGTGGGGCCTGGGATTAAACTTAGTTTGTTGGCCATGGCTGAAAGCATCTTTACTTCCTGAGCCATCTTGTCTGCCATGGGTTTGGATTTTTGGGTTAGAGATGCTCAGCTTGTATTTCTTTGAATTGTTTAATTAATTTCCTTGGTTGTATATTCAACAGTGGGCTTACTGGGCTACTGAGTAATTTGTGTGTGCGTGTGCGTGTGTCATGCATGTGCAAACACTGAGGATGGGACATAACACCTCATGCATGCTAAGCATCCCAAACTCCTGTTTTCATGTTTAGTTTTTTGGAGGCATGTCCATTCTTAGGGATTTCGACAGGTGACTTAGCCACCATACTAAACCTGACCCCAGTTTCTGTGCATTTCAGTTTAAGACGCAGTACAGCACACGAGTGGTAACCAGGACGATTGTAAGGACAGAGAATGTGTCAGAGCTGGGAGCCTCCATGACTCCCCCATCCTTGGTAGAGAATGAAACCAGCATCCTGGAAAATGTTACCCGGGCCTTGGGCACTCTACAGGAGGTGATGAGCTTTGAGGAGACTGTGCCCGTACCTGGCTCAGCCAATGGCATCAACGCCTTGGGCCTCGTGGTCTTCTCTGTGGCCTTTGGGCTCGTCATTGGTGGCATGAAGCACAAAGGCCGTGTCCTGAGGGACTTCTTCGACAGCCTCAACGAGGCTATAATGAGGCTGGTGGGCATCATCATCTGGTGAGTGCTGGGTGAGTCCCTGTGCCTGGGTGTGTAGTGACGGTTCCCGGGGGTGATGGAGGCAAGGCTGTTGGGACTGTGGCAGACGCTTGGTCACGTCACGTCACTCATCTGTGCATTATTAGTTTAGTCGTTAGCTCATTTGCTAATTCGTATCTTTCTGTAGTGATTATTCAGCTGTTCACGATCCCATTAATCCATTCACTCACTCACTCGTTTGTTCACTGACTCAGTGATTCATTTATTTGTTCATCTATACTCACTCACTCGTTTGTTCACTGACTCAGTGATTCATTTATTTATTCATCTATGCTCATCCTTTCACACATAGGGTCATCCATTCTCTTCATTTAAAATATATTCTGGAGAATTTCATACTTTTATATAAAGTATTTTCATAATATCCACATTCTCATTTGCCCTCTAACTTCTCTCACTCTCATGTCCCCCTCCCAAGTCTATATTCTCATATGCATGCATTTGTATGTATGTATGAATATAAACCTATATATATATATGTATATATATATATATATATATATATATCTTCCACTGATTATAATTAGAGCTGTCTGTATGAACATGGTTGAGGATGCCATCCACTGAGTTTGAGCAATTTACAGGATACCACATTTCTGAAGAAAATTAACTGTTCCTCCCCCAGCAGCCATTAGCTGTCAAAATGGTTTCTCAGCTAAGGGTGGGACTCGTGAGTCCCTCCTCACTCTATGTTGCAATGTTTACTGGCTTGATTTTGAATCAATCTTGCGCATACAACTGCAGTTTCTGTGAGTTCATTGCACTGCTTTTTTTTTTTTGAGACAGGGTCTTCCTATGTAGCCCAGGATGGCCTGGAACATGCCAGCCTCTTGCATCAGCCTCCTGATTGGAAGGATTACAAGCATGCACCACCACACTTCTGCATTGGTTAACTCACTCATAAGTTCATTAATTCACTTACTTTTTCCTTTCTGCAACTATTTTTTCAGTGACTTATTCCCTCTTTCATTCCATCATCTATTTCTTTCATTCACTCTTTTATTCTCATTCTTCTAGCATTGGTCCACTTACTTATTTTAAACAATTTATCAGTTAAATCACTCATTCATATATTTATTCACTGATAAATACATTCATTATTAAATTATTTCACAATTATTATTACTTTATTACACTTATCTACCATCTATTATCCACCTATCATCTGTCTATCATCTATCTATCAATCAATCTATCTATCTATCCTCCAAATCTATCTATCATTTATTGTGTCTGAATATATGTGTGTGGGCATGCATGCCACAGAATGCATGTAGAGATCAGATAATAAACTTGTGGGAGTAAGTTCTTTCCTCCTACCAAGTGGATTTTCAGGATCCAGCTCAGGTCAGCAGGCTTGGTAGAACATGTCTTTACCTGTGGGAGCCATTCTGGCCCCCATTTTTTTAAAGACAGAATTTATCTGTGTAACAGTACTGGCTGTCCTGGAACTTCCTTTATAGACCAGACTAGCCTGGAACTCACAGAGATCTGCCTACCTCTGCCTCCTGAGTGCTGGGATTAAAGGCATGCACCACCATGCCCAGCTTCCCATTAATTATTTTTAAGTTCTAGGGTTGAACCAAGACCTTATATATACCAGATGATCAGTCACTCTACCACTGAGCTGTACCTTCAATCTTCCAAATAGAAATTTTTTCTCCATTGTGATCAGGACAGAATTCAGGGCCTTGATTAAGCTGGCAATTTCTGTGACACTGAACCAGATAGTCTCAACTCCATTAGTTAAGACATTGACTGCATTTATTTATTTAATCATTTAAACTATTCTATTTAGATTCATTCCCAGACCTGCCTAGTCATGTATATATTTAGCATTATCTCACTTACTTCCTCAGATTTACCTATTTACTTATTCACTTACATTCTTACTTATGTCCTGTTATTTTCCTTTCTGCATTTGGGTCTGGTGTGATGTGCATGTGTATGTATGTTATTTTTGCATAGGTCTGGGTGTGCATGTGTGTAGAGGCCCAAGGGTGATGTTGGAAATCATTCTCCAATGCTCTTTCACCTTACTCATTATGGAAGGATCTCTTAATTAAACCCAGAGAACAAGGAACTGGCTCATCTTGCTGACCAAATTGCTTTGAGAGATCCCTTGATTTTACCTTCTGAGGCTGGAGTCACAGGCTTGCTACAGTGTCTACCCACCATTACATGGGATTTGGAGGATTCAAACTGTGGTCCTCATGCTTCCACGATAAGCACGTTAAGCACTTAGCCATCTCTCCAAACCTTTGTCCCATTTTCACATTAAAAAAATACTTTCATTCCTTCATTAGATCATTCATCTAGCAGACATCTCCTTAAACTTGAAACACAGAGACACACTGAATTTATACTTTATCTTGAAGAAGTTTTTAAAATCTAGGAGGAAACAGATGGAGACCACCTGTATTTAAGACAAAGCAGTAGGTATTACAGTAGTGAAGTGTTAGGAATATGGAACAGTCAGTGGAGAATGGAGGCATTCGCAGTGCATATTGCCTGGGATGATGAGGAGTGAGACATACATCTGGACTCGAAAGGCAAGGCAGAACCTAACTGGACATTAAGAGGAGAGAGGTATACCACACACAAGTAAGAGAGCATGTAGAGCTCGAGAAACCCAGAGTGTTTGAATGATGAGTATTCTGGGTTCATTTTGGTTGCTGTGATGAAATTCTGACAAAGCGTCAAAGAGGTTATTTCTCTCATATTTCCAGATTATGGTCCTTGATTGTGGAGAAGACAAGGCAGGAACTTAAAAGGTCACATCACATTCAAGAGCAGAGAGAATAAACACATGAATCCCTAATTGCTTGTATGTTTGCTTGTATAGAACTCAGCGAGCTTCCTCTATTCTTACACAGTCCAGAGCCAAGACCATTAAATGGTGCTTTCCATAATGGGCTGGGTGTTCCTACATTAATTAGCAGTCAAGACAGTCATCCACAGACATGCCCACAGGCCAACCTTATCTAGATAATTCCTCATTAAAACTTTGTTCTCAGGTGATTTCAGATTGTGTCAAGTTGAAAGTTCAAACTAACTAGTACAGGCAACAATTTGTGGGCATTTAGAAGGCCAGAGACAGTGAATTTGTTAGGGTTTCTATTGCTGTGAAGAGACACTATGACCAAGGCAACTCTTATAAAGGGATTTTTTTTTTAATTGGGGCTGGCTTACAGCTCAGAAGTTTAGTCCATTATCATCATGGCAGGAAGCATTGTGGCATGCAAGCAGACATGGTGCTAGAGAAGGATCCAAGAGGATCTTGGATCTACAATTGGAAACACACTAGGCTGGCTTGAGCACCTGAAACCTCAAAGCCAGATCCCAATGACACACTTCCTCCAACAAGACCACACCTATTCCAACAAGAACATACTTCCTAATAGTGCCACTCCCTATGAGCCTATGGGAGACATTTTCATTCAGACTACTATACTTAGCAATGTCTAAGAATGAAATTCTGAAGGGAATTGTCACCAGGGGTTGAGATGGAAGGGGCTTCAATGAGGAAATGAGATAAAGAACCTCAAAGGCTACATGCGGTGGCATTGTAGGAATTTTTCAGCTGATCAGATGAGCAGTGGGGTGACCATCAAGGGGTAGAAACATTCATGGAATCTAATTGTATTAGTTAGCCTTCTGTTGCTATGACAAAATACCCAAGACAACCAATTTAAAGGAGGAAAGGTTTATTGTGCCTCACAGTTCTGCAGGTTTCAGTGCGCGGTTGGTTGGTTCCATTGTTTCTGAGCCATGATGGTGAATTAATACAGCCAGTGAAGGTGCTAGATGGGAGACAGTGAGGGACTAGGGAAAAGATATCTCCTTCAAAACTCACCCTCAGCGACCTGCTTTCTTTGAGTAATCCTTCCTATAGTTTACTCCCAGTAGCTTATTCAGCTCAAATCCATCAATGAATAACTCTCATAAACAGTTAGCCTTCATAGGCGCCCGCTCCCCAGTAGGGGCCAAGCCTTCAGCATGTGAGCCTTGGGGCAATGTTTTGAATGCAAACCCTAACACATTATTTTATTTATATGTGTATATGTATGTTTCTGTAAGTGTAAGTGGATGTGCATGCAGGTGAGTCAGAAAGAGGTGCTAGATCCCTTGGTGTTGTAGTTAGAGGTGTTTTTGAGCTGCTCAGTGTGGATGGTGGTATCTGTAATCAGGTCTTTGTCATTGAACAGATACTCATAACCACAGGGCTATTTCCCCAGTGACTCAGTGCTGGCTTTGATGCTTGGAAAAGTTTGGGGTGGAATTGAGGGTTGCATGATAGGAACTGTCTGGCTCCTGGACACTCTATGGGAAAAGCCTTGAGAATGACAGCCAGCTCCTGCAGACCTGTGAGGAAGAGTATCCTAATAAATATGTACCTTGTTCAGGTATGCACCAGTGGGCATCCTGTTCCTGATTGCTGGAAAGATTCTGGAAATGGAAGACATGGCTGTCCTTGGAGGACAGCTGGGCATGTATACCCTGACTGTCATCGTTGGTTTATTCCTTCATGCTGGTGGTGTGTTGCCCCTCATCTACTTCCTGGTCACCCATCGGAACCCATTTCCCTTCATAGGGGGTATGCTACAGGCCCTCATCACAGCCATGGGTACCTCTTCCAGGTATGGCCTTTCCCTTCACTCTTCCTGGGTCCATTCTTCATCTCTCATGGGTTTCTTTAGGTACCTCCTCTCCACCTGCCCAAACACCTCTTCTGGTTGTACACGGGGGGTGGGGGGAAGGCTCTTGAAGCTGCCCTGTACTTGAGAATATAGTATTTGTTCTGTGATGACTCTCCTGACATCCTTGTCTCTTTTCCTGTTTCTATAGTTTATAAAGAGGAGAGCCAGATGCCAATTCTGGGTTTAAGATGGTTCTCTGAATACCATGAGCTCAGAGAGGCTTGGCTTTCTTTGTTTTGTTTTTTTCTATTTGTGGTTTTAGATGGTTAATAAAGTGATTCCTCTCATCTCTCATCATCCAAATTCAAAACAGTTTGAGAAAGTATCCCAATAGCCAAGCAGATAGATGAAAATATTTTTATTTGTCCTCATGGAGATTGGAGAATGTGCCTTTTGATCTTTGATCTGTGGCTAAATAGGATTGATACTACTATACCCAGAATCAAACACAGCTGATCACTGTGGAGCTATTCAGCCCCCCAGTGCTGGTTTTGATGCTTGGGAAACGCTGAGGTAGTGTTGGGTGCTTTGTAATAGGCATTGTCTAGCTCTAAGGGCAAAGACTCTGTGAGTCCAACCTTTATGTTTCATGGTATAAAGCTGACCCCACAGATTTATTTGTTCTTGCAGACAAAATGACCCCCAAATTAAATGCCTCCTCTTTCCACTAAAGTTGCTAGTCAGTGAAAGTACACTTTGGGAAGTGGCTGGGGAGAGAACCAGGGCTCCCATAATGGCATTGTTCTCATTGTAGACAAACACTCTGTCCTTTACTGCTGTAGTTTCAGTTCTGTTGCTGTGATAAAATACTCTGACAAAGGGCAACTTAGGCGAGGAAAGGAATTTATTTGGCTACAGGTTACAATCCACCATTGTGGGGGAAATCAAAACAGGAACTTAAGGCAGCTAGTCACATCATACCCAGGAACAGAGAATAAATGAATGCATACCTGCTGCATGCTTGCTCATGCTTAGCTTGATTTCTGCACTCTTACACAGCAGGACCCCCTGTCTAGGCAATGATACTGTGGACTGGGTCTTCTTATATCAATTAGTTAAGACAGGTCCCCAAAGATAATTCCCATAGGACAACCAAATATGGTAACACATCATTGAGACTCTCTTCCCAGGTAGTTCTTGGTTGTCAAGTTGACAAAGTTACCCATCACATTTACACAGTCTGGATTGGATTACTGTCATCAACTATTGATGTGAATGGGTGAAGAAACATTTCTCTTGGAGGATCCCGGCCATGGAGTTCTCTCTGCATCAGTAGTCCCACTTCCATATGCATAACTGTCTCATTCTTACTTTCCACTCCTTGCTCAAATTCCAATCTGGTGTCCATGTGCTAGACACAAGCCCTCCTTTAGCTCATTGCTGCCATTGTCCCTGCACCATCCTTCAACTCCCTGTTCTCAGCCTCCGGAGCTCTCTTCCCCCAGCTCTGCAACTCTGCCTATCACTTTCCGCTGCCTGGAGGAGGGCCTGGGTGTGGACCGTCGCATCACCAGGTTTGTGCTGCCTGTGGGGGCCACTGTCAACATGGATGGCACTGCACTCTACGAAGCCTTGGCAGCTATCTTTATTGCTCAAGTCAACAACTATGAGCTCAACCTTGGCCAGATCACTACAATCAGGTGAGATGATGATGTCATCAGCTGGGTAGAACAGAGGCTGTCTGTACAAATTTCCTGTTTATAGTTACTCAATTCTTACCTAAGGTATATAATTATATTTATGCATATATTCCAAAATCTGAAAAAGGGAAGCAACCTGTGAAACATTTCTGGCCTCTAGTATTTTGTACAGAGGACCCAGGATGCTCAGTAGCATTCATCTCCAGGCTGACTTGTCTTCCACTCATGTTGCTTACTGTCTGCCTATCACACAAGAATGAAAATGTAAACTCTGTGAAGGAAAGTATGTCCATTGCTGGAAATAGCTACTGTAGACACATCCTGACTCAAGATGTTTGACTTAGGATCTTTCCCTCCCTCCATATCTTCTCCCTCCCTTCTCTCTCTCTCTTTCTCTTTCTCTCTCTCTCTCTCATTTTTCCTTCCTTCCCTCACTCCCTCACCCTCTCTCCTCTTTCTTTCTTTCTTCCTTCCTTCCTTTCTTTCTTTCTTTCTTTCTTTCTTTCTTTCTTTCTTTCTTTCTTTCTTCCTTCCTTCCTTCCTTCCTTCCTTCCTTCCTTCCTTCCTTCCTTTCTTTCTTCCTTCCTTTCTTTTCTTGGCTGGCTGTCCTGGGATACTGAGTAGCTGGGATTGTAGGCATGTTCCATCATGCCTGGTAATGTAATGATGTTTTGACTTTATAAGGGTGTGAGTGTGATAAATCTTCAGTAGAAACTACACTTAGTATTTTTTATAAATTTTTTCTATTTCGTGTGTACATACATGTGCCTATGTGAATCCGTGTTTGCCATATGTGTGAAGGTGTTTTCCAAGGTGAGGAAAGGGCTTCAAGTTCCTTGGTAGTGGGGTTATAGGTGGCTGCCTGATGTGGGTTCGTGGGTTCTAGGAATAGAGCTTGGGTCCTCTGTAAGAGTAGTAAGTACTCTTCACTGCTGAACCATCTCTCCAGCCACTCTGTTTTAAAGAATTTAAAAATACATTTATGTGTGTGTGTGTGTGTGTGTGTACACATGTGTGACACAGTGCACATATGGAGGTCAGAGGACCACAGACAGGATTCAGTTTTTCTCTTCTACTATGTATGTCCTGGGGATTAAACTCAGGTTGTCAGGCTTGGCAGCACAGCATCTTTACCCACTGAATTATCTTCAGGTTCCTATACTTCATTTTTTTATTGGAATCTTTTCCTAGGCTAATGATGTGGTAATGTGGTGGTTTGTTTTAATTGACAACTTGGCAGAATCTGGAGTTACCTGAGAAGAGAATATCAATGAAGGCTTATATAGATCAGGTTGTCCTTTGAACATGTTGTGGAAGATCATCTTGATTTTTTTAATTAATGCAGGAAGGTTCAGGGGGACAGTACGTGCTCCCTGAGTTTAGGTCCTGAATTGTTTAAAAGTAGAGAGAGACATGACCCACATCTATACATACATTTATTTCTTCTGTGCTCTTGACTGTGGATGTAATATGGCTGACTGCTTCAAGTTCCAGCCTTGATTTCTCTGTAACTTAGAGTTGTGAGCTAAAATAAAACCCCTTTTCCTCATATTTCATTTTGGCAGATTTTTTTTTATCTCAGTAACAGATATGAAACATGATTAGGCACTGTACTGGGCTCTTTCCTGCTCAAAATGAGAAGATATGATGATTCTTATTTCAATATATATTATTGCTCAAACATCATTCTGATAAAGCCGTCCTCTGGGATAATTACTTCCCCTTGTTCTAAGTGTATGGCTATAGAATCTAGAAAGGGGCTTCCTAAGCTACCAGGAAGAGAGCTGGCACATGGATGGCACTACTACCTTATCTGGTAAACTTAGTGGCTGTTGCAATGCAGATCACATCTTTCTGGGCAGTTGGAGTTGAGTTGTTGGGAGTTACATATACAGACCACCCATGACCCTGTAAATTCTACTTTGAGTATCACATTAGTTGGCAGGACTGGAAATGGAAACCAGGCTTTGTACTTTCGAGACAAGTGTTCTACCACTGAGATATACCCTTTGCTTTTTATTTTTAATTTAAAAAAAAATTATCTGATCAAGAAATGGTCTCTAGTGGGCTGGAGAGATGACTTAGTGGTTAAGAACACTTGCTGCTCTTGCAGAGGATCTGGGTTCATTTCCCACTATTTACATGGTGTCTCACAACTCTTTGTCACCCCAATTCTAGGGGACCAAATGCCCTTTTAATGGCCTCCATGGGCATCAGGCACACACACAATATACATGCAGGCAAACATTCATATATGTAAAATTAAGAAAACAGACAACTTAAAAAAATTAAGAAAGAAGAAGGCTCAAAACCCAAGATGGGCCAGAATGCCCTTACCTCTGATGTGGTAAGCTGTATTTATCTACTTAAAAATAACTTCCATCTTTTCCAGTCATAGCTTTTCTGGATCATAGCTGATAAAAGTTCATATATTTAAAGTGTATTCCATGATTATTTGCTGTATGTGCACTTTGCAAAATGATCATCACAAAAATGAGATCATGTAATATTTTTCTTTCTGTGTTGGCTTGGGAATAATTTTAGATGCCTTCCTTGGCTGATCATCCAATCTTTTGTTCTCTCTTTCCTCCGGAATTCCTGACTCTTCCCATTTGCAGCATCACAGCCACAGCAGCCAGTGTAGGAGCAGCCGGCATCCCCCAGGCAGGACTGGTCACCATGGTGATTGTGCTCACATCCGTCGGCCTGCCCACAGAGGACATTACGCTGATCATAGCTGTGGATTGGTTCCTGTGAGTGTGCTTTGAGTTTAATGTGGGCCTATCTCTTAGCATAACTTTTTCCTGAAGGATAAAGAGTTGTAGGATGTTAGAGAGCGGCATTGGAATGGTCTGCTAGTGATGGCCTCTGGACTTCAAGTCCATAGACTTATCATTTTTGGGACCTGGAGTGATGAGGGTTCAGAAAAGGAGGTCTCTGTCCATCATCCAGCCAACTTGTCTTTAGCCTGTTTCATGTAAAAATCATACAAAGGTGTTCAAGTATTTTTTTCTAAAATCAAAATTTTAGAACTTTTTTTTCTAGTGAAAATGTTAATTTTGAAGAATTTTAGAAATGAGAAGAAAACATAGGTTACCTATTGCATTAAATAGTGAAGAATTTTGCCTTATGAAATCATCTGTGATGGTGGACAAAAGAATTTTAGTGAATTTATGATCTGAGTGCTATGACTAGGCACATTTTCTCTCTCTCTTCTCTCCTCCCCTCTTTCCTCCTGTTCTTTTTCAGTAATGAAATTGTTCTCTGAGAATTTCATACATGTATGCAATGCCTTCTAATTCTTCCTGCCACTCTCTCTTAAGCACTTCTCCCACCTATCAGTCTTCTTCCCTACAACTCCCTTTTACATGTTTTTGTTTGTGACCCACTGTGTTGGGACAGAGCCATTTTTGTGTCTTGGTTTGAGACTATGCCATGGAGCTTAGTAGGCTTATGAGAGGGTGCACGCCGGAAGACACGCCTCCTTTCACAGAATCTGTCAGTGGCCGATAGTTCAGCAGGGAGGAGCTACTCCCTAATCTCTGTTCCTTCTCCTCCTTTCTTGCTCTTTCTTTCCCTCCCTCCTTTTCCTTTTTCTCCTCCCTCTGCTCTTTCTATCTTTCTCTTTCTCCTCCCTGAATTTTGTTCTTTCACCATTTCTTGTCTTTCTCATTTCGTTTTTTACTTCATTTCTTTCTTTCTTTGTTTTTTTTTTTTTGGTATTTTTCAAGACAGGGTTTCTCTGTGTATTAGCCCTGGCTGTCCTGGCCTTGCTTTTTAGATCAGGATGGCCTTGAACTCACAGAGATCTGCCTGCCTCTGCCTCCTGAGTGCTAGTATTAAAGGCATGTACCACCATGCCTGGCTTCATTTCTTTTTCTTTCTTTCTTTCTTTCTTTCTTTCTTTCTTTCTTTCTTTCTTTCTTTCTTTCTTTCTTTTTTTTTTATAACATGGAGTTTAAATAAAAAGTTCACCCCCCTGTGGGAGCTGTGAGCAAGGCCAAGTCCCACTTGCACAGAAGGACTAAAATTCCACACGGACAGTCTCTAACCTGCCATACACTTACATAGACTCATTTCTAACAGTCTATATCAAACATTCATGCCTAAATGTCTGCATGCATAACGGTCTGCATCCAACTCTCATATCTGATCATCTCTAAGTTAGTGTATTTATTAACAAGAATCACAAATCAAAGACTGTATCTGAGGATTTCAGGATGCTATTGATAGGAAAGAAAACAGGAAGAGTAGGCCTGTTCAAGGTCATGCAGTCGTGGATTAGACTGGAAGCTCTTCTAGTCTACACTTGGTTTTCAAAGGAGCTTTTCAGCCCCCCATTAATCTATCTATCCTCCACCAGTGACCGGCTTCGTACGATGACCAATGTACTGGGGGACTCAATTGGAGCAGCCGTCATTGAGCATTTGTCCCAACGGGAGCTGGAGCTGCAGGAGGCTGAGCTGACCCTTCCCAGCCTGGGGAAGCCCTATAAGTCACTCATGGCACAAGAAAAGGGAGCATCAAGGGGTCGGGGAGGTAATGAAAGTGTCATGTGAGAAGCTTCTGGATCTCTGCTCAGGGAGGAGGGAAGGGACAGGGTGGGGAGTCATGGGGTAAATCTGTTGCCAAACTGGCCATGGGATGAACATATATGTTCTGTGTGGCTTCTCTGGGGACTTCTGAGATAAAAGTGAAGGAATGAAAGGAATCAAAGGTGTATTCATCACTGTTGCATTTGTGTGCTCCAAATACAAGAAATATCTAAAGGAGGGAAGATTTATTTTGGCTTATGGTTATAATGGTTCATCATAGTAGGAAGGCATGTTAGAAGAGATCAGCTCACTTCATGGTGGTCAGTAAGCAAAGACAGTAGAAATGGGAAGTGACCAGGTTTCCAAGACCATCCTACCCATAACTACTTCCTTCAACTATACTCTTCCTCCTACTTTTTACCTTTTCCAAATCAGCCCTCATATTATAGAACCATTAAGGGACTGACCCATTTATTAGATCAGAGCCCTCATGATGCAACCATCTCTCAGACGCACAGAGGTGTGGTTTAAGAACTTTTTCAGCACTTGTTTCAGTCCAGTAAAATTGAAAAAGACAGCTCATTATCACAAAAGTCTCTTCATCTCTGAGTGTATGCTGAGAACTTGAAGGATGGTGTGAGAATAAAAAGGGGAAGGAAACTTTGGAATTGGAGGAGGAAAATCAGCAAATTCAGCAAGAAAGACAACTCATATTCTTTATGTTCTTAAAGTATGGTGGAGCTGACAAGGGAAAAGAAAAATGCCTGCTATTTCTTGTGGTAAAGTTATCTGTGGCTTTTGTGTTGAGATCTTGAAGATCACTTTCAGATTTAATGATTCATTAATAACACTCAAAGAATTCAGAAAAACCATTCTCCTCTTAGATATGGTTTATTATGGTGAAGAGCTCTAATCGGTTCCAATCAACAAAGGCACAAGAGGTTGGGGCTCGCGTGGGCTAGACCAGTCCCTTTCTAGTGAAGTCCTGGAAACCAATGACTTCTTCCCAATGCGTCATGCACTGATGTCTTAGTTCCATTCTTGTTGTGACAACACACTCAGATAAAAGCAACTTAAGAGTGAAAAGGATTATATTGCTCTTAGTTCTTGGTTGCAGTTCACCCCTGCAGGGAAGTCAAGGTGGCAGGAAGTCAAAGCAGCTGTTCCCATCTACAGTCAAGAGCAGAGAGAACGATGAGCGCTCACTAGTGCTCAGCTTGCTCCTTGCATTTCATTAAATTTAAGGTCCAGCCCATAAAACTGTGTGGTCCACATTCAGGGTAGATCTTCTTGTCTCAAATTACTCAATTAAACTCCCTCAATGTCTACAAGAAAACCCAATCTCAACAATTTCTCACTGAGATTTCCTTTCACATGATTCTAAACTATATCAAGTTGACAATTAAGAAAGACTAAAAGCCATCAAGAAAGTCATGTGAACCTTGGGCCTTGTTCCAGGTAAGGAATACCCACTGACTTATCATTTCTCAATCTCTGAAATGGACAGTCCAGTACAGTGCAGGCCCCAAGTGATTACAAATAGACTCTAGCATCATGGTCAGCATACACTCTTGGGTATGGCCAGAGGCCCCTGTTTTACCTAACACTTTTTTTTTTTTTAAGAGAGTAAAGACTAATTTATTTAGCTTATAAGAATATTACATGATTGTTGCTTTACAGAGATAGGGAGCTGCCAAGTGTGATGTCAAATGCCTATAACCACAGCACTCAGGAAGCTAAAACTGTGAGTTTAAGGCCAGGCTAGAGTACATACTGGAACCCTGTCTCAAAATTGTGAGCTACAGATGTAGAGCATTTAACTAGCATGGAGGCAGCTCTGGACTGGCTATACACTGAACACCACAAAAGACTGTAGTATAAGACACAAAGCTATGAAACGTAACAAAGGATGAGAGCTGGTTACCCTGAGGGTTCCTTTAGATGACCATCTCCTAACTACATGTATAAGCACATGTATAGTTCAATCAAATCGCATTTATAATTAACTTTCTAGAAACCCAGCTAGTATGTAAAATACTTTCTTCTGCTGCTTAAAGCAATAACATACAAACTCCCACTGTATTCTGTACCTAACACTTTCATCAGGAAGATTATTCCAAAGACAAGTTCTAGTTTCATTTCTGTTGCTATGGTAAAACACTTTGACTATAAGCAACTTAGGGAGGGAAATGATTTATTTGATGTAAAGTTTCTGGTCATACTCTATCACTGGGGGAAGTCAAAGCAGGAACTTGAGGGCAGGCCTGCTTTTATTTCACACAGCATTATCTCCAATCAAGGAAATTAATTTGCAGCTGAAGGAGTAGTGCAGGAACCATGCAGGATAGAGACGGTACTGCTCACAGTGTGCTGAACTCTTTTACGTCAATTAATAAGACATCCATCTTACTGTTTTATTTCTGTGAGGGGACACCATAACAATGATAAATTATAAAAGAAAGCCTTAAATTGGAACTTGCTAACAGTTTCAGAGGTTTAGCCCATTTTAATCATGGCAGGGAGCATGATGGCATGCAGGCAGACTTGGTGCTGGAGAAGAATCTGGGAGTTCTGGATCTGCAGGCAGCAGCAGGAGAGAGAGAGAGAGAGAGAGAGAGAGAGAGAGAGAGAGAGAGAGAGTCATTGGGTCTGGCTTGGACCCTTGAAACCTCAAGGCCCATCCCCAGTGACATACTGCCTCCAACAAGGCCACACCTAATTTTTTCAAATAGTGCCACTCCCTGGTGAACAAGAATTAAATCTATGAGCCTCTGGGGGCCAGTCCCATTCAAACCACCACAGCAACCCTCTTCCCAAATTCCAGCAGGCCAATCTGATCTGGAAAATCCCTCAGTTGAGACTGTCTTAGATGAGGGTAGGCTGCCAAGTTAATATTTAAAGCTAAGTTGAATAGAGGTCATAACTCAAAAGGTAAGCAAAGTCTAGTTCTTTACTTGGGGTATATAGGCTTTGAGTATTTTTTGCCTTCTGAATTAACCTTTTTACTGAATACCAAGGTTGAAAATGAAACAGTTTCCCACAGGATAGGTTTCTGGGTCTAATATCCCCCAACCATTGGCAACTAAGTCTGTGTTTAGCGCTCCATGCTGCCTCAGTGGGTACTGTGTCTCTTTTCAAACCAGATGGACATTAAATTAAGGACTGTTTTCCTGCGTGTAAGTGAACCTAACAGGCCATCAAAGGCTTGGTGAAAACACAGAGAAACAGTTTATTTTCTATTGCTGTAATGGAATAACCAAGACTGGATAATTTAGAAAATATGGAAGTTTATATAAGCTACTGGTTCTGGAAGTGGGAGTCTAATGCTGGGAAGTTCCACCTAATTAGATGAATTTTGTGATGTTTCATAACGTGGTAGAAGTCAGAAGGGAATGGAAGGCATTCACAAGGAAAATTGGGCCAAATCTGGTAATTAAGCCACAAATAAGGCATGGTTCTGTATACAAGTCTCTACCTTCATTGCTGAAATAGCTTCCACCAGGCTCTATCCCCATTACTGCTTCACTGAGAAGTTAAGGTTCCAACAAGGACACTATCAAGTCACTCACACAAAAACATGATTCTAGTTAAAATCTGTGTCGTCTTTCCCAAGAAATACGGAATTAACCTTTTCTGAATTAGGTGAAACCTAACTTGAACATATTTTTTTTCCAATAGGGGAAAGAAATCCAAGTCCCGGTATTCTTTTTAATGCTTTACATTCCTAAATTTAATTCTTTTAAAATATTTATTTTTATTATATGTGTGAAAGTGTTTTGCCAGTATACCATGTGTGTGGAATGCCCTTGGAGGCCAGAAAAGGGTGCTAGATACTCTGGAACTAGAGTTACAGATGGTTCTTAGCTGCCATGTGGTACTAAGACATGAAGCTAAGTCCTCTGTAAGAGCAGATGGTGCTCTTAATTTTTGAGCTATCTCTCCAGCTCATAACTCATTTTTTTCAAGATGAAAAAACTCATGTTTCAAGAATTTTGTACATGTATACCATGTATTTTGAACATAACTATTCTCTACCCCCCTTCTAACCCACACTAGAACCATCCTTACCAACCCCTGCTCTCAATCTCGTGTCCTCTTTTCATAGACCACTGACTCCAACCTGTGCTATCCTTGGGTGCACTGATGTAGGGCCTTCCACTGGATTGTAGGCAACCTACTAGGGGCCAGTTCCATGAAAAACACTGACTTCTTATGCCAGCAGCCTTCACATACAAAGGCTTTTCAACTTCTCGTAGCCAGGGCAGTCTACTGGTAAGTTCCAGGTAAGGTGGGACCAAGGTTAGGACCTCGGTAAAGAGGCAATAAGGTCTCCGGAGGGAGCAATAAAGTTCCGTGATTCGGACGAGTAGAAGACACAACTGGCAGAGCAGGGTTAGGAAAGCAGAGAGTGCCTCACAGAAATGGAGCGAACGCTGGCCTTGCTGGCCTTTATCAGTTGCTGATTCTGTGCTGATGTGTTCAAGGGATGGGGTTTGGACTTCTCTTTTATACATGCTAGAATTTTGACTGCCTTGATCTCATGCCAGTATTGTGCAGGCATTAGAAATTAGAAATGACCTTTGCAAAGGCAAGAGGCATTAATGTTAAATATGACCAACTTCAAGCTAGGGGTGGTGGTGCATACATTTAATTCCAGAACTTGGGAGGCAAAGGCAAATTGACCTCTGAGTCCAAAGGTAGTCTGGTCTATAGAACAAGTTCGGGACAACAAAGTCTTCTAAGAGAAACCCTGCCTCCAAAAACAAAACAAAACAAAATAAAACCAACCAAACAACCAATCAAAATCAACAATCCAAGCAAACAACAAACATTGGACCCCTAGAAAATTACCCAAAGACTACAGTATTCTTCTCAATTTCAGCCTTTGGACCTGCTTCATCCTGTTTTGTGTTCAAAGGTCTCCATCGTCACAGTTCTTTGTGGGAAAGGGGAATGGCAAGTCAAGAGGTAAAAGATTTTTTCAAAACATTCTTGGAACCTCCCTCCTCCTATTCTAGTTTCTTTAGTAAGTTTCTGTTAGATTCCCATTGCTGTGACAGTTTATTTTGACTTAAAAATTTGAAGGCTTCTGTCCATGATTGGTCAACTTCATTGGTTTGAGACAATGGTGATGTAGATCTGGGTTTATCAATCTCTTTGGAGGCACACCTCTGATGAGTCAAAGACCTCCTCTCCATTATATCACATCTCATAAAAGTTATGTCACCTCCCAATGTGCCAAAATAGTGGCCAAACCTTTAATACATGGGCCATTGGGGATGTGCTAGGTCTAAATTACAGTAGAATGAGTTTAGTTGTCAGTCTTAGTACCTGTGCTATAAGTGTTCTATTTAGGAAATTGTCTTCTATGCTGATGTGTTCAAGGCTATTCCCTACTTTCTCCTGTATGAGGTTCACTGTCTTGTTTTAGGTTGAAGTCTTTGATCCACGTGAACTTGAGTTTTGTACAGGATGGTATATATGGATCTATTTGCATTCTTCTACATCCAGTCAGTTTGACTAACACAATTTGTTGAAGATGCTTTCTTTTTTCCAGTATATATTTCTGGCTTATTTATCAAAAATCAGGTGCACATAGGTGTGTGGATTTATGTCCACCCATATCTTCAGTTCCATTCTCAATCAACATATCTGTTTTTATGACAATACCCTGTGGTTTTTATTACTATAGCTCTGTAGTAAAGGTTGAAATCAGGAATAGTGATACCTTCAGAAGTACCTTTGTTTTTCAGGATTGTTTTAGTTATCTTGGGTTTTTGTTTTCCTGTATAAGATTGAGAATTGTTCTTTCAAGGCCTGTGAAGAATTGTCTTGGAATTTTGATGAGGATTAAACTTAATCTTTCTTTTGTAGGATGGCATTTTTTACTATGTTAATCATACTGATCCATAAGAATCATAGATCTTTCCATCTTCTCATAACTTTTTCAATTTCTTTAAAGATTTGAAATTTTTATCATACAAGTCTTCAATTGCTTGGTTAGAGTTATCCTAAGATATTTTACATTATTTACAGCTATTGAAAAGGATACTGTTTTCCAGATTTCTTTCTCAGTCTGTTTGTCATTTGTATATAGGAGGGCTGCTGATTTTTGTGAGTTAATCAGGGAAATTGGTATTTAATTTTTTCCTTTGTTGAGTCTTTATGTAGTTTGGGTATCAGGATAACTGTAGCCTCATAAAATGAAATTGGCAATGTTCCTTCTGTTTCCATTTCATGGAATAATTTGAGGAGTATTGGTGATAACACTTCTTTGAAAGTCTGGTAAAATTCTGTGCTAAAACCATCTGGTTCTGGGCTTTTATTTGTTGGGAGACTTAATGAGTACTTATATTTTACTAGGAGTTGTAGGTCTACTTAAATTGTTTATTTGATCTTGATGTGACTTTGGTAAGTGGTACCTACCAAGAAAAATTCCATTTCTTTTAGATTTTCCAATTTCATGAAGTTCAGATTTTTAAAGGATACTCTTATGATTCTTTGGATTTCCTTGGTGTCTGTTATGTTCCCCTTTTTGTTTCTGATTTTGTTATTTTCTCTCTCCATTATTTAGTTAGTTTAAGACTTTATATCTTGTTGATATTCCCAAAGAACCAACTCTTTGTTTCATTGATTCTTTGCATTGTTCTCTTTGTTTCTGTTTTATTGATTTCAGCTCTCAATTTGATAGTTCCTTGCTGTCTACTCCTTTTGGGTGTGTTTACTTCTTTTTGTCCTTGAGCTTTCAGGTGTGTGTTAGTTGCTAATATGAGATCTCCAATTTTTTTTTTAATGTGGACATTTAGTGCTATGAGCTTTCTTTCTGCCATTATGTGTCTTCTTCACTTGCAACTTTTAATATTCTTTCTTAATTATGTATGTTTAATATTTTGATTATTATGTGGTGAGAGGACTTTCTTTTCTGGTCCAATCTTTTTGGTGTTCTCTATTCTTTCTGCCTTGACCTAGTAGTCATTCAGTAGAAAGTTGTTCAGTTTCCATGGTTTGTAAGGCTTTTGTTGTTGATATCCTGTTTTAATCTGTGGTGGTATGATAGGATGCAGGAGTTGTTCAAATTTTCTTGTGTCTCTTGAGACTGGTTTTGTGCCTGAGTATGTTTTCAATTTACAAAAAAAAAAAAAAAAATTCTGTGAGGTGTGGAGAAAAATAATTCTTTTGTGTTTGGGCTACTGTCCTGTAACTATCTAGGTCCATTTTGTTTATAATGTTTGTTAACTCCAGCATTTTTATGTTTAGTTTTGTCTGAATGACCTGTTCAGTGATGAGAGTGGGTATTGAAGTCTCCCAATATCAGTGTCCGAGGGTCAATATGTGAGTTCAGCTGTATTAGTGTTTCTTTTACAAACTTTGGGGCCCTTGTGTTTGGGACATAGATATTAAGAACTGACTTGTCATATTAGTAGGTTTGTCTTTGATGAGTATGTAGTGTCTTTCCCTATCTCTTTTAATTTGAAGTCACTTTTGCTAAATTTTAAAATGACCAAATCAGCTTGCTTATTAGGTCCATTTTCTTGGAAAATCTTTTTCCAAACCTTTATTCTGAGATAACTTCTATTCTTGATGTTGATGTATGTTTCTTGAATGCAGCAGAAGGATAGAAACTGTTTTCTTATCCATTCTGTTAGTATGTGTCCTTTTATTGGAGAATTAAGACCATTGATATTGAGAGATATCATTGACCAACAACTGTTGATTTCTGTTGTTTTGTTGTTGTTGGTTGTGGTGGTGGTAGTGGTGGTGTGTGTAACTGTGTGTGTGTATGCTTTCTCAGCACATCTGTCTGG
>CAJQZJ010032834.1:2008869-2028973 GCA_907164525.1 Lophiomys imhausi
AGAGCATCCATTGAGATGTTGTGGTGGTGTGTGTAGCTGTGTGTGTAGCTGTGTGTGTGTACGCTTTCTCAGCACATCTGTCTAGGCCCTTCTGGCTTTAAGAGCATCCATTGAGATGTCAGGTGCAATTTTGAGAGGTCTGCCATTATGTGTCTTTTTCACTTGCAACTTTTAATATTCTCTCTTAATTCTATATGTTTAGTATATTGATTATTATGTGGTGAGAGGACTTTCTTTTCTGGTCCAATCTTTTTGGTGTTCTCTATGCTTCTTGTACGTTGAGCGGAATCCCTTTCTTTAGATTAGAAAAACTTTTTCTATGATTTTGTTGAAAATATTTTCTGGGCACTTAAATGAAGTTTCTTCTCCTTTTATTCCTATTATTCTTTGATTTGGATTTTTCCTTCTTTTTGAAAATTTAAGATGTATCTCCCCCCAACATCTCCCTCTTTTAGTCCAATAAAAGGCTTTTTTTTCCTTATAACATAAATACAATATAAAACAATAAGAACAACTGGGAAACAATTATAAAAATTATAACGTATAACATACATTCCCAATGCCTAGTCCATATATACTTGGTAGCTAATAATATTCTATTATCTGTCTATCTCAATGAGTTTAAAGTTCCATACCTAACTTAATTTCCATCCTAACTTGCATTAGCAACTTAAAAACATCTTAGACCTAGAACATTCTTTTAGTTGCTAAACAACTTAAAACTTAACTGTGAGACTATAAGTATCTAGTCTTCAACCACATCAGAGACCTAAGAAGCATAAATATATCAGAATAAACAGAAAGTGCAGAGCAAGCAGTTTCCAAAACTAAGAAATGATAGACAACTGGCTGACTGGACAGTCCCCAGATTCTCTCTATAGCATTGGGACATCTATCTTCAACCTTTTGGCCTAGTATCTCTGACAGCCATTAATTGTAAAGCAGAAATTATGAAGGACTTTCTCACCCTGTCATGGCAGGGCTAGGCTGTCAACTTACCTGCTTCCTAGTTTTGTCCTTTTCGGACAGCAGTCTGTCTACAGTTGAAGCAAGGGATTTTCTTGACCAGTGGCTAGCTTGCCACTAATGCAGCCATCTCCAAATGGAGATTCTTTGATGCTCATCAACTCCTTGGAGTAGAATGGGGGGTACTGTCAGGATCCGGCATATCTCAATATAAAAAAAAAATCTTAAGTTAAAACGTCTTTAAATGCCGTATTCTACAGATCCCTTGAGGTTTTTGAAGACCATCTATCTATGTATATTTGAATGAGCAAATGTTGCTTGTCTCTTAGCAACTTAATTTCTGATTAATGTAGAAAACATCTGTGATACACTACACTAGTACCTAACAAAATGAGAAGTTTGAATGACTATTAGTTTGCATTTCTTAATTATCCTGACAGTTTGTGATAGTTTCTATCAAAAGGCTTAGAACTTCACATTACATTTTTAAAAATTACATAGGTACAATAATACCTTAAAAAGAGTTAACCTTAATTTTGTATCAATATACAAAGATATAAGAGTAGATTCTATAATCTACCCCCTTTTCTTTATCATTCCTATATCATATCTATATTCCCTTTTTTCTCTTTCTAAGTCTTTTCCCGCTATGGATTTGGTTTTTAAATAGTGTCTCATTTCCTGAATGTTTTGTGTCAGCAGTTTTTAGATTTAACATTTTCTTTGACTCATGTATCCATTTCTTCTATTGTATTTTCAATGCCTGAAATTCTCTCTTCCATCTCTTGTATGCTGTTGGTGAAGTTTGCCTTTGTGGTTCCTGTTTGAATTCCTATGTTTTTTATTTTCAGAATTCCCTCACTTCAGGTTTTCTTTATTGGTTCTATTTTTATTTTCAGGTCTTGAACATTTTTATTTATTTCCTTCCACTGTTTGCTTATGTCTTCCTGTACTTATTCATTTTCTCCAACTGTTTGTTTGTGTTTCCTGGATTTCTCTTTCTCTTTAAATTTAATTTCCTTTTTAAAAATTACTTTTATTGAAAATAGATTCTTTTCTCATACATTACATGCTAATTGTAGTTTCCCTTCTACTCCTCCCAGCTTCCCCCCACCTCCCCTAACCTCTGAATTTACTCTCTTTCTGTCTCTCATTAGAAAAGAAGAGGTTTCTAAAAGTTAACAACCAACGTGACAAAATAAAATATAATACGATAAAGCAAAAACTGCCATATTGAATTTGGGCTTGGTAATTCAACAGGAGGAAAAGAGTCACAAAAGCAGGCACAAGAGTCAGAGGCTCACTCTTTTAGGAGCTCTATCTACTTCATTCAGGTGGTTTTAAGATCTTTTTACTTACTTGCTTTAGCTATGTTATATTCATATATTTGGGCTCTAGTGAAGACATATTGCCCTAGCTGTTATCGATTCTGTTTTTATGCTAGTGTCTAGGCGTCTTGGATTGGGATGATCATAGGTCTAGGGGCTGATTTCTAAATTTGTGCTTGTTTGGTGGGCACTTTGTTCCTTGGTTTATGTTTCTTCTCTGGTTTTGCAAAGAGTGTGATAGCTATGTGTTGCCTGTTTCCCTGGGCTGCTCAGCTGGTGTGTTCATAGGGAATGCTTGCAGGTGCTGGAGGCTGGGATTCTGGGGTGATTTTGGGGATAGAAGGTTGGAGGAGAAGGTCTTTGTGATCCACTGGTGATGGGATCACAGAGGAAAAGGAGATTGTAGTAGGTTTTTTTTTTTTTTTGCTATAGAGCTATGGATGAGATGGGGGATTGGATCTGAGGGAGCAGAAGGATATGTATGGATCTGCTGTCAGCCTACTTGTGGCCCTGGCAGGAGTGGCCCTTGGGTTATCACAAGGTGTCTGTTAGAGTTTGAGATGTGACAAATGACATGTGAGGGGAGGGAGATTAGAGGGAAGATCTGAGAGACCACAGAAGATGGGAGAAAGGAGGCAGAAAAGGCTACCACAGGTGTTCTGTCTGAGAGCTGGGGGTGAAATTCGGGGATTGGATCTGGGCTAGCAAAAGGAGAAGAGTAGATCTGCAGGTAATATACCCAGTTTTCTGAAGATTATATTTTCAATTTAATTTTTTCCCCAATGGATCTATCTGTGTGTATAATGAGGGTGTGTATGGGTGCACGTGTGGAGATCAAAGGAAAACTTTTGAAGTCAGCTCTCTTCATGTGGCTTCTGGTGATCAAAACGGGATGAAATCAAGCTCAGGTCATCATCAGGCTTGTGTGACTAGTGCCTCTATCCACTGAGCCATCAGACTGGCTTAGATTTTTTTTTTACTTGTAGTTACCATTGGCAGACCAGATGAGACAACTGAATCTGGTTTTGAACACAGAAGTCATCTGTTATAGTTGTTTCTGAAAGAAGAAATGGATGGAAATGGGAGTGATTAATGTCTATCTGGAAACCACAGGGAAAAGGTAGAATATCACCAGGATGGACCAGAGCTTGTATTCATTTTTGTTTTTTTCTGACCATGATGATGAGTGTGTACTGTAAAAACAAGAGACAGTTTTCATGGAGCTAAACACATGTTCACTGGGAGGATATGTAGAAGCCAGGGGGGGTCACTGAGAAATTTCAAGGCTCTGTGCTTTTCACACCAGCAGACGTGTTACACTTTCTGTTCCTAATGTCCACAATATAACTGCTAGCTCATCTAATATTCCCTGTACTCTGACAGTCTTCTCTGTGACATGCATTAGCTTCCTGTGGCTGTTGCAATAGACTATCATGACCTAGATGGGTTGAAACAGCAAGAGTTCCTCTTCTAATATTTCTGGAGGCCAGAATGAAGCTCACATTTCATTGGATGTTCTCTTTCCAAAGCCTGTAGAGTAGTGTCCTTCCTGCCTGTCCCAGCTTCAGGCAGCTGAAGTAGTTATCCTTGGCTTGTGGTTGCATCACACCAAGTTCTGCTTCTATTTTTACACAGCTCCTCTTTTTTTTTTCTTCTTCATTTATATTATACAAAACAATTATTATAAGATTTAGGGCTTTCTCAAGTAGTCCACAATGATCTATTTCCCAGATCTTTTGTTTAATGATATCTTCAAGCACCAGAGTTTTCTTAAAATTATTTTCATATTAATTGTGTGCATGTGTGTGTGTGTGTGTGTGTGTGTGTTTGTGTGCATGTGGGTTCAGTGCCCACAGAGACCAGAAGAGGACATGTGTTCTCCTCACTGGATTTATAGGTAGTTGTAAGCAACCTGATGTGGGTACTGGGCACTGAACTCAGGTCTTCAGCATGAGCAGTATGTACTCTTATCGAGTGAACCATCTCTCCTGTTTCTGGATTTCTTTGCTAAAATTTTATTTTTATTCTGTAAGAATTTTAGGTGGCTATTCTTTTTATTAATGATTCATAAATTGTGTCTCAAATGAAATGAACATTTCAGAGTAATTCTTGCTGTATGTAAAATAAAAGAATTTCATATATATATACATATATACTTATATTACAATATGATTATATTGAATCCCCATTTCCTCCCTCCAATGCTTTTCATGCTGTCACAGCACTATCCACCTGCTAACTTCATGTTGTTTTGTTTTGATAACCCATGAAATCCAGGAAGAGTTGTCCCTGTGTGCATTGGTGTGGGACCATCCACTGCATCATGAGACATATACCAGTGACCACACCTTCTAAAATAACCCCCTCTGCAGCTATCATCTTCCCATAGATTCACAGTGTGGGGATTCTGGGTGGGATCTCAAAGCATTGGTTTTCTTAATAAAGCCACACTCACAGGTTGCAGGTAAACATATCTTTTGTGAGGGCACCAATATGCCCATTTTATGGCTCAATAAGTGTAGCTAAGAGAACTATTTCAGTAGTCCTTGGAAGTAGAGATGTGATACCAGGAAGAGAAAGCAGTCATAAATGATTGTTGTTTCAAAATAATTCCTTCATATTTTTTGAGATAAGAGTCTTGCAGCCCAGGTGGGCTTTATATCCCTAAGTTCTAGGATTACAGATATGCTTTTCCAGAGAAGAGGGAATTTGTTTGACCAGCAAGAAATATGGTCACCCAAGGATCCTGCAGAGCAATGCTGGGGATCAGTTCCATAAATCACTCAATTATCTCATTCGTTGAATGAGGTATTTACTTACCAACACCTGCTCATATTTGGTTGAGGATAGATTTCTAAGACATTAATAACTTGAATACATGGGAAGAGCAGATGGCAGCTTCCAGAAGAACTCTTTAAGCAAAGAGATGTAAATACATCCTTTGTAAATAGCAGGTGTGAACAAAATGGTAAGACTTTATGGTATTCTCCACATTCAACTACCTGGAATGCAGTTATTATGGATGGAGTATTAGAAGCCATTTTTTTTCTCCTAAGTGAAATCTATAATGAAGGATGGTGAAGAAGAAAAGCTGAAGGACCTTGTGTTCATGAATACTACTCTTGAACAGATTGATATAAATTCTATTTTTATGAGAAGAGATTTTATGAGAAGAGAAAGTATTTAGCCTGATGTCTGCTATATTCAAGCTATTACCAACTTTTATCCTGGAAAAATTTACTAGCAGTATATCTAGAAGCCATGAAGGGTCATCCTTGAAGAGTATAATATAAAACTCACACCATCTTTCTAAAGCCATACTCAGTGGCAGACATTTCTGCAAGGATATGAATGTTCTCACTTTGCAATGTCCACAATATAAACTACTTGGTACACACAATGATTGAGCATCTTATATGTACATCCCATGACAAAAGTCTCTTTGAGATACTTCATGCTGATTAGGGTCATTGGATTCTTTGGGGGTAATACCAGTCTCATTAGAAGTCCAACAAACCAGCAGACCAGGAGACCAGCAAACCAGGAGACAGCAGCAGGAAGAACAAGCAAGTAAACTAAAGGATTTTATTGAAATCTCATAATGAGTGGTGGTAAGATGGCTCAGCAGGTAGAGGCTTTTGGCCTGAGAAGAGAATTGATTCCTAAGAATTGTATTCTGAGTTTCACATGCATCCTCTGGCATACATGTATGTGAACCATGTGCATGTGGGTGTGCATATGCTCCCATGTGCACGTGCACACGCACACCTGTACAGACAGAGAGGCATGCATACAAATGCATCTGCACATACTAACAAAATAAAATAAAAATGTCATAATGAAATTAATCTGCATCAGATACTTTTTGTTACTATAACAAAATAATTGACAGAAATAACATATGGGAAGAAGAACAATTTTTGACTCATGGTTCAGGGTATACAACCATGGAAGCCATGAAACATGACTTACTTCCATCTCAGGAGCTGATTGGGGAGTGGAGATCTTAGGCCAGAATCAGAGAATACATATATCTCAAGACCTTTCCCCAATGACACATTTCCCTCTAAGTGCCACATTTCAAAGGTTTCACAGTCACCAGATGAGGAATCACCAATACAAACACAGGAATCTACAATGAATATATTCTAAGACCAGTTTCCTTTAAATTATTTTGTATTTAAATAGCCTCATGGGACTAAGTGGTGCCATAACTTCAAGAACTTGATCCTTGGGATGAAGGTGATACCACAGAAGATACAAGAGGAAAAGTCACACTCTAATCCCTCCTCAGAGCCAAGGTCACATGCAGTGTTCATGTCACAGTGAAAAACTCAAATTTCTTCATTTGATCTCATGTCTGTGAACTTGAGAGTTTTATCTAAGGCAGATATATCTATATGTTTATATTTATATCTGTATATCTACAAATATGTTATATACATACATACATGTATCTGAAAGCAACACAGGTCAAGAAATGATAAGGTGTAAGCCAAGAATTTCCATAACTCAAGCAAGTGTTGGAACAAAAAGAAAAAGTTAAAAGTCGGTTGAGACTGGTTCAGTAGGCTTGCAATGAGGATCTGAATTTGAATATTTAGCACACATGTTAAAAAGAGAAAAAATAGTAACCCCAGTAATGGTGATGGGGAAATTCAGATGGAGAAAGGCAGATCCCTGGAGTTCATTGACTAACCAGTGTAGGGAATTGGTGAGCTCCAGCTTCAGTTGAGAGACACTCTCAAACAGTAATATAGATATCAATAAGAAACACCAGATAGCACATGCTGGTGAGGGTGTGGAGAAAGGGGAACTCTCCTCCATTGCTGGTGGGAGTGCAGGCTTGTGCAACACTATGGAGGTCAGACTGGCAATATCTTAGAAAACTTGGAATAGCTCTGCCTTGGGACCCAGTCATACCACTTCTGGGTATACATCCAAATGATTCCTCCCCAAATCACAAGGAAGTTTCCTCATCTATGTTCATAGCAGCCTTATTTGTCATAGCTAGAAACTGGAAACAACCGAGATGTCCCTCAACTGAAGAATGGATTAAAACACTGTGGTACATCTACATGATGGAATGCTACTCAACTATCAGAAACAATGAAATCATGAAATTTGCAGCCAAATGGGTGGAACTAGAGAAGCTCATTCTGAGTGAGCTAACCCAGACTCAGAAGGATGCGTATGGCATCTATTCACTTATAGTCAGATTTTAGCCATATAGTACAGGATAACTATACTACAACCAATGCACCAAAGGGAACATGGACATATACTTTTTTTTTTTTCCTGTCAATGAGACACTTTGCCCTAGTGGTGCTGCTGTGTAGGCCCCCAGTGTATGAGGAGGCTCTTGGCCCTCATATGACTGCTGAAATGGGGTGGGGGACTGATATGTAGGGACACTCCACTCCAGAGGAGTGTGATGGAAGAGATAGGGTGTAGAGGGTGGGAGGGCAGGACTGGGAGGGGTGGAAAGAGGACACTGTGATGGAGATGTAACCTGAAGTAATAAATAAATATTAAAAAAGAAACACCCAACATTAAGTTCTAGCCTTCACATGTGCTACAACCCATGCTCACATACAACACACACACACACACACACACACACACACACACACACACACACGTGCACACGCACATCACACATTTTAATTGGCTTGGCCAGTGAGCTCTTAAGGAACAGCACTTTTGCATTTGTCTGTAGTAGAAACCAACATGACTGCTCACAATTGTCTATAACTACAGTCCCATGGGATCAGGTACCGTCCTCTATCTCCATGGGTGCCACACATCCATGTGGTGCAAAGAAATACATGCAAACATACAAGTTTATTAGTTTGTTACAAACAAACTAATAAAAGAGATAAATCTTAAAGTAGAGCCTTTACTTTAAAGGGAGATTTTGGGAGCTCAAATTAATGAAAACATAAAAATCATAAAAGTTGACTTGCCAACTTTCTTTTGCTTCCCCCACCCCACTTCATTTATAGGGGTATTTAATAATACTCAGCCTCAACTGTTCCAATCTAGCACTCAAAACCTGGAATGTTCTTGGAGAGCCACTGGCCCTCAACAACAATGGAAGACTGAAAAGGTTGTTTCTAATATCAACAAGGGAATCATCACTAATAGCAACAGGGTAATTCAACTGATGGCAGGAGATGCCCACATGGGCAAAAAGACACATAATCTTCCTTCTGTCATGCTATTTTTATCTGGACTGCTACCAGAAGTCACTACTCATAGTTGGGGTGTGTTTTCCTATGAAAAATTAAGGTAATCCGGGACTTCTTCACATGAAGCTCCCTAATCAGGTGACTCAAATTTGTGGCAAATTGACATTAAAACCAACCATCACAGCATCTCATGCTGAAAATGGAGCATAATAGTTTATTTCTTACAGACTGTAACTTAGCATTGTAAGCAGAACAAACTCTTTTCTTCCAAAGTTGCCTGTGTCAGGACATTTTATCACAGCTCCAGAAGTAAAACTAGAACAAACTCTTCTGTGCCATAGAATCATTGGTAGAAGCAAGAGAATAAACCATTGACAATTAAAATCACAAGTAGAAAAATTACAAACAAGGAAAAAAAGTACCACATGGAAAGGAAGAATGCATGAAGCATTTCTCTTTATCAAGATTATCAGGGTTAATTTTTTCAACTTAAGAAGACTAAGATATAAAACATAGAAAGATGAACACATTGAAGAGGAAAGAGCAGAGTATTAAAGATCATGATAAGAAATGTAAAACAACACACTTAGAATGTTAAGAATTCCCAAATGTGAGAGAATAAATGTATTTGTATTAGTTTAGAAAAATGACCATGAAGGCTGGATAAGAAACTGTTGCATAAGACCTGCACAAGATAATGTTAGCCAAAATTGATTCTCTCCCTTAATGATAATCTCTTTGCAGTTGATGCTGCTGGATGTGGCCACTGATATGTTTCCCATGCTCCAATGCATGATCCCACATCCATACACATATGTGCAGCACTATTTGACTCAGTGAGTCCTTAAAAAAAGAAAAGGACATGAGGTTGGGAGTCAGACGTGTTGGGTGGGATCTGAGTGGAGTTGGATAAGGGAAATAAGGTTTTAATATGTTCATATTTCATTGCACACATGTATGAAATTCTAAAAACATTAAAAAGAAAATCATTGGATTATAGGCACTAAGATTTTTCACTTTGAAGCCAAAACGTGAGAGATACACACAATTTGTTTCCAGAGGGAGAGGAAGCAAGGGAAGAATATGAAAGAAAAAGAAGGTTGAACGCACAGACTGATTGTATAGAACTTTTTTTCATAAAAAGATGCTCCTCTTCACATTGTCCTGTTTGGACTTCAAGGTTCACTCATGGAGAGCTTGCTCATCCCTACCAGCTGCACAGCAGCAGCTCCAATGATGGAGTGTTTCAGGGATTCTTCCTTTCCTGGGTAACAGAGTTTCAGTTTAACTTCAAGGATTGTGAAGAAGAGGGGTCAGGTATACATCCACTTTAGGACATTATTATTTTTTAAAATATTAAACATAATTTTATTGTAGTCTGTAGAATTTGTTGCTATAGAACTTGTTAATCAGGAAATACATACATACATGATTAGTAGCCTAGTACATTATAGATAGGACTTGTTAATTCAGGAAATACATACATACATGATTAGTAGCCTAGTACATTATAGGTAGGCGGACCTTCATAACATTTCTAGAAGACACAATCTTAGAGAAAACTCCATGATCTTCTGGTTTTAACAATATTTCTGGCCTCTTTTCCACCATGATCCCTGAGGCTTATGTATAGGACTTATCTTGTAGATGTATCATTTAGGACTGGTCTCTACAACTTTGATTGGTTGTGATTTTCTGCAATTGTCCCTGTTTGTTGCAAAAAGAAGTTTCCTTGATGGGATGGGAACTACACTTATCTGTGAGTATAAGAATAAGTATTTGGAATATATTCAGGACTTATACCCAACTCAAGAACTGTTTAAACCCTTTCAGAAAATAGGAATAGCAAGACTCAGTGAATTCTTTCTTTTGAATGATTTTTTTTCTTACAGTAATATTACCAGATGGGTAAGTCCTACCATGGCTCTCAGGATCCCCATGTGCTCAGGAGTTACAACAACCACTAGTTAGTGCTTTCAATAATTTTTTCTTTCTTTTTTGTATACTTAGTATATGTAGTGTTTTTATGTGGGGCAATGACTTTAGGATCTTGTCTGTCTAGCATTCAGGATGCTTCCTGTATATGGATGGTCATTTATTTCCCTAGGATTGGCAACATTTCTGTTATGATTTTATTGAATATATTTTCTATGCCTTTAACATGGAATTTCCTCCTTCTTCTACTCCATTATTCATAAATTTGATTTCCTAGGACTGTGGAAGTGGCTCAATCTATAAAGTTTTTGCCACACAAGCATGAGGAGGTGAAGTCAATATCCTAGGACTCATATGAAAAAGTTGGATGCATGGACACATACCTATAATCCCAGTACTGGGAAGACAGAGATAGAACGACTTCTGAGGATAGCTAGACAGCCAGTCTAGACAAATTAACAAGAATCAGGTTTAATGAGAGACCATGTCTCAAAAAATAAGGTGAAGAGAGATAGAGGAAAACACTTGATGTCGACTTCTGGCTTCTATACCTGGGCATGTGTGCACGCACACAAACATGCCCATGTGCAATATGAACACACACATGCACACACACACATTCACCTCACCCTTCCATAAGTTTAGTTCTTTAGTGGTGTCTCTTAGATCCTTTAGGTTTTGTTTATACTTCCTTATTTAATTTTATAGTTTGAGTCCCCTCTAGGTAAGCCCAGCAGTGGTATGGTCTGCTCTGTCCTCTGTGTGATCCATTTCCCAGCTCACAGCTCTATGTGCATTCCCAGGGGCCTGATGCCATTAGGGACTACCAGGAAAGACCACCCAATTCCCCAATCCCATGCTTTCCTGTTGTCCTAAAATACTCCAAATAGCAGTAAACTTCACCTGCTCCCCTGAGCTCCATTTTCTGGCCCACAACTCTGCCTAAATTACCAGAGGCCAAAACCAGGAACAACCAGATGCCTAAAGGCCAGCCTAAGAACACAATCAGCAAGAACAAGGGCAATATGGCACCACCAGAACCCAGCTATCTTACTACAGCAAGCCCTGGATAACCTGAAACACCCGAAGCACAAAAAATGAACTTAAATCCAATCTTATGAAGATGATAGAGGCCTTTAAAGAGGAAATTAATAAATCTCTTAAAGAAATACACTAAAATATAACCAAGCAGGTGAACCAAATGAATAAACTTGTTCAAGATCTAAAAATGGAAATAGAAGTGTAAAGAAAATACAAACTGAGGGAATCCCGGAGATAGAAAACCTAGGTAAGAGAACAAGAACTACAGACACAAGCATCACCAACAGAATACAAGAGATGGAAGAGAGAATCTCAGGTGTAGAAAATATGATGAAGAAATTGATACATCAGTGATAGAGAATGTTAAGTCTAAAATGTTTATAACACAAACATCCAGGAAATTTGGGACACTAAGAAAAGACCAAACTTGAGAATAATGGGAATAGAAGAAGGAGAAGATTTCCATCTCAAAGGCCCAGAAAATATTTTCAACAAAATCATAGAAGAAAATCTCTCTATTCTAAAGAAAGAGATGCCTATAAACATACAAGAAGCTTACAGAACACCAAATAGATTGCACCAAAAAGAAAATCCTCCCAGGACATAATAATCAAAACACTAAATGTATAGAACAAAGAAAGGATATTAAAAGCAACAAGAGAAAAAGGTCAAATGACATATAAAGGCACAGCTATCAGAATTACACACAATGTCTCAACAGAGATTGTAAAAGCCAGAAGGGCCTGTACAGATGTCTTGCAGTCTCTAAGAGACTACAGATGCCAGCCCAGACTACTATACCCAGCAAAACTTTTAAAGCCGTAGATGGAGATCACAACATATCCCATGACAAAACCAAATTTAATCAGTATCTATCCAAAAATCCAGTCTTGCTGAGAATATTAACAGGAAAAATCCAACACAAAGAGATTAACTACATCCAAGAAAACACAGGAAATAAATAATTTCACACCAACAAAACCAAAGTAAGGAAAACACACACACACACACACACAGACATCAATATAAAAAGAACTGGCTAGCTCAGTTGGTAGAACACGAGACTCTTAATCTAAGGTCATGGGTTCTAGCCCCATTGGGTGCCACCTGAAGTCAAAGCTTTAATAGCAAATATATGTATTAATAACTATAGGCACTTATAAGAAATATAAACACTTACTACCTAACAACTAGCCCTGAGAATAACTTTAAACCTCTATTACCTAACAACTGACCTTATTAATAACTATAAATGCATATTATCTAACAACTAACACTAACCTTTTAGAAGGATACAGTCTCTTAGGCAGGTAATCAGAAACACCACAGGAGTAGATCTTTTAGGGCACTTGGTCAATAGTCTTTCTTCAGGAACATCTCAGACACAGGCCCTTTAGGGTAATTGGCTATTGTATTGCTATGGCAGCTTCACTTTAAATGAGATTTGAGGTCTTCTTCTCTCTGGGTGCCTCAGCTGTCCTTAGGCCAAGTTGGTCAGTTTATATCACCCACTCAGCTGTTTTGCCACAGCTGTTGGGGCTGGCAACAGTTCTATTCAGGATACCATTTAAACTGGTTGAACCCCTTAGGGCAAATTCTGTGCCAAGGGGTTTAGTTCTTGGGTTTTTACTGCCTTGCGGAGACCTTCTCTTCTTAACAGCTTCCTTCTGCTTCATGGTAAAAGCTGTTCTCTTGAAGGATCAGAGCTAAGATTTTTTTTCCCAGCTCCATTTGATATCTGCTTTTCAATTCACCTGTATTTGCTCCATCAGATGATACAAGCCATTTTGCATCTTGTGGTCTAGAGACTAGAGCATGGGAACTCTTGGGCTTCGCCTATTTTCTTCTTAAATAGGGTCTCTCCTGATTTCACCTGGCTTCAGCCTAATCTGGGCTCTGCCAACTTTCTCCACTATTAGCAGCTGAAAATAATTCCAAGCCATAAACTTATTTTTTTAGTCCATATGCTGCCATGCCAGGTACCTACAGGTGCCAGGCTGATCTTCATGCCCCCTTTAAGAGACTGCATCAGATGCCTCTATATAGTCACTAAATCTAATTTAGATTGATCTAACTTTCATCACAGGAATTAACAATCATTGGTCTTTAATATCTCTCCACATCAATGGAATCAATTTCCCAGTAAAAAGACACAGGCTAACAGAGTGGATGTGAAAACAGGATCCATCATTCTTCTGTATACAACACACCTCAGCAACAAAGATAGACATTACCTCAGAATTAAGGGCTGGACAAATGTTTTCCAAGCAAATGGATTCAAGAAACAAGCTGGATTAGCCATTCTAATATCTAATGAAATAAATTTTCAACCAAAATATTCAAAAGAGATGGAGAAGGACATGTCATACACATCAAAGGAAAAATCCAGCAAGATGACGTCTCAATTCTGAGTATCTTGCAATTTAAACCAAATGGATGTAACTAGAAAAGCTCATCATGAGTGAACTAACTCAGACTCAGAAAGATACATATGGAATATATTCACCTATAACTGGATATTAGATAACCATCCTACAATCAATAGACCCAAAAGAACAGGAACACAGACTCGATTACCTGTTAGTGGGACACTTCACCCTAGTGGAACTGCCATGTAGGCCTCCTGTGCAAGAGGAAGCTCTTAGCCCTCATGTGACTAATGAACTGAGGGTGGCTGTTACACGGAGGCACCCCATACCAGAGGGATGGGATGGGTGGGAGAGGGGATAGAGGGTGTGAGTGTGGGACTGGGAGGGGATGGAGGGAGGGGTGGTAATGGAAATGTAACTCAATTCTGAATATCTATGCTCCAAATGAAAGTACACCCACATTTGTGAAATAAATATTATTAAAGCTTAAATCATACATTATACCACATCAATTAATAGTGGGAGACTTCAATACCTCATTCTCATCAATGGACAGGTCATCCAGACAGAAACTAAATAGAGAAATAATGAAACTAATAGATGTTATGATTCAAATGGACCTAACATATTTATAGAATATTTCACCCAAACACAAAAGAATATACCTTCATTCCATCTCATTCTGACAAGCCCCATTGGCTGACCTGGCAGTGCAGCCAGTGTGGATAGTGCAGGAGATGCTTAGATCCTAGCATGCCCCCCACCAAACTGTCACCAGATGGGTTTCTCAGTCCCTTCTGCCCACCCTGCCTAGATCCTGCACAAGCTTGCTTAAGCCCTTTGGATTACAGGAAGTAGACAGGTATTGGCCCACCCACCTTGTTCTCACCTGGGACCTGACACAATGACAGATTAGGAGTAACTCATCTCCAGAGTGAGGTCCTATTCTGGCTTCCACCTTAGGCAGTTGGATCTCACCTTGCCCCCTCTTTTTGCTCCTCCCTGCCCCCCCAAGATTCTGGTTCTATCTTTTCCTCTGTTCACAAACTACCTCTGGGCAATTCTGTTGTTTTTTGTTCAGTGATCATTCTTAGACACCCACCATTGCTGCTGCTACCAGCTAAAAATGTCAATCCTCCTGTTTTTCCTGCATTCTCCTTCCCAAGACACTCTAGGGAAGGGGAGCTGGGGCGCAGCAGGCTGGTTACCAACTACCCTACACCAGGGGAGATGGGGCCCTGCCCCATAGATGTTACAGTAGAATGAGGAGGGGGGCCCACTTTGATGGGAAAAGGGTGTAGGACCACTTTCTCCCCTTGTTTTGTGGGGGAGGGGTGGCCAGTATTTGACCTAGCCTGGGGCTCTTCCTCTGGTTTATTTGCAGTTACTTGTATAAAAAGAATAGAATTTTCTGGACTGAGGGGAAAAAAGGAATATACCTTCTTCTCAGCACCTCACAGCACATTCTCAGCCTGATACATAAATCACAGGAAGACTCAACAAAGAAAGAGAATTTCAGACCAATTTCCCTTATGAACATTGATGCAAAATACCCAATAAAATACTCACAAACTGAATCCAAGAATACATTAAAAACATCATTCACCATGATCAAGTAAGCTTCATCCCAGGGATTCAAGGGATGGTTGGACATACAAAAATCCATCAATGTAATCCATCATATAAACAAACTGAAAGAAAAAAAGCCCCATATGAACATTGCATTAGATACTGAAAAATCGTTTGACAAAATCCAACACCCTTTCATGATAAAAGTCTTAGAGAGATAAGGGATACCTAAGCATAATAAAGACAATATACAGAAAGCTGATAGGCAATATCAAATTAAATGTCGACAAACTTAAAGGAATTCCACTAAAATCAGGGACAAGACAAGGCTACCTATTCTCTCTATATCTATTCAATATAGTACTTGGAGTTTTACCTAGAGCAATAAGTCAACTAAAGGACATCAAATGTATACCAATTAGAATGGAGTAAGTCAAAATATTGCTGTTTGCCAATGATATGATAGCATACATAAATGACACCAAAATTTCTACCAGACAAGTCCTACAGTTAATAAACACCCTCAGAAATATTCATCAAGATGACATCTCATATTGAATATCTATGTTCCAAATACAAAGGCACCTACATTTGTAAAAGAAACTCTTCTAAAGCTTAAACCACACATTAGTAGTGGGAAACTTCAACACCCCACTCACAACAATGGATAGGTCATCAAGACAGAAACCAAACAGAGAATTAATGATTCTAACAGAGGTCATGAACCAAATGGACCTAACAGATGTCTACAGAACGTCTCACCCAAACACAAAAGAATACACCTTCTTCTCAGCACCCCATGGAACCTTCTCCAAAATCGACCATATAGTTGGACCCAAAGCATGCCTCAACAGATACACGAAAATTGAAATAACCCCTTGTTTCTTATCGGACCACCATGGAATAAAGCTGGACTTCAACAACAACAGAAATAACAGAAAGACTACACATTCATGGAAACTGAACAACTCTCTATTGGTTGACTACTGAGTCAGGGAGGAAATTAAGAAGGAAATCAAAGACTTTTTAAAATCCAATGAAAATGAAGGCACAACATACCCAAACCTATGAGACACAATGAAAGCAGTGCTACGAGGAAAGTTCATAGCACTAAGTGCCCTCAAAAAGAAAATTGTGATAGCTCATATTAGCAAATTAATAGCAGAACTGGAAGAACTGTAAAAAAAAGAAAGCAAACACCCTCAAGAGGAGCAGAAGACAGGAAATCATCAAACTTAGGGCTGAAATCAACAACTTAGAAACAACAAAAACAACAACAACAACAACAAAAAAACAATATAAAGAAGTAATGAAACCAAGAGCTGGTTCTTTGAGAAAATCAACAAAATAGACAAACCCTTAGGCAAATTAACTAAAAGACAGAAGAAAAAACCCAAAACAACAAAATCAGAAATGAAAAGGGAGAGATAACAAAAGACATTGAGGAAATCTAGAGAATCTTTAGGTCCTACCTTAAAAATCTGTACTCCACCAAATTTGAAAACCTAAGCAAAATGGACAATTTTCTTGATAGATTCCACCTACCAAAGTTAAATCAAGATCAGATAAACAGATTAAACAGAAACAGTCATTAAAAAAGGGGGAGCTGTTGGGGAGAAAAGATATACCTTAAACTTAAAAAAAGAAAAAGGGAAGAGGATGGGGGGGTTGAAGGGAAAGAGGGTGGGAGGGTGGGACTGGAGGGAGGAGTAGGGAGGGGATTGTAATTGAGATGTAACTTGAAGAAATAAAAAATAAATTATTTAAAAAAAATCTCCAAACCAAAAAAAGCCCAGGCCCAGATGGTTTCAGCACAGAATTCCATCAGACCTTTTTGAAGAGCTACTACCAATACTCTTCAAACTCTTACACAAAATAGAATCAGAAGGAACACTGTCAAACGCATTCTATGAAGCCACAGTCATGTGGATTCTTAAACCACACAAAGACCCAGCAAAGAAAGAGAACTTCAGACCAATTTCACTCATGAACATAGACGCAAAAATACTTAATAAAATACTGGCAAACAGAATCTAAGAACACATCAAAAGTATCATACACCATGATCAAGTAGGTTTCATCCCAGGAATACAAGGATGCTTCAACATACAAAAATCCATCAATGTAATTCACCATATAAATAAACTGAAAGAAAAAAACCCACATTATCATCTCACTAGATGCTGAAAAAGCATTTGACAAAATCCAACACTCCTTCATGCTAAAAGTCCTGGAGAGAACGGCATACAAGTATCATACTTAGAAATAATAAAGGCGATATACAGCAAGCCAGTAGCCAACCAACATCAAATTAAATGGAGAGAAACTTGAAGCATTTCCTCTAAACTCAGGGACGAGACAAGGATGTCCACTTTCACCATATCTCTTCAACATAGTAATTGAAGTTATTGCTAGAGCAAGACAGCTAAAGGAGATTAAGGGGATACAAATTGGAAACGAAGGAGAGAAATCATCCCTATTTGCAAACCATATGATAGTATACATAAGCAACCCCAAAAAATTCCACCAGAGAATTCTTACAACTCATTAACACCTTCATCAAGGTGGCTGGATACAAAATTAATTAAAAAAAATCAGAAGGCCTTCTCTATACAAAAATTAAATGGGCTGAGAAAGAAATTAGGAAAACAACACCCTTCACAATAGCCACAAACAGTATAAAATACTTTGGTCTAACACTAACCAAGCAAGTGAAAGACCTGTTTGACAACCCTGAAGAAAGAAATCGAAGAGGACATCAGAAGATGGAAAGATCTCCCATGCTCATGGATCAGTATGATTAACATAATAAAAATGGCCATCTTACCAAAAGCAATATACAAATTCAATGCAATTACTATCAAAATACCAACACAATTCTTTATACACCTGGAAGAAGCAATTCTCAATTTCATATGGAACAACAAAAAACCCAGGATAGCTAAATCAATCCTGTACAATAAAAAAACTTCTGGTGGTATCACCATCCCAGATTTCAAGCTGTGCTACAGAGCAATAGTAATAAAAACAGCATGGTACTGGTATAGAACAGACCAGTGGATCAATGGAATCAAATTGAAGACCCAGAAATGAACCCCCACACCTATGGTCACCTAATCTTTGACAAAGAAGCCAAAACCATACAATGGAACAAGGACAGCATCTTCAACAAATGGTGCTGGTCTAACTGGATGTCCATAAGTAAAAGAATGAAATTAGACCCATACTTATCACCTTGCACAAAACTTAAGTCCAAGTGGATCAAAGACCTTAACATAAGGTCTGACACACTAAATCTATTAGAAGAGAAAGTGGGGAAAACCCTCGAACTCATTGGCACAGGTGACAACTTCCTGAACAGAACACCAAACAACAACAACAATTGGCTCTAAGACCAACAATCAATAAATGGGACCTCATGAAACTGAAAAGCTTATGTAAGGCAAAAGACACCTTCATTCGTACAAAACGGCAGCCTACAGATTAGGAAAAGATCTTCACCAACCCCACATCTGACAGAGGGCTAATATCCAAAATTTACAAAGAACTCAAGAAATTAAATGCCAAGAAACCAAATAATCCAATAAAAAAATGGGGGATGGAGCTAAATAGAGAATTCACAAAGGAGGAATCCCTAATGGCTGAGAGACACTTGAAGAAATGTTCAGCATCCTTAATCATCAGAGAAATGCAACTCAAGAAGACTCTGAGATTCCATCTCACACTTGTCAGAATGGCTAAGATCAAAAACTCAAGTGACGGGCTGGAGAGATGGCTCAGAGGTTAAGAGCACTGACTGCTCTTCCAGAGGTCCTGAGGTCAATTCCCAGCAACCACATGGTGGCTCACAACCATCCATAATGAAATCTGGTGCCCTCTTCTGGCCTGCAGGTATACCTGCAGGCAGAATCTTGTATACATAAATAAAATCCTAAAAAACAAAACAAAACAAAACAAAACAAAAAACCAAAAAACCAAACAAGGATTTCCTTAAAAAACAAAACAAAACAAAAACTCAAGTGATAGTACATGCTGGTGAGGATGTGGAGAAAGAGGAACACTCCTCCATTGCTGATGGGAGTGCAAACTTATACAGCCACTTTGGAAAACAATCTGGCACTTTCTCAGAAAATTTGGAATAGTACTTCCTTAAGACCCAGCTATACCACTTTTGGGCATATATCCAAAAGATTCTCCACCATATCGCAAGAATATTTGCTCAACTATGTTCATGGCAGCTTTATTCACAATAGCCAGAATCTGATAACAATGTAGATGTCCCTAAACTGAAGAATGGATAAAGAAAATGTGGTATGTTTACACAATGGAATATCACTGAGCTATTAAAAACAAGTAAATCATGAATTTTGCAGGCAAATGCATGGAACTAGAAAAGATCATCCTGAGTGAGGTAACCCAGACCCAGAAAGACAAACATGGTATGTACTCACTTATAAGTGGATATTAGCCATAAAGTGCAGGATAAGCATGTTACAATCCACACACCCAAAAAGCTAACTAACAAGTTTGGCTCAAGAGAGGATGCTTGAATCGCACTGAGAAGGGGAAATAAAATAGACGTCTGGGTTGGACTGAGGGAGGGAACTAGTTTGGAGAGGGGCTGGGGAGGGAAACAGGAGAGATCAAATGTGAGGAGGATATATATATATATATATATATATATATATATATATATATATATATA
>CAJQZJ010032834.1:2036830-2081206 GCA_907164525.1 Lophiomys imhausi
TAACAAAGAAAATGGAGAAGTCATCTTTGAGGAAGAGTTCTGACTGCACCCGGATAGAGCCCTCAGGTCCGGGGCCGCCTGTGCTGGCGCCGCCTTCATATAATGAGACTTCCCCTCCAAGTGGTCCTAGTGGGCGGTCATTCTGTCCAAATGTCTGGAGGGAAGTGAGACATGAGCTGTACTACCCTGTCTTTCAGGATGGAGGGGGAAATCGTTATCATGAACCTCTCGATTTTAAGGTAATTAAAGCACTCGCTGAGTCTGTCCGCACTTATGGGATTAATGCTGCTTTCACTGTAGCTCAGGTGGAAGCTTAGTCATTATTGCATGACTCCTAGTGACTGGATGAGCTTGGCACGTGCCTGCCTGTCCTCTGGGCAGTATTTAGATTGGAAGGCTTTCTTGATTGAGTTTGCTAATGAACAAGCTGCTGCTAGTCGTGCAGCAGGAAACCCAGCCTGGGATGTGGACATGCTTCTTGGGCAAGGTCGATATGCTCAATAACAAACTGGGTATCCGGCTCAGGTGTTTGAGCAAATCAATTTAATCGCAACCAGAGCTTGGAAATCATTGCCTAACAAAGGGGAAGTGAATGGCAATCTAACCAAGGTTATTCAGGATCCCCTGGAGCCTTTCTCAGACTTCGTGGCTATAACGGTTGAAGCAGCTGGAAGGGTATTTGGAGACCCTGATTTGGCAATGCCCTTAATTAAACAACTTGTGTATGAGCAATGTACAAAGGAATGTAAAGCAGCTATCACCCCTTATAAGAACAAGGGGTTGGAAGCCTGGATGCCTCAGTGCAGGCTGCCGCTACCTTGAATAATTTGTCAGCCAATGTAGCCACAGCCTTGGATGTATTGTGGCAGGTGGCCCAGATTGGCTGTGAGTGGAAAATGACTGGTTTGTGTGTGACCTCTGTGCCATATCAAAATTATACTGTAGCTGCAAATTTGTCTAAGCAACTCTCTCAGTATCTTACAGGAAATTGGTCTGGCGAGTTTGATAAGCTGATGCAAAATCTGAGAACTGTCATCGTGCATGTGAATTCCACCCGGGTTGATGTCTCTGTTGCTGAAGGACTGTCAACATGGATCCTCCGAGCCATGAATCATCTGAGGGAATGGGTGCCCTAGGAGGCATGTTCTTCCTAGTCAGTTTCATTGCCCTATGGTGTATCTGTAAGATGAGGATTTCACAGAGGAAAAGTAATACCATGCTGGTGCAAGCCTTTGCTGCCTTGGAGGCTAGACAGCCACAAGCTTGGTTGACTGTCCTAAAGGACTAAGCTATCATCACGCTCAGGATGCGAGGCTAAGCACTGCACTTGGGGTCAGCTTCTAGCGACTTCAAGAAGGGCATGTTTAATTGCATATGGGTTGGTATCCTAGTTTCCCATCTCTGAGAAAAAGATACCGGACGGGTATGGCACCAGCCTGGTTGGCTACTGGGCGTGGGGTCATTACAATGTCCTTTACATACATATCAAAGATCAGATGCTTGATATATCTACTAGGGATCCTCAACAGACTGCCACCAATCCTTTTGATTTATGGCTTTTGTGTGGAGCAAATGGTAGCTATATGGATTTGGGATCTATACTTATGCTTGGGGGAGGAATTTATCAAAGAGGTAGTTTTTCCCTAGGGTCCACTACCAATGTGGATTTTTCTAGCGGTAGTGGCTCAGGTACTTGGAATTCTTCGTTTCATTCTTACCACAACAAGACCTTTTCAGCCTCACCAGTGTGTCTCTGGCCTCCTTTTCTGTGGATTGTAAGTAATGGGAGTGCATCCTTGGGTGAAGAAAAGTTAGTATGCACTCCGGGCATATGTTTTTATGCCCTATGCTGGAATGCCACAGCCTTTCCTGTGGCTGTGGTGACTAGAATGCCTCGATATGTACCAGTTCCTGTAGAGGCTCCTAATACCATGATGCTATTCAGGCTTAAAAGAGATTTTGGCATCACTGCAGCTATTGTTACTGCCATCACTGTTGCTGCTGTGGAGGCTACTGCCTCAGCTATTGCCTTGTCTAGTTCTATACAGACTGCCAATGCCCTGAATAACATCTCAGCCACTGTAGCACAGGCATTGGATACTCAGACCTCTATGAATTCTCATCTCAAAGGAGGCCTTATGATAGTTAATCAACGCATAGATTTAATACAAGAACAGATTGATTCTCTTTGGCAACTAGCACAATTGGGGTGTGAGTGGAAAATGCAAGGTTTGTGTGTTACTTCCGTGCAGTATCAAAATTTTACAAAGGCTGCTAATCTGTCTAGACAATTGTCAAAGTTCCTCTTACAGGATTGGTCGGCTGAATTTGAAAATAAGATGAGAGAGCTGAGAGCGACAATCGTCCACATCAACTCCACTCAGGTGGATCTGAGCCTGGCCACTGGTTTGACTTCCTGGATACAGACGGCTATGGATCATCTTAAGGAGTGGGCGGGCGTAGGCTCTTTGGCGATACTGATGATACTAGCCTCTCTGGTTTGCCTATGGTGCATCTATAAGATGAGAGCCACACAAAAGCGTAATGCAGCCATGATTATACAGGCCCTTGTCGCCACTGAGGTGGGCCAGTCCCCTCAGGCATGGCTCGCTGCCATGAAGCCTTAAATCTTCACTGAGCATAGTCCCTGCCCACTGAGGTATTCGTTCCACGGATATTAGGGTCTGGCAAGTCAATGACGGAGTAGACGGGTAAGCCTCGGCCACCTAAGACAGGGCAGTCCCGAGTGCGGAGGCTGACTCAGAGACGGGTAAGAGTTTGAGCACCGCCCTCCTACAGGCTCAGGCCCACCGTGAGATCCCCAGATATGGGGATTACGAAGCCTTTCCAGGGACTTCTACCAACATTTTTAAAAAACAAAAAAGGAGGAACTGTAGAGAGCTGCGACGTGCTGCGCCCTAAAGATGGCGCCGGTTTCCGCCTTCCACCAGTCCGATGGTGAGCGCTCTCGGTGGTGAACAGGTCCATGTTTGGTTGGGACCGCTGATCTGGCTTGCTTCCGCATACGTGGGCCTGTAAGATAGCACCACATGGCTTTACTTGACTGGCTGTTCATATAGTATTTAGCCTGTGCGTTGGGTCTGCCCCATTATTCGGAAGACTGTTTTCAAGGGACCTGAATAAACTGCTTGAGATGAGCTTTTGTGAGTTGCGTCGTCCTTGCTGGTCGAGGGGGACGCGACAAAGTGCCTCTCAGCCTGTAGAGACTCCTCTTCTGTGAATTCTCAGTTTAGCTCTGTACCCCATTTTTTGTTGGGGTTATTTGATTTTTTGGTGTTTAATTTCTTCAGTTCTTTACATATTTTGGATATTAGCCCTCTGTCAGACATTGGGTTGGTGAAGATCCTTTCCCAGTCTGTAGGCTGCCGTTTTGTTCTAAGGACAGTGTTCTTTGCCTTACAGAAGCTTTTCAATTTCATAATGTCCCATTTATTGATCATTTGTTTTAACGCCTGAGCTATTGGTGTTCTGCTCAGGAAGTTGCTACCAGTGTCAATGAGTTCCAGGCTTTTCCCCACTTTCTTTTCTATTAATGTTAGTGTGTTCAGTTTATGTTGAGGTCTTTGATCCACTTAGACTTAAGTTTTGTACAGGTTTATAAGTATGGATCTATTTGCATTCTTCTACATGTAGACATCCAGTTGGACCAGCACCATTTATTGGATCCTAAATATAGTATTGAGTTTTTTTATCTTATCCATTTGGGGGGTGCAAGATGGACTCTCAGAGTCATTTTAATTTGCAGTTCCCTGATGACTGAGGATGTTGAGCATTTCTTTAAGTGCTTCTTAGTCACTAGAGTTTCCTCTGTTTTGAATTCTAGGTTTAGCTCTCTATTCCTTTTTTATTGGATTATTCGGTTTGTTGGTGTTTATTTCATGACTTTGTTATAAATTTTGGATATTAGCCCTCTGTCTGATGTAGTGTTGAAGATATTTCCCAATCTATGGACTGTCATTTTGTTCTATTGATGGTATCCTTTGCTTTACAGAAGATTTTAAGTTTCATGTGATATTATTTATTAATAGTTGTTATAAGTACTTGAGCTATTGGTGCTCTCTGTTCAGGAAGTTGTTTCCTGTATCATTGAGTTCAAGGTTTTTCCCCAGTTTCTCTTCTATTAGATTTAGTGTGCCCAGTTTTATGTTGAAATCTTTGATTCACTTAGACTTAAGTTTTATGCAGGATAATAAATATGGGTCTATTTGTAGACTTTTACATGTAGACATCCAGTTAATTCAGGACCATTTGTTGAAGATGGTGTCCTTTTTCAATTGTACAGTTTTGGCTTCTTTGTCAAAAACCAAGTGTCTAAAAGTGTGTGGGTTTACCTCTGGGTCTTCATTTCGATTCCATTGATTGACTGGTCTGTTTCTGTGCCAGTACCATGCAGTTATTATTATTATTGCTCTGTAGTACAGATTGAAATCAAGGATGGTGATACCTCTAGAAATTCTTTTGTTATACAGGATTGTTTAAGATATTCTGGGTTTTTTCTTTTTCTATATGAAGTTGAGAATTGTTCTTTCTCAATGGTCTGTAGAGAATTCTGTTGGTATTTTAATGGGAATTGCACTGAATCTATATGTTGTTTTTCAGTAAGACGACCATTTTTACTATGTTTATCCTACTGATTCATGAGCATGGGAGTTTTTTCCATCTTCTGCTATCTTCTTCAGTGTCTTTCTTCAGAGCCTTGAAATTCTTGCCATACACGTCTTTCACTTGCTTGGTTAGAGCCACACCAAGATACTTTATATTATTTGTGGCTATTGTGATGGGTGTTGTTTCCCTAATTTCTTTCTTAGCCCATTTATCTTTTGTATAAAGAAGGGCTACTGATTTTTTGAGTTAATTTTGTATGCAGCCACTTTGCTGAAGGTGTCTATCAGCTGTAAGTGTACTCTGGTAGAATTTTGAGGGTCACTTATGTATACCATCATATCATCTGCAAATAGGGATACTTTGATTTATTCCTTTCTAATTTGTATCCCCTTGATCCTTGATCTCCTTTGGTTGTCTTATTGTTCTTGCTAGAACTTTGAGTACTATGTAGAAGAGATATGAAGAGAGTGGGCAGCCTTGCCTTGTCTGTCCCTGATTTTAATGGAATTGCCCTGAGTTTCTCCCCATTTAATTTGATGTTGACTGTAGCCTTATTGCCTTTATTATGTTTAGATATGGGCCTTGTATTCCTGATCTCTTTTATCAAGACTTTTATCATGAAGCAGTGTTCGATTTCTCAAAGGCTTTTTCAGCATCCGATGAGATGATTATGTGATTTTTTTCTTTCAATTTGTTTATATGGTGGAGCACATTGATAGATTTTTGTATATCGAACCACTCCTGCATTCCTGGGATGAAGCCTACTTGATCGTAGTGGATAATATTTTTGATGTGGTCTTGGATTTGGTTTGCAAGTATTTTATTTTTTATTTTTAAATTTTTTTTATTTTGTGAATTTCACATCATACACCCTGTTCCCTCTCATCTCCCACCACCCCTCAGAACCACCCTTGAAACCTCTCCCAACATAAAAATAAATCTCACTGTGGAAGCTGTAGTGTGTTTCAGTGTGTCTCACAACATTCCCTTTTGACCACACTCTTTTTGCTTGCAAATGTTCATTATAATGACTCCTTGGTCTGGTATGAGATCTCTGGTTTCTGCTACTTTGTCAATACTGGAACCTCACTGGGTCTCCTCTCAGATATGCTGCTGTTGTCCTGTGTCATGGGGATCCTGTAGTTTTGGGTTGTGGAACTGGCCTCTTCTTGCACTCCAGCAGTTCATCCATGGGATAGATGTTGGGGTGGGCCAACTCAAAGCCCTGGTTCTGGACCTGCAACTCCCACTTGCAGGGCCAGTTCTACTATGGAAAGGTGCAGGGCCTGTTCTCCCAAGTGCTGCAGCATGTGAGGGGCAGGGACAGCTCTCCTGTTCTTGTGATCCCTTCTGGGCCAGATCTCCTGTTGGCCGATGGTGGTGAGGGCAAAAGGGAGGGGAGGGCATCTCTCTCTAGCCAATACCACCACATAGCAGACCAAATGCAGGGCTGGCTCTCTCACACTCACTCCCTCAGGGCTGGTTCACCCACAACCCCCATATGCAGGAACAGCTGTAGTGTGCTACCCAGGCAAGGTGCAGGACCTGCTCTCCTGAGTGCTGTAGCATGTGAGGGGCAGGAACAGCTCTCCTGCTCTTGTGACTCCATCTGGGCCAGATCTCACTCCAGGGCTGGGTCTCCACAACCCCCACATCCAGAGCCAGGCAGAGTTCTTCTAGTTTCTGGCTTGTTTCCTGTCCTGGAAACCCATCTGATGCTTGCCTGGTACTGGTCTGGTAGTCACCACATGGCTACCCCATGGTGGCCAACGTTGTGTTGGTATCCAGCTTGCTTTTTTTCCAGGAATGTTAGGCTACTATTCACTCAGATGTTCATAGATCAGAACCTATATTGCCTCTCTCCTCTCTGCCACCTACTGATGCACATGTAACATAGCAGCCACGTCTGCAATGCCTGTAGGGGCAGGGAGATGTGTTTCTTGTATGCAGCAAACTGATGTGTCCTGCTTATGCATCCATTCGATTAGCCTGTATCTGTTATTAGGGAAGTGAATCCTTTGATGTTGAGAGATATTAATGACCAATGATTGTTAGTTCCTGTTGTTATAATGTTGGTGGTGGTAGTGTGTGTGTGTGCTTCTCTTCTTTTGAATTTGCTGCAGAGAAATCATTTATTTCCTGCATGTTCTTATGTGTAGTTAAACTCCTTGGGTTGGAGATTCCTGTCTAGGATCTTCTGTAGGGTTGGATTTGTAATAAGATATTTTTAAGTTCAGTTTTGTCATGGAATATCTTGTTTTCTCCATGTATGGTAATTGATAGTTTTGCTTCATACAGTATTTGGGTTGGCATCTATGATCTCTTAGAGGGTGCATGACCTCTGCCCAGGCCCTTCTGGCTTTTAAAGTCTCTGTTGAGAAGTCTGTTGTAAATTTGATAAGTCTGCCTTTACAGGTTACTTGGCTCTTATCTCTCATGTCTTTTAACATTCATTCTCTGTTCTGTACATTTAGTGTTATTATGTGGCAGAGGGATTTTCTTTTTTTTTGATCCAATCTATTTGGTGCTCTGTAGGTTTCTTGTACATTTATAGGGATCTCTTTATTTAGGTTAGGGAAGTATTATTCTATGATTTTGTTGAAGACATTTTTTTGGGCATTTTACCTGGGAATCTTCTTCTATTCCTATAATTCTAGGTTTGTTCTTTTCAAAGTGTCCCAAATTTCCTGGATATTTTGTATTAGATGATTTTCAATTTTAATATTTTCTTTGACTGATATATCACTTTCTTCTACATTTGAGATTCTTCCATCTCTTGTATTCTGTTGGTGATGCTTGTGTCTATATTTCCTGTTCTTTTCCTAAATTTTCCATCCCCAAGATTGTCTCAGATTGTGCTTTCTTTATTGCTTCTATTTCCATTTTCAGGTCATACACAGTTTTTTTTCATTTCCTTCTCCAATTTGACTGTAATTCTCTGTATTTTTTAAAGGAATTATTTATTTCCTTCACCTAGTTTTATTTTATCTTCCTTCATTTCTTTGAGGGATTTTTCTCTTTTAAGACCTCTCATTTTCATTACACCAGATGTAATGCCATTTTCTTGCATTTTACACATGCTAGGGTTTCATGGCTTGCTGAAGTAGGATGGTTGAGTTTTGGTGGTGCCATATGGGTCTGAGTTTTGTTGCTTGTGTTCTTATGCTGACCTCTAGACATTTGGTTGTCCCTAGTGTTATCTGGTTGTTCCTGTTGCCTACTGAACCTCTCAGATACAGGGTAATGACCTTGGCAGAGCCTGAATATTCCTGCAGGCCAGTGGTCCACCCTCAGGATGATGAGTGTGTTGGAGGGTAGATCTTAGGGAATAACATACAACTCATCTCTTCTGGTTGTGTCCCCATTGGACAAACAGGCAGGGAATTGGGGTGGGAGGTGTCTAACCTGAATAATCTTGTGGTCCAGTTGGTCTTCTCAGGTAGGTGAATATGTCCATGTCAAGGCTGGAAATCATAAAGTAAGGTGTGTCATTGCAGAGTTAGTAATTTTGAAAGAATCCTGTTGCCTCCTCCCCTGATTTCTTGTGTTTCTACATTTGTGTTGGAGAATGGAAGGGAAAGGGAATAAAAAGGACCCACATCATTAACTGAGGAGTTTTTAGGAGTTGTTGGCTGCTGGTAGAGAGAAAGCCATTTTTCTTCAGGAATGTGGCTGCTAGTAGTCTGTCCATGTTCCTATATATGGCCCCACACCATTGTATATACTGTCAGCACTAATTAGACTTAGTGGGTTATTGAGGAAAAAAAAGGTGATACTGGGAGCAGGTCATGTTTGTGGGAGATTGGAAGAGAGTTCAAAGAGGAAAATTGTGTGAGTGCTTGTGTGTGTGTGTTATAGGAATATAGTGTCAGAATCCAAACAAGACTGTTGTTTAAGGTCTCAATACCTGAAGAAGTCCTTTTCTCTCACAGATGCTAGAAGGCACTCTACTGAGGGCATTGCCTATAAATCTTTAACTAACAGATTTCCAGGTAGAAATATGTTAACATCAAAAGAGGTACTAGTGGCCACAAATCCTGCTCCCCAAGTTTTACCCTGCCTCCTGTTTGGGAATCAGAGTGTCTGGATGCAGACTTGTGTTGTGAACACCTCTCTCATCAGAGAGAACTACAATAGAGTTATAATAAAGGATCTAGAATCTACAACATGGGCCATAATACTCTCTTCAGAGCTACTCCCATTCTGTCTATCCATGGCGCTAGGGCTTGGATTCTTCTCAGAATAATCCCTGTTTTCTTTTTCTCTCTCTATGATGTTAGTAAGTCATATAATAAACTACTAACCCCAACCATTTCTCCCAGTGTCCGTCTTAAACCCACATCTGAGACTTTTCATATATGATCATATCTGTGCTGTATGCATGATATTCTCAAAGAATAAATAAAAAACAATACAAATCTTATTTCTGGAAAACTTTAGTCAATATATTAGATGATGGAGTATATGTTTTCTGATTTCACTGAATTGCTCCTTATTGAGGTCCTGCTACGGTCCCTTCACCAAGAAGCACCATTTTCTTGAGGAGTTTTCCCAAGGCCTTCTGCATGTCCTTGTTCCTCAGGCTGTAGATGAAGGGGTTCAGCATAGGAGTGACCACGGTGTACATCAGTGAGGCAATTAGACTCATTCTAGAAGCTGATGTGGCTGCAGAGCTAAGGTAGACCCCAAGACCATTGCTATAGAACAAGAAGACCACTAACAGGTGAGACCCACAGGTGGAAAAAGCTTTGTACTTGCCCCTAGCTGAAGGAATTCTTAGGATAGTGGAGAAAATCCGAGAATAAGACAATAGAATCCCAGAAAAAGGGAAACCAGCTATGACTATAGTTACAGAATATATTACTATGTTATTGACAAGGGTGTCAGAACAGGCAAGCTTCAGGACTTCAGGAAGATCACAGAAAAAGTGTGGGATTTCCATGTTTGTACAGAAGGATAGCCTTAACACAGTCAAGGTCTCAGGCAGTGAACTCATGACACTGATTAACCAGGATCCAACAGCCAGCATCACACAGAAGCAAGAATTCATGATGACTATGTAGTGCAGGGGATGGCAGATGGCCACAAAGCGGTCATAAGCCATAACAGTTAGGAGTAAGTTGTCCAGGCATCCAAACACAATGAAAAAAAATATCTGTGTAACGCATCCTGTGAAAGGGATGAGTTTGCTTTGTGTGTGGATATTCAGCAGAATCTTTGGGATAGTGGTGGAGGTGAAGCCGATGTCAGCTAAGGACAGGTTGGAGAGGAAGAAGTACATGGGCATATGGAGGTGGGGGTCTGATATGATGGCCAGGATGATAAGCAAGTTGCCAGTCATGGTGACTAGGTACATAGAAAGGAGCAACCCAAAGAAGAAAGGCTGAAGGTCAGAGTCTTCTGCAAATCCCAGGAGGAGAAAGTTTCTGCCTCCTGTTTGGTTTTCTTTTTCCATAGGGCTTCTGGGATTATCCAAAAGGAGGGGGAAAACACAACACAAATTCATCTCAGGTGGAGTATGCCAAATATATATTTTATTAAAACTTAAGGTATTTGTTGGGCACTGTGATAAATGCCTTTAATTGCAGCACTTGGAAGGCAGAAGCAGGCAGATCTTTGTGAGTTAAAGGCCAGCCTGATCTACATAGAGAGTTCTAGGACACTCAGAGCTAAGTAGAGAGAACCTGTCCCAAAACATCAAAACCAAAACTAAAACAAAAGAAAAAAATACACAAAAAAACCAAAGGTGGTATGCTGGTGAGATGACTCAGTATGTAAAGGCCCTTTATGATTTTGATTTCTAGTACATTCATGGTGTAAGGAGAGACCCAACTCCTTCAAGTTGTCTTTTGACCAATACACATGTGCCATGACATGTGCGTGCATGCACACACAAAAATTAATTAATTAAGTAAATGAATGAATAAGCAAATAAATAAATGCAGGATAGATGGTGCAGCAGTTAAGGGCTCATACGTCTTTTGCAGAGGACCTGGATTTAGTTCACAATGCCCATGTGGAACAGCTCAAAACTACCTCTAACTCTAGTTCTAGGACATCTAATGCTCTCTTCTGGATTCAGCCAGCATCCGTATTCATGGGAAAACACACACATACATACACACACACTCAAAAATAAGCAGAATTAAAAATAACTATAAACATTTAAAAAATAAATATAATAAAAATTTAAAGGAAACACCAAGCAAAACATCTAGGGGTACTCATCTAGTCATTTATTGTGGATAATCAATTAATCTCTGGCTGGCAATTTGTTGTTATAATTGCCACCTAAAAAAGTTGTCTGTAGATTGTTTTTCAATGTTATTCTCTAGAACAACAACTTCAGCATCATTCTACTTGTTAGAAATGGGCATTTGGAAGCCCTTCACACCAATTGAGTCCCTTGCATTTTGTGGAGCCAGTGACCTGATTTGTGTGTTACAACCCCCCCAGGGGGTTTCTGACATCCACTCACATATGAAGATCACAGCTCTGATGTCCCTAAAAAATTCTACCTCATCAGTGTCCCTGATGATAACTTTGATATGTTCTGTCTATTCAATGTGTGAACGTGAATTTCCTAAGTCTATACTGATCTGTAAATCATTTGAAATCTTTGTTTTATTGTGGTGTTTTCTCTGTGCTTTTAACTTGTGCTTGCACATATTCTGGTCTTTGTGTAAGCCTGGTCACAACTATGAATATCTTCTTTTCGTGTAATCATAGTTTAGATTTTATTTATATTGCAGCTTTTGTTATACAAATTCTATAAAATATAATTTTCAAGCATGAAGAATTCACAGTTTCTAAGCCTTAAATTCATTTTCCATGATATGACTACTGTTAAATACTTTTATTTTTTTTGCCAGTGTTGGAAAGAAATTCCTAGGCATTGTTACTCCATCACTGAGTTACATCTCCAGACCACTGACTCATCACATAAAAGTTTTCAAAATGGAAGCCATTTGTTAAATCCTGTCCATTTTGGACATTTACATAGGTTCCTAGTTCCTATATTGCAAATACAGTTTAGATTAATTTGAATTTTTAATTTTCTTCTCTTATGATATTCTGTGAAAGCATCCTGTGAGTTTTTAAATTTTCATATATACAAAACAAACAAAATACCCAATAAGAATAAAGTAAACTTAAAGTGCACATGTTACTTTTCACCTTATTATCAATAAATTATTCTAAATAATCAAAGGCTGAGCCATCAATAGGTAAGGGCACTTTTGTCACCAAATCTGATGTTCAAACACTGATACTTGATTAGTAGAAGGACAGAACAAATTCCTGCAAGTTGTCTTCTGCATGCATGCTGTGGACTACTTGAAAAAAATAATCTTCAAATTTATTAGATTTCATCAAATTTATAAGTTAATGCTGAAAAATTTGGTATTATTATTGTGCTAAAAACTATTGCCAAAAATGACAGACAACTCTTTCTCTTGGAATCAATATCTTTCTTACCAATCATATTTTTAAAAAGTTTTTAATACAAAATTATATTTATTACTTGTTATTATCATTTCTCCTTCAGGTATTTTTTCTACTCATCTGATTATTCCAAGAACACTGTGAAAATTTCTGATAAGATATGGAATTGCTATATTCTTTCCTATTTCTTTCAAAGGAATAATCCTAGAGTTGTACAATATCACATGATGTTCACTTTCAGGTTAAATTGTATGATATCTAATTTTTATCACTTATATTCACATTTTTCATGAATATTTTAGAAGATTTTAGTAAAAGTATGACTGTGTTCACATGTTCACAGACGACTATTTAGACAATATGATGCTAAATCTAATTCGATATTCTCAAACTCCAAACATTAGACCTTGTAGCACATCAAGGACTTGAGCTCTTTTAGGAAAACATGAATCATATAAACAATGTAAATTTAAATATGGACATGGTAACCTTTCTGAATAGAAATACTTTCTGAATAATGTCTTGATAGATAAAAGGAAAGTAAATTCCAGTAATCTGAATGATAAACTAAAGAATTACAAATGAGTAGATTCAGGGCAGATATTTCACATCTAAAAATCACCTATTCGGTTAATATTTGATTAATATTACAAAAATGCATTTTGTCTACAAAACCTTAATTGTAAATTATAGAACCATCAATGTTTTGTTGTAAAAAGGCAGAGAAGATTAAGCATTCATAAAAGTAAACTTAAAATGAGTGATGAATACTTGAATTTTGGTGTGTGTGTGTGTGTGTGTGTGTGTGTGTGTGTGTGTGTGTGTGTGTGTGTATGTGTGTGTGTGTGGACATGTTTGTGTGGGAGAGTGTGGGAGTTTCTGCTCCATGGTCCATATCAATCTTGGGTTTACATTTTGTTGATACAGGGTATGTTATTTGCGGCTTGCAGTACAGGCTAACTGTACTGCAAGCATCTTGGAATTCTCCTGTCTCTACTTTCCATATTAGAGGATAACATGGAATTCTAGACTTTTTATTGAATCAGGTGTTTACATGTGTTTTGAGATTCTAAAATCAGGTTATTTGTTTGTTTGTTTTTATCTTGTTTTTTTTTTTTTTTTTGAGATAGGGTTTCTATGTGAAGTCTTGGCTGTCCTGGAACTCACTCTGTAGACCAGGCTGGCCTAGAACTCAGAAATCTAGTTCTGAGTTCTGCCTCCTGAGTGCTGGGATTAAAGGCATGTATCACTACTGCCCAGCCTGAATCAGGTTCTTATGACTATGCAGCAAGTGCTTACCACCTGAATCATCTCCCCAAACACTGACCTTTTTGATAGAGAATGAAAACAATGTAATTTCTTCAGGCAAATGGCACAGATGATTGAGAAAGAACACTTTGAGAGACTCAGATTGCTTAGAGAAGATTAATTTACACCAGGAAGGTAAGAACTATCTGATTTAGCTTCTAGAAGGAAAACAAAACGACCTGAGATGAAGTTGAGAGGAAAAGAAATTGAGAATGACACAGGAGCTGATTGCATGGAACATTTTAAGTGAACAAATGCTACTCAATACATTGCACCCTTTGGGCCCCAAGCTTCACTCTCTGAAAACTCTAGTTACATTTATACCTGCTTCCCATCAGCAGTTCCAATGGTGGTGTGCTATCTGCATCCTCTTTTTTTTTTCCCTGAGTGGCAGAGGTTCAGCTAAACTCCAAGGTAAGGCAGGTAGGTGACATCAAGAGGTAAGTCCCTTTTGAGGATACAGTTGATCATTGTACTGTACGTGGGAGGATCTAGTGGGAAATATTGTTTCAGTTCCTCTGTGTTGAATTCCCATAGTATCTCATTAAATTAATTGCACCATTATCACCATATTCTCTGAAGAGTTTATTTCACATGAGTGAGGAAAATAAGTAGAAAGACATTTCTTTTGTATCCTAAAGAGGATCTTGTTTGCCAGGTATGTCTATATTTTTCCCCTGGACTCTTTGTTCATGATGACCTTTCTCTGTGGACTGATCTTCATTTTTTAAATTACCTTTTCCTGTTCATGTCAATCCATGCACATGAGATGGAATTTATTTGTCAAGAATATCAGCTGGCATAGTTTCAAGCCCATATGATATTCAAGCGCAACATGTGGAACTGGGGGCAGGGATCAGATTGCCTTAGCCTGAAAGAGTTGTCATGACTTTGTCACGTCTTAGTTAGGGTTATCATTGTGGTGATGAAATACCATGATCAAAAGCAACTTGAGCAGTAATGGGTTTATTTGGCTTATTGGTTTATTTTTCACACCATTGCTTATCATTAAAGACATTAGAACAGAAACTCAAACAAGGCAGAAACCTGGAGGCAGTAGTTGATGCAGAAGCCATAGAGGGGTGCTGCCTACTGGCTTGTTCCTCATGGCTTGCTCAGCCTGCTTTCATTTTTCCTTCTTTCTTTTTCTTTTTCTTTCTTTTTTTTTTTTTTTTTTTGGTTTTTCCAGACAGGGTTTCTCTGTGTATCGGCTGTCCTGGACTCACTCTGTAGACCAGGCTGGCCTCGAACTCACAGAGATCCACCTGCCTCTGCCTCCCAAGTACTGGGATTACAGGACCACCAGGCCCTGCCAACCTGCTTTCTTATAGAACCCAGGATCACCAGCCTAGGGGTGGCTCCACCAACAATGAACTTGTCCCTCCCACATCAATTACTAATTAAGAAAATGTCCTATAAGCTTGCCAACAGCCTGATCTTACAGAGGCATTGTCTCACCTGAGGTTATTTCTTCTCAGATGACTATAGCTTGTGTTAAGTTGACATAAAAGTAGCCACCACAGTCATAATTTTTATCCCCAAGGCTGAAGGTACTGTGTAGATACAATCCAGGCCTTTGATAATATAAGTACTGTGTAGATACAATTCCAGGCATTTGATAATATGGGTTGGTCAGACTATACAGGGATCCTCATCTTTGCTTGTTCAAAAAATCCATTGGTTGTTCCTCAGCGCTTCAGACCACAGACTATAGCTTATATTTTCCTTTCCATTTTAAAAATTATTGCTTTATTTTTATTTTACATGTATCACTGTTTTACCTGCACATATACTACTTGTGTTCCTGGTACCCTCAGAGGCCATAAGAAGGCATTAGACACCATGTAACTAGAGTTATGGGTGGTTGTGAGCTGCCATGTATGTACTGGGAACTGAATCCTCTTCTGCTGCAAGAGCAGCTAGGGTGCTTAACTGCTGAGGCATCTTTCAAGCCCTATGGATTATTTAGACAGTGGATAATATGTTACATTTTACAGTTGAACTCAAGCATTACATGAAAATATAATGAAGTTATATGAAATTGTAACTCCAGAAAATAAGAACAGGAGGAACAGAATTCTTTTTTTTAATTAAATTAAATTAGATTTCTCATTTTATATCCCAATTGTAAGCCCTTCCCTCCCCTCCTCTAGGTCCTGCCCTCCACCACCTTCTCCCATCCCCTTCCCTTTCTCCAAAGAAAAGGAGAGCCTTCCCTCCCCCTGGATCATCCCACCCCAGCATTTGGAGTCACATCAGGTATGAGCACTTCCTTTTCCATTGAAGCAAGGCACCACAAACCTATTGAGGGGAAATAATAAAAAAGCAGGCCTCACAGTCCTTGCCAGAGACAGTCCCTGCTCCACTTTCTAGGGGCTCATATGATGACCAACCTGTCCATCAGTTACATATGTGTAGGGGGCCTAGGTCCAGCTCATGCATCATGCCCTTTGAATGGTGTTCAGACTCTTCGAGTGCTCATGGACCTAGGTTTTTGGCTTTGTTGGTCTTCTTGTAGAGTTCTTGCCTCTTTTAGGTCTTTCTGTCCCTCCCCCCATTCTTCCACAAGATCCCCCACTTTCTGCCTAATGTTTGGTGGTGAGTCTCAGCTTCTGTTTGGATACTCTGCTGCATGGAGGTTCTCTGAGGACAGTCATGGATGGTATGCTCCTGTCTGTAATCATCACAGAATATCATTAATAGTGATAGGGGTTGGTTGTTTCCCTTGGGGCTGTCATTGGTTGGTAATTCCCTCAATATCTGCTATATCTTTGTCTCTGTATATCTTGGATTCAGGGTAATTTTTGGGTTGAAGGTTTTATGGGTGGGTTGGTTATCCCATCCCTCACATAGAAATCCTACCTAGCTAGTAGGTACTTCTTTTTCCATTCATTCTTTGGTTGGGGGACATCTAGGTTGTTTCCAGTTTCTGGTTATTATGAATAAAGGTGCTATGAACATAGTTGAGCAAATGTCCTTGTGGTATGGTGGGGCATCTTTGGGGTATATACTCAAGAGTGATATAGCTGGGTCTTGAGGAAGAACTATTTCCATTATTCCAAGAAACTGACAGATTGATATCCAAAGTGGTTGTACATGTTTGCATTTCCATTACCAATGGATGACTGTTCCCCTTGCTGCACATTCTCACCAGCATGTGCTATCCTTGGAGTTTTTTTTTGTTTTGTTTTGTTTTTTGAGACAGGGTTTCTCTGTATATCTCTGGCTGTCCTGGACTCACTTTGTAGACCAGGCTGGCCTCGAACTCACAGAGATCCGCCAGCCTCTGCCTCCCGAGTGCTGGGATTAAAGGCGTGCGCCACCACCGCCCGGCTATCCTTGGAGTTTTTGATCTCAGCCATTCTGATGGATGTGAGATGGAATCTCAGTCATTTTGAGTTGCATTTTCCTGGATGACTAAGGACATTGAACATTTCTTTAAGTGCTTCTCAGTCATTAGAGTTTCCTCTGTTGTGAATTCTGGGTTTAGCTCTGAACTCTATTTTAAAAAACAGATTATTTGGTTTCCTGATGTTTACTTTTTTGAGTTTTCTACATATTTTGGATATTAGCTCTCTATCAAATGTAGAGTTGGTAAAGATCTTTTCCCAATCTGTAGGCTGCCATTTTGTTCCCTTGACAGTGTCCATTGCCTTGCAGACACTTTTCAGCTTCATAATGTCCCATTTATTGATTGTTGATCTTAGATCCAGAACTATTGGTGTTCTGTTCAGGAAGTTGTCTTCTATACCAATGAGTTCAAGGCTGTTAACCACTTTCTTTTCTAATATATTTAATGTATATGGCTTTATGTTGAGTTCTTTGATCCACTTGGACTTGCATTTTGTGCAGGGTGATAAATAGGGATCTATTTGCATTTTTCTACATGCAAACATCCAGTTAGACTAGCATCATTTATTGAAGACACTTTTTTTTTCCCATTGTATGGTTTTGGTTCTTTGTAAAAAATCTAGAGTTCATAGGCTTGCAAGTTTATTTCTGGGTCTTTGGTCTGATTCCATTGATCAACCAATCTGTTTCTATGCCAGTACTGAAACTGCAATTTAATTATCAGTTGTATTTATTAATAAGTATAAACTGTAAGATTAGGCCAGTGGAGCAACTGGTGGCTTGGCAGAGATGTGGGCTGGCTGGCAGGATATCAGATGACAGGCCTGGCTTGCCTTAAGCAGTGGCCTGCTTTATCCTGGGGAAAGAGCCCTGGACCAAGGGTGGCCTATACCACCTGTAACCTAAACTCTGTTAAGTAATATAAGTTGTTATATTAAGCCAGTAGAATTACCAGTGGCTTCGTGGGAGATTCACTAGAGTTCGACAGTAGTCTAGGAGTCTGGAGGCCCTGGATTGCTTGTTCTGATGGCCTATAAACTGCTGCTGTCCTTTTACCAATAAGTAAATACACCAAGACCTTTTAATGTTTCAGTGTTTAACCCTTAACTGGTCAGACTCTCAATTAGCTACTCTAAATTAACCTGGATTACCCAATACCAAACTGCCATGTGCCAGTGATTACCTTCCAGTGTTCTCAAACATGTCTATCTGCTTCTACATCTCCTGGTAGAATAAGCTAATCCTCTATGTAAAACACAGCGTTCCTGTTTTAATCTCAGGAAGTCCCACCTTCCTATACTCTCTGTCCAGCTAACTGGCTATAAGCAACTTTTATTAGCCAATCAAGAGAATGCCTCAGAAGGGGCGGTAACCAGATCTCAGCAATGAAATCAGCCTATCAGAAAATGTTATTAGATCTTCCCCAACATCTCCCCCTTTAAGTCTAACAAAAGGCTCCTCTTCGTAATAACAATAAATACAACAATAAACACAATACAGTAACAATAACAATAAATACAATACAATAAAAACTGATGGGGTGTTGTTAAGTATTCTAAATGTTGATTGGTCCTGTTTGCTGTCTGCTACCTAATTGACTCTGATTGGTTAAATAAATGCTGAGGCCTGGAGATTGGGCAAAGACAGAGGTAGGCAGGACTAAGGTGCACAGACCTTTAGAGAGAGTCAGAAAGCATCTTGGGAATAAGAAGGCTGGAGAAGAAGCCAGGAGTAAACAAGGAAGACACACCATGGGGTAGATTAAAGAAGATCCTGCCATGTGGCCTGGAACATCAACTTAGTGTGGAGAATAATAGTCCAAAGGGATGAATGTATATATGGGGTCATATTTGGGTATTAGAATTATGAGCTAGTTTAGATGTGCTAGGATTGCACAACCCAGGCCTAGGCTTGTTAAGATCCATGTGATGTCTATGTGTATTCATTTATAATGGTGGGTTAAATATAATATAAATACTGGGTAAATCATTTAATTAGCCATGTTTTTTTTATTAGCCAATCAAGAGAATGCCTCAGAAGGGGTGGTAACCAGATCTCATTATTGAAATCAGCCTGTCAGAACAATGTTATTAGATCTTTCCCAACATTTCCCCCTTTAAGTCTAACAAAAGGCTCCTCTTCATAACAATAAATACAACAGTAAACACAATATAGTAACAATAACAATAAATACAATACAATAAAACAATTATGAAAACTAACAGGTGTGACATACATTCTCAATGTCCAGTCCATATGTATTTGACTAGTCAACTAGGAAATATATTCTACTATATATCTATAAGGATCTATACCTAATTCAACTTCCATCCTAACTTACATTATTAACTAAATCATCTTAACCTTAAAACATCCTTTTAATTCCTAGATGGCTTAAAATTACTGTGAGACTATAACTATGTATTCTTCAATCACATCAGAAACCTGAGAAAGATAAATATATCTGGATAGGAAGTGTAGAGCAAGCAACTTCCAAAACTATGAAATGACAGATAACTGGCTGCTTAGACTGTCCCCAATTTCTATAACATTAGAGCATCATCTTCAGCCTTCTGGCCAAGCATATCTCACAGATTTAGTTTTGGAGCAGGAAATAAGATTTTTCCCATTCTGTCTTTGCAGAATCATGTCACTAATTTACCTACATTGAAGCTTTGGTCCATCTTTGGACTGTATAGTCTGTTGAGAGAGTAGGGGCATTTTTGCCCAGTAGGAATTATCTCCTGATGGAGATTTTTGATGCTCATTGTCTCCTTCCAAGTCCATTGGGAACTGTCAGCAGTTGACAGTCTCATGTCAAAGAATTTTTTTACATAATAAAAATATTTTTAAGTGCCATGTTCTACAGATCTCTTTAAGTTTTTGAAGACCATCTATTCAACTCCATTGAGTAAGCAAATATTGCTTATCTCTAACAACTTAATATCTGATTAATTTAGAAAACATCTGAGATTAACTAACTTAATCAATATGTATTAATACCCTAAACAGTTTGTGATAGTTGTTGTCAAAAGGACTAGAACTTCACATTGGAATTTTAAGAATTACATAGGTACAATACCTAATAAAAATATAGCCTTAATTTTGTATCAATATACAAAGATCTATAGGAGTATATTCAATAATCTACCCTTTTTCCTATCATTATCATATGTCTATAACCTTAATTTGGTATTAATAACAAGGATCTATAGGAGTAGATTCAATAATCTATCCTTTTACCTTATCAATTCTATATTATATATCCATATTCCCCATCTTTTTCTTTTCAAGTCTTCTCCCCCTATATAAGACAGAAAGAAGGATAAAGAAAAAGAGAGAAATCCCTGAGTCTAACCTCCTATACCTTGCTTAACAAGGCCATATAACAATTTTTGCTCTAAAATTGAGCAAGTGAAAGGCATAGAACACCTTTGTAAACTCCATCAGTGTCGGATGAAAGGTGGAAATATAAAATAGTCTTACCATTCGAAGATATTCATGTCTCAACTGATAGGTTCTCCCTGGTCGGATCTAATCTTTATAAGTTTTGTTGATAACCACATTTTTTTTTTCATTCCCTGTAGACACATAGGCAAAACCATGTCCCCATTTTAAAAGCACTGCAGGTTTCCATTCTAAAGTTAAAATATCCTTATAATATACTGGTTGATATAATTCTTCAGTTTTTTGTATAACTCAATGTCTCTCAGATTCAGTGGTACCTTTTACACCAACATTTAGAATATTCAGTGTTAGCAAAGCATTGTTTAATCTATCCCTGGGATTCTTTAATCCCCCCCCCCTTTTTTTTAAAAGCATCTCTTTTAAGGTACAATTAGCTCTTTCTACAATTGCTTGTCCTGTAGGATTGTGTTGTATAGCACTTATATGCTTTATATTATAATATGGAAAGAATTGCTTCATTTTATTAGATACATATGCAGGAGCATTATCAGTCTTAATTTGTGCAGGTACACCCATAAATGCCATTATTTCTAATAAATGTACAATAACACAATCAGCTTTTTCAGAACTTAAAGCAGTTGCCCATTGAAACCCTGAGTATATATCAATGGAATGATGTATGTAACTTTGTTTTCCAAATTCTGTAAAATGAAAAACATCCATTTGCCAAATTTCATTCCTTTTAGTACCTCTAGGGTTACTATCAGCAGGTACTAGAGTTCAGTTATACAGAGATGATGTAGGACATTTAAAAAATTATTTCCCTGGCTTGTTTCCAGGAAATAGAGACTTTTTTCTTTAAACCTGAGCTGTTAACATGATGTTTATGATGAAATTTTGAGGCTTCCAACACATTTCTTATGAGTAATTGGTCAATCTCCTCATTTCCTTGTGCCAGTGGACCTGGCAAACCTGTATGACATTGAATATGGGTTATTTCTACTTTTGATGACCTGTTGCAATTGTATATATAAAGAAGTTAATTCTGTGTTATTGGGAATAAATCAGCAGTTTCTATATGCAACACAACTCTTTCTGCATATAGAGAATCAGTAATTATGTTAAGACACTTAGGAAAATCTAATAACACCATAAGGATTACATAAAATTATGCTTTTTGAACCTAGGTATATGGACTTTTGATTACCTTGCTGATTTTGTCTGTCTTATAACCTGCAATTACCATCTTGTTAGCGTCAGTAGAGAAAGTTGGTGAATCAGGAATTTGCATTCCCTTTATAATATGAGGAAGGATCCAATTAGTTCTTTTTACAAATTGAATATGTTTGCTTTTTGGAAATTGGTTATTAATCTCTCCCAAATAATTACTGCAATCTCTTTGCCAATCTTCATTGACTACCCACAATGACATAATCACAGCATTAGCAAGAGGCACTACTATTTCAGCCGGGTCCATTCCTGATAATTGATGTAGTCTTATTCTACATTTTAAAATTAATTCAGATATCTTTTCTATGTATGTCTTTAATTTTTTACTTTGTTTATGTGGTAAGAAAATCTATTTCATAAAGCTATCTTCCCATTGCATAATGAGTTCTGTAGGAGAATGAGTTGATGGTAAAATGACCAAAATGCAATCAAGTTGAGGATCAATTGGATCTATGTATGCATCTTGCAATCTTTGTTCCACCAACATTAACTCCTCTCCTGCCTCAGCAGTTAAACATCTTGGACTGTTCAGATTTGAATTCCCTTGTAATGTTTGAAACAAATTACTTAACTTACAATACTTAAACCAAGGGTGAGCCTTAGCCAATTTATATCTCCCATTAATTTTTGAAAATTATTAAGAGTTTTCAATTGGTCTCTGCAGATCTGTGCCTTTTGTGATCTTATTCTCTGTTGACTTATTTTATAACCCAAGTAGTTGATTGAATCTCTTTGTATTTTTTTCAGGGGCAATTTTAACCCCCATAGTTGTAGAATTCTTTGCATTTCCTTAAATAAGTTCTCTAAAATAAGTACATCAGAATCAGCCAACATATCATCCATATAATGATAGATAATAGATTGAGAAAATTGCTTATGAATTATTTCTAATGGTTTTTGTACAAAATATTGACACGGAGTTGGACTATTCAACACACCCTGTGGAAGGACATTCTAATGATACCTCTTGATTTGTCTACTGTTATTAAGAGTAGGTTCAGAGAAAGCAAATCTTTCCCTATCATTCTTATGCAATGGAATTGAGAAAAAGCAGTCTTTAAAATCAATTACTATTAAAGGCCATGACTTTGGTAATAGAGAAGGTAAAGGTATATCAGGCTGCAAAGGACCCATATGTTGAATTACCCTATTCACAGCTCTTAAATCAGTTACCATTTTCCATTTACCCAATTTCTTTTTTACCACAAACACAGGGGTAGACTCTTCTATATGACGAGCCTCCAGCTGTTCTTTTACCGATTGCTCAAGAGCCTCCAATTTGTCCTTTACTATGGGCCATTGCTCTTGTCACACCAGTTTATTTGATAGATGTTTCAAGGGTAGGGCTGTTGGAATTTCAGCAGGGGTCCCTGGTATAAATTTGGAAACTCAATACCTGGGGTGTCCTGTGTTTGGACATTAGACATAGCTTGCAGTTGTTGTTGAGTACTCATATCAATACCTTCCTCAGAAGCATCTATCATTTCATCATTTTTTATTTCTGGCATTGCAGCAATATTAATTTGAGTACCCCATTGTTGTAAGAGATCCCTTCCCCATAAATTTATGGGTACATGAGCCACATAAGGTCTCAACTTCCCTGTTTTTCCTTCTGGTCCAACAGAGTTAAGCCATTGTACACTTTGTTTTACATGTGATAGTTTACCAATTCCTATAAAATGGGTAGGAATCCCAACAGAGTTAAGCCATTGTACACTTTGTTTTACATGTGATAGTTTACCAATTCCTATAAAACGGGTAGGAATCTTTTGAAGTGGCCATTTTGGATTCCAAGATTCCCATGAGAAGAGTGTAACATCTGCTCCTGTATCAAACAATCCTTCTATTTCAATACCATTCATTTGTATTTTTAATTTTGGTCTCTTATCATTCACCATTGTTTGCCAATATACACATTTTCCAGTACTCCTGAATGCTCCTGCTCTTTCTATTGGAGCAGCCTTGCTCTTGATATAAGGTAACAACAGCAACTAAGAAATTCTATCCCATGCATTAATTTTTATCTCTTTCTTTTTTTATTTTTTTATTTTTATTTTTTTTAATAATTTATTTTTTATTTCTTCAAGTTACATCTCAATCACAATCCCCTCCCTACTCCCCCCTCCAGTCCCACCCTTCCACCCTCGTCCCCCTCAGCCCCACCATCCTCTTCCCTTCTTTTTCTTTTTTTTTTTAGTTTAAGGTATTTATTTTTCCCCCCAACAGCTCTCCCTTTCAGTCCAAATAATGGTTCTTTTTCTTATAACTATAAATACAATACAAAACAACAGAAATAAATAGGCCACGATTATAAGTGTTATATGGCTTAGCATACATTCCCAATGTCCAGTCCATATGTACTTGGCACCTGACTTTAACATTCTACTCTCTAACCATCTCCATGAGTTTAAAGTTCTATATCTAACTCAGCTTTCATACTAACTTGCCTCATAATTTTAAAAATATCTTCTTAGATCCAGAACACCCTCTTGATTCCTAAACAACTCAAAATTTAACTATGAGACTCTAGGTATCTATTCTTCAACCACCTCAGAGACCTGAGAGGGATAAATATATCTGATTATATAGGAAGTGCAGGGCCTGCAGCTTCCAAAACTAAAAAATGACATACCAGTGGCTGCCTGGACAGTTCCCATTTTCTCTCCATACATTACAGCATCAATCTTCAGCCATTTGGCCCCATTTCTCTGACAGACATTGGTTGTAGAGCAGGAATTATGAAGGACTTACCTACCCTGTCTTGGCAGAGCTAGGCTGTCGACTTACCTGCTTCCAAGTTTTGTCCTTTTTGGACAGAAGTCTGTCTACAGTTGAAGCAAGTGGTTTTTCTTGCCAAGAGAATGGCTTACCACCAATTTAATCATCTCCCACTGGAGATTCTTCGATGCTCATCTTCTACTTGGAGTAATATAGGGGGTGCTGTCAGGAGCTGACATGTCTCGATATCAAAAAATCTTAAGAAAACTTCTTTGAATGCCATATTCTGCAGATCTCTTGAGGTTTTTGAAGATGCCCTATCTATCTCTTATATTTAGATAAGCAAATATTGCTTGTCTCTTAGCAACTTGATTTCTGAGTAGCTTAGAAAATAACTGTGATAGACTGTCATAGTAACTAACAAAATGACACGTTTTCATGACTATTAGTTTCCGTTTCTTAATTATCCTAAACAGTTTATGTCGGTTGGTAGCGAGAGGTCAAAACTTGACATTTCATTTTTAAATATTACTACAAACAATACCTTTAAGAAGCGTTACCCTTAATTTTGTATCAATATACAAAGATCAATACCAATGTGGCCAAATATAATCTTAATTTTGTATCAATATACAAAGATCAGTACCGATGTAGCCCAATACAATCTTAATTTTACATTAATATACTAGGGTCAATACCATTGTGGCCAAATATAATCTTAATTTTGTATCAATATACAAAGATCAATACCGATGTAGCCCTATAAAATCTTAAATTTGCATTAATATACAATGATCAATACCAATTTAGCCAAATATAATATTAATTTTGTATCAGTATACAAAGGTATAAAGCTATATTCAATAATCTGTCCTTTTTTTTGTTCTTTCCTATACTATGTCTATGTCCCATTTTTTATCTCTTTCTTTACTGATACCATAATTTTAATTTCTTCCTTGCAATCTCCATCTATAATGCCTGGATGCACAGTAAATCCTTGAGAAGTTAATCCACTTCTTCCAAAGATTAATCCTACTGTCCCTGATGGTAAAGGACCATAAACACCAGTGGTAAACTTATAACATTGATCTGGTTTGGATAATGTAGCAGACTCATCTCTTGCCAGATCTACAGCTGCACTTCAGTAGCAAGCAAAAGATCGATGATAATTAATTTTGTTCTTCCTTCTGACTGCTCGTTTCCCTCTGGCTGACTAATGGACAATGGTGTATAGGTTTTGTTATGGAGGTCTTGAACCAGTAGGCCCCTCCCCTCGTTTTTCTGCAAGGGATTACCTCTGACATCCGTTTTAGCTCTACAATCCCAGGACCAATGTTTACCTTTACCATAATGAGCACAAAATGCTGGAGACCTTTATCTTCCCTTGTTATCAAAAACCATTGATTCCTTATTACAACTATGTTCTTCAGAGTCCAAGCACCTAACATTTCGAGTTCTGGAGGTTCCAGCCTTATGATATCTTTGGAAATGACCAAGTTCACCATTTTTAAAGCACTCATTAAGACCCCTAGCAATGGCTTGTGGTATGATATTAGTCTGATGCTCCTGAAAACCAATATCAGTTGTTTCTCTTATCCATTCATCTACTGGGGTTCCTCAAGCTTTCAATGGTCTAATTACCCTTTGACATTCAGCATTTTCATTTTCATATGCCAAGGCATTTATCAAGTCCTGTCTGGCATCAGGGTTGTCTATATCTCTCTCGACAGCTGAAGTCAATCTCCCTAAAAAGTCTGAGAAGTTTTCCTGAGACCCTTGTATTATCTTAGTAAATGAAGTGAATCTTTTCACAGCCTCAGCAACCATAACCCAAGCTCTCAGAGCTGTAACATTGCTCTATCACAACACCTTCAAATTGAGTCTGTAACTGTATATCAGCATAAGATCCCTCATTAAGTATTTGGTTGGTTGTGACATTTAGTACCCTTGCCATATTTTATTCTAATTTTGTGGCTTCATGTCTTCACCATGACAACCACTGTATCTGCTGGCTACCTTCTAGCACTGCTGATATCAGTCCCTTCCAATCTTGGGGAATGACTCTATTTTGTATAGCCCAATTATTTAACATTTGTTTAACGAATGATGAATGCATTCCATAAGAGATTATGGACTCCTTAAGTCTTTTTAAATCCAAAATGTCTATTGGACACTATGTTAACTCCTGATTGAGTTGACTGTTATTATTATCAGGCGTAAATTGAAACATAACTGGAAAAGCTGATGGTGATTGTGTAGTACCACGCATCTCCTCTGGGGTCCACATTAGCAGTTGATTCCACATTAACACCATTATCTACCTGATCTTCTACTGGTATATGCAGTGGCTGTGGAGACCTAACTAGGAAAGAATGTGGGATTTTCTCAGTTTCAGTCACCTGCCCTGGTAGATTTTCCTTAAGCTCCTCTATCTGCGTTTGCATACTTTTTAATTGTGTAACAAACTTCTTCCTTATGACAAACCAATAAAAGAAAAAAATAAACAGCATAAAACTTCTGGTCTGATTGAAAGACAGTGTAGAGGTCAATAGCAAACATTGCCATATTGTCAACAACCAGCATCATAGTTTCAAAATCTGGAGTTTTCTCTATAGTTTTGAAAATCAAATTACCCATAAAGCCTTACCAATGTTTGGCACCACCTGAAACTGCAATTTAATTATCAATTGTATTTATTAATAAGTATAAATTGTAAAATTAGGTTGGCAGAGCAGCCAGAGGCTTGGCAGAGATGCGAGTGTCCTGGCAGGATATCTGCTGCTGGGCCTGGCCCACCTTAACGGGTGGCCTGATTGATCCTGGGAAAAGAGCCCCAGACCAAGGGTAGCCTACACCACCTGTAACTTAAACTCTGTTAAATAATGTAAGTTGTTATATTAGAAAAGTAGAATTACCAGCAGCTTGCAGGAGATTCACAGGTGTTCAATGGGAGTCCAACGGCCCTGGATTGCTTGGACTGATGGCCTATAAGATGCTGCAGTCTTTTCCCCAATAATTAAATACACCAAGACCTTTTAATGTTTCAACGCTTAACCCTTAGCTGGGCAGACTCTCAATTAGCTGCTCTAAATTAACCCAGATTACCTAATCCAAAACAGCCATGTGCCTGTGATTACCTTCCAGCATTCTCAAACATGTCTATCTGCTTCCACATCTCCTGATGGAATGAGATAATCCTCTGTGTAAAACACAGGGTTTCTGTTTTAATCTCAGGTAGTCCCATCTTCCCATACTCTTTCTGCCCAGCTAATTGGCTATCAGCGACTTTTATTAACCAATCAAGAGGATGCCTCAGAAGGGGTGGCAACCAGATATCAGCATTGAAATAAGGCTATCAGAAGCAATGTTATTAGACCTTTCCCAACACAGTACCATGTAATTATTTTTTATTACTATTGCTCTGTAGTACAACTTGAAGTCGGGAATGGTGATTCCTCCAGACGTTCTTTATTGTAGAGGATTGTTTTAGCTCTTCTATTTTTTGTTTTGTTTTGTTTTGTTTTTTCCATATGAAGTTAAGAATTATTCTTTCAAAGTCTGTAGAGAATAGTGTTGATATTTTGGTGGGAATTGCATTGAATCTGTAGATTGCTTTTAGTAAGATGACCATTTTTATTATGTTTATCCTACCAATCCCTGAACATAGGGGATCTTTCCATCTTCTGATATCTTCTTCAATTTCTTTCTTTGGAGACTTCAAGTTTTTGTCATACAGATCTTTCACTTGCTTGGTTAGAGTTACACCAAGATACTTTATATTGTTTGTGACTTGTGAAGGGTGTTGTTTCTTTAATTTTTTTCTCATCCCGTTTATCATTTGTTTAAAGGATGGTTACTGATTTTTTTTAGTTAATTTTGTATACAGTCACTTTTCTGAAGGTGTTTATCAGCTGTAAGAGTACTCTGGTAGAATTTTGGGGATCATTTATGTATACTATCATATCATCTGCAAATAAGGATACTTTGACTTCTTCCTTTCCAATATGTATTCCCTTGATCTCCTTTAGTTGTCTTATTGCTCTAGCTAGAACTTCAAGTATGAATTGAGAGAGTGGACAGCCTTGTCTTGTCACTGACTTTGTGGAATTGCTTTAAGTTTCTCTCTATTTAATTTGATGTTGACTATTGACTTGCTGTAAATTATCTTTATTATGTTTAAATATGAACTTTGTATCTCTGATCTCTCCAAGACTTTTATCATGAAGGGGTGTTGGATTTTGTCAAAGGTTTTTTCAGCATCTAGTGCGATGATCATGTGTTTTTTCTTTCAATTTGTTTATATGATGGGTTACACTGATGGATTTTTGCATGTTAAAACATCCCTGCATCCCTTGGATGAAGCCTACTTGATTATGGCGGATGATGTTTTTGGTGTATTCCTGAATGCGGTTTGTGAGTATTTTATTGAGTATTTTTACATCAGTGTTCATGAGGGAGATTGGTCTGAAATTCTCTTTCTTTGTTGAGTCTTTGTGTGGCTTAGATATCAGGGTGACCATGGCTTCATAGAATGAGTTTGGCAATGTTCTTTCTGTTTCTACTATGTGGAATAGTTTGAGGACTATTGGCATTAGCTCTTCTTTGAATGTCTGGTAGAATTCTGTTCCGAAACCATCTAGCCCTTTTGATTGTGAGATCCATTTGATGACTTCTATTTCCTTAGGCTTTATAGGACTGTTGAAATTGTTCTCCTGATCTTGATTTAACATTGGTTAGTGAAATCTATCAAGAAAACCATCCATTTAATTTAGATTTTCCAATTTTGTGGAATACGAGCTTTTGAAATAAGATGGAATAATTTATTGGATTTCCTCAGTGTCTGTTGATGTGTTCCATTTTCATTTTTGATTTTGTTAATTTAGATACTTTCTCTCAGCCTATTAGTTTGTAGTCTTTCTGTTGTTTCTGTTATTGTTGAAGTACAGCTTTATTCCATGATGGCCTGATAAAATACATGGAGTTATTTCAATTTTCTTGTATATATTGAGGGTTGCTTTGTGACCAAATATGGTCAATTTCAGAGGAGTTTCCATGAGATTTAGAGAAGAAAGTATGTTTTTTTTGTGCTTGAGTGAAATGCTCTGTAGATATCTGTTATATCCATTTGATTCATGGCATCTGTTAGTTTCATTATTTCCTGTAACAAAACTTTTAAATTATCTGATATATACATTTTTCTTTATTTTACTGTACTTAATTTATTGTGATTAATACCTCTACCTCCCTTCCACCCCTCATTCCCTTCAACCCCCAACCCTAGGTGGGAGAGAAAGAAGGTTAGAGGGAGAAGGGACATAGGTCTCTTTGATCTAGTTCCTGCTGATTAGGGTCGTTGGATTCTTTGGGGGTAATACCAGTCCCATTAGAAGTCCAGCAAACCAACAAACCAGAGAACCAGGAGATCAGCAAACCAGGAGACCAGAAAACCAGGAGACAGCAGCAGGAAGAACAAGCAGCAGTTTGGGGGAGCACCAGCAGCCGGGTGAGCAGCAACCTCTTTCTTCCTTGTAGCCCTTTCTCTTCTTTGTAGAACCTTTTTAAGCCATGCCCCTGCTAGCTCATGAGACCATTAATACTTTATAACTGTGTCTTAAGCAGCCCACCTGGGATTAAACAAAAACATTCTCACAATTGGTTTTAATAAACTCCTACCACAATTTCTCTGTTTAGTTTCTGTTATCATTGATCTGTCCATTGTTGAGAGCAGTGTGTTGAAGTCTCCCACTATTAATGTATGGAGTTTGGTGCTGGATTCGAACTTTAGTAAATTTTCTTTTATAAATGGGGGCACCCTTGCATTTGGGCCATAGATAATCACAATTGAGACACTATATTGGTGGATTTTTTTTCCTTTGGTGAGTATGAAATGTCATTCCCCATCTGTTTCGATTATCATTGGTTGAACATCTATTTTATTAGATACTAGAATGGCTAATACAGCTTGCTTATTGGGCCCATTTGCTTGGAAAATCTTTTTACAGCTCTTTACACTGAAATAATGTTTATCTTTGTTGCCGAGGTGTGTTTTTTTGTAAGCAGCAGTATGATAAATCCTGTTTTCATATCCATTCTGTGAGCCTGTGTCTTTTTATAGGGGAATTGATGAATCCATTGATGTTGAGAGATATGAATGACCAGCGATTGTTAGTTTCTGTTTTCTTGATGTTGGCAGTAGTGTATAAGTGAGCTTCTTTTCTTTTGGTTTTTCTGTAGTGGAGTTAATTGTTTCCTGTGTTTTCTTGGATGTAGTTAACATCCTTATGTTGGAGTTTTCCTTCTAGCATCTTCTGTACGGCTGGATTTGAACAAAAATTTTGTTTAAATTTAGTTTTTCCATGGAATATCTTGTTTTCTCTATCTATGTTGATTGAAAGTTTTCCTGGGTATAGTAGTCTGGGTTGTGGTCCCTTAGAATCTGCAAGACATCTGCCCAGGTCTTTCTGGCTTTTAGGGTCTCTGCTGAGAAGTCAGGTGTGCTTCTGATAGGTTTGCCTTTATATGTTACTTGGCCCTTTTCCCTTGCAGCTTTTAATACCCTTTCTTTGTTCTGTATATTTAATGTTTTGATTATTATGTAGTGGGAGGAATTTCTTTTGTGGTATAATCTATTTGGAATTCTGTAGACTTTTTGTATGATTGTAGGCACCTCTTTCTTTAGGTTTGGGAAATTTTCTTCTATGATTTTGCTGAAGATTTTTCTGGTCCTTGGCACTGGCAGTCTTCTCTTTCTTCTATTCATATTATTCTTAGGTTTCATTTTTCATAGTTTCTTGGAGGTTTTGTGTCAGGAATCTTTTTTAGATTTCACATTTTCTTTGAAAGATGTATTGATTTCTTCAATTTTATCTTATGAACCTGAGATTCTTTCTTCCATCTCTCACATTCTGTTGATGAAGCTTGTGTTTGTAGTTTCCTTTCTTTTTCCTAGGTTTCCAGTTCTAGGATTGTCTCAGCTTGATTTTTATGTATTGCCTCAAATTCCTTTTCAGGTCTTGAACTGTTTTATTCCTTTCTGTCTCCTATTTAATTGTATCTTGCATTAAGAGCATTTTTCATTTCCATCACCTATTTTTATTGTATTTCTCTATTTTTCTTTGAGGGATTTGTTTTCCTCCCTTAGGCCCCCTATCATTTTCATAAGTATAGATTTAAGGTTATTTTCTTGTGTTTCAGTTGAGTTAGGATATTCAGGGCTTTCTGTAGTATTATAGCTATGTTCTGGAGATGTCATATTGCCTTGGGTTTTTTGAAATTTTGTGCTGGCCTATACCCATCTTGTTGAACCTGGCATTGTCTGGTTGTTCCTGGTGCCCACTGGCCTTGGTGCCCAGAGAAGACCTCTGTTCTGGAAGCTGGCTGATCCTATGGTCCAGAAGCCCACCTCTGGATGATGGGTAGGTCTCAGTAGTAGAAGAGTGGATCTCAGAGAATAACTGCAGCCCTCCTCAGCTGGATGTAACCCAATTGAACCTATAGGAATGGAATTGGTGTGACAGGACTAACCTGCATGGTCCTGAGAACTGGTGGGTCTCCTGAGAAAGTCAGATAGAGCTGTGGACCAGAGGCTGGATCTGGACTTTAGATTCTATCCTCACAGTAGCTTGGCTGCTCATTCATTCATCAGTTAATGAGCTCTACTGGAACTATGGTCTAGAACCTTGTGTTGCTCAGGCTGAGAGCTTCACCCAGGACAAAGGGCAGAGTCAGTGGGCCTGAGGATGGCCAATTCAGTAGCTCCTGTGCTCATGAGGGTGGCCAATCACAGCTTTCACTGGGGAAACATGTATGCAGGCTGCGTTTTGCAATCAGTGCAGCAACTGAGCTTGGCCTCCTGTCACTCAGATATCATGCATGTGCTTCATGCTGGCATGTTGGGAGCCCCAGAAGAAAAATTTCAATGACCTGTGTGGTTCTATGGTCTCGCTGTTCTTCCTGGGAAAGCAGGGAGGTCTAGGTGGAGGCTGAAACTTGGAAAGTCAGGAGGAACACTGACCTGAAGCTGGAACTTTGGGCTGGAACCATTTATCGCTCAAGCCTGGAACTCCTTTCCAAATGGGTGACAGAGTTGGCTGGTCAAACGGTGATTGTTCCTAGAGCCTGGGTATGCTGTTTGGTGAGGTGACCAGCTCAGAATTTGCTGTGGAAACATAGTGTTTCACAGTTATTATCAGGACCTTATGTTCATTCTACAGTGACTAAGCTCAGCCTCCTGTAAGTCTGATATTGTGTGTGCTGGTCAGCACCATCTTGAAATCCCACACCTGTCCAGAATTCTTTTTAAAAATATACTTTTTAACTTATCATTTGAAGATTTTGTACATATATACAATGAATTTTGGTCATAGTCATCCTTACTCCACTCTTTCAACTTCTGTACTCCCATCATGTCCTGCCCAATTTAATGTCCTCTTATTTTAACAATATTTTAAAAACACAATAAATTTAATTACTGTTGTCTCTGTATGCATGTTTGTGGGGCCACTCACAAGAGCATAGTCAGTCTACCAACAGACTCATTCCTGAAGAAAGCTGACTCTACCTTTCCAGTAACCATCAACTGTTGGAAGAAGGCCTTATGCATGGTTTTCTTTTTTTAAATATTTATTTATTACTTCAGATTACATGTCCGCCACAGTGTCCTCTTTCCACCCCTCCCAGCCTCGCCCTCCCACCCTCTACCCTCTATCCCTTCCATCCCACTCCTCTGGAGTGGAATGTCCTTACATAACAGTCCCCCATCCCATTTCAGCAGTCATATGAGGGCCAAGAGCCTCTTCATACTCTGGGGGCCTACAAGGCAGCACCACTAGGGCAAAGTGTCTCACTGACAGGAAAGACGTTCTATGCTCATGTTCCCTTTGGTGCATTGGTTGTAGTATAGTTAAAGCTGATTTCAATGCACTGATATTTGGTTAACTCCCTATTTAAGACATTCTCTGATTGGATAATAAAAGTTGCTGATGGCCATTTAGCTGGGCAGAAAGAGTATAGAAAGGCAAAACTTCCTGGGAGGAAGAAAGGCACCCTGGGAAGATACAGAGGAGGCCCTATTTCCACTAGGAGTCAAGGGAGCAGACAGATGTGTGTGTCCAAGAGCTCTGAAGGTACAGCAAGCCACATGACTGGTTGAGTTTAGATGGTCGGGTTAACTTTCATGAGCTAGTTGAGAGTCCTCCTAGCTAAAACCTAAGCTTCCAAACATTAAAAAGTCTTGGGTGTAGGGAGTTATATTAGTAAATATACAGGGGTTTCTGATACAGTCTTTTAATTCGGAGCATGAATAGCAACTTGGCTGTGACCAATTAGCTTATGAGTTTGTGAGTTAAAAACAGGAAACAGGAAAGAATTAATGAACTAAAAAACAAGGCTGAAGCCAGGTGAAAACAGGAAAGACTTGATGGACTCAGAAACAAAGTATTTGTCCTGGCATTGTTTTCAGCTGCTAAGTGGGCAGAGCCCAAATTAAGGTGAAACAGGTGGAACAAGGAGAGATCCTATTTGAGGACAAGTGGATGGAGCCAAGGGGCCCCCCATGCTAGAAAGCTCTGATGCTAGCGAGTCCTGATGGAGAAAGTGCTGGTGAACTGATGGCCGGATCTCCCTGAGGCAGAAAGAAGCTGGTGAACAGAGAGAGCCTCTCTGTGTGTTAAAGTATCTACCCAATTGAAGCTTTACCCTAGCTCACAATGTTGATTTATTCATAAGTTGCATTACCCACTTGATTAATTCTTCATCTCTCAATTAGCTTTCCATTTTCCTTCCTCTCAGAAGTGATGTGATTCTTTATCATATCTGTTATAAAGGCATCAGATTATCCTAACATTTTATCTAGGAAATAGCACCTATAAAACCAAGGAAAGTGGTAGTTTCTGTTGGAGGTCAATGTGAACAAAGTTGATCAACAAGACACTTATGTATTTCATTCTGACCATCACACTTTTGAAACAATAAACTTAACTGTAACTGGATTTGGAGGGCTATTCTAAAGAGACACTTATGTCCTTCATTCTGACTACCACACTATTGAAACTATGAACCTAAGAAATTAAAATTCTCCCAGGAGTATCATGCTAGGAGAACAGAAAGCATGGAGTCTCAGCCAGCCAGAGGGAAACTTTTCTCATGGAAAGACATTTTTTAAATTTTCAGGAATGTGGAGCCAAAACACTGATGAGTCAATGCTGGTAGGGACTGCATAGATTTACATAATTCTGGCCTCTAATTAAACCCTAACCTCATCTTGGGACCCTAAAAACAGAGTAGGGGGGCAGTCATTGGATCCTTTTGAGCCTCTTCACAATGTGACCACATTGAATAAATCTTTCTTTTCTGCTTTTCACTACTAACTTGGCTATTTTGATTGGGGAATGAGTAGAAGAACTTGGCTTTTGGCACAGGCTATCACCCCAAGTCTGGGAACATTGCCTTTAGTACTCTCACAAACATCACAATTAGTGCCATCTCGTTTTTTTTTTTCTTTTCTTTTTTAGCTATTGATAAAATGGTGACAAGTTTGGGTCTTTGCTCGAGAATTTGTGCAAGGACATATGGTACATATTATGTGTAAAACTGTTTGGAACATCTAATGTAAAGGAGACTCTTGTAGGCCACTAGGGAGTTTGTAACTTATTTTTAGGGATATTACATTTTTTTGTTTTATCTTTAGTGAACATTAATTGTGAAAGATAGTAGATTTCTTTATAACATTTTTATGCATAAGACATTTTGATATATTTGTTTTCCCCATCTCCCACACTTATTTCTGTCTCACTTATTTCTTTTTTTTTATGTTTATGTATTACTTCAGGTTACACCTCCATCACAGTGACCTCTTTCCACCCCTCCCAGTCCCGCCCTCCCACCATCCCTTCCATCCCACTCCTCTGGAGTGTAGTGTCCCTACATATCAGTCCCCCACCCCAGTTCAGCAGTCATATGAGGGACAAGAGCCTCCTAATCCACTGGGGGCCTACAAGGCAGCGTCACTAGGGCAAAGTGTCTCATTGACAGGAAAAAAGTCTATGTTCATGTTACCTTTGGTGCACTAGTTGTAGTGTAGTTATCCTGTACTATACGGCTAAAATCTGATTATAAGTGAATAGATGCCATGTGCATCCTTCTGAGTCTGGGTTAGCTCACTCAGGATGAGCTTCTCTAGTTCCATCTATTTGGATGCAAATTGCATGATTTTGTTGTTTCTGATGGCTGAGTAGTACCACAGTTTTTTATCCATTCCTCAGATGAGGGACATTTGTGTTGTTTCCAGTTTCTAGCTATTACAAATAAGCCTGCTATGTACATAGATGAGGAAATGTCCTTGTGGTTTGGTGAGGAATCTGTCTTACTTATTTATAAAAGACTTCTTTCTATTTTCACATTTTTAATTTTAATTTTTTGAAGATTTCCATATGAAAGTTGAGTAACTCCAGACAGGAAAGTCGACATGCTGATAACACCTTCTGTACATATCAGGATTAAGGAAGCCTCTGATAAGATCAACATACCACTTTAAGGCCACAGGAGGACAGACTTGCAGATGGAGTCTTCCACTCCCAATGTTCCCTTTTATGCCCTATAAAACCCCAAGACCTCTGCTCCTGGACACACAGTCTCCATTTCCTTTGGAGAGACTGCTGCCCTTTATTGTTCTGAATAAATGGCAGTCTGCTTCTGTAGAACTTGGTTGCCCCTTTATTTTATGTCCATGTTACCACTACCAATCCTGATCTAATATTTGGTGCTGAGACATGGGAGAAGTTTCTGTGGTCTGAACCCCAGGCCTTCCAACTTTGGATGACATGACCTCTCTCTTCTTACCTGTATCTCTCCATTTTATGACACCTATTCCATGAAGAGAGTGACTACTCACAGGTTTTATTAAGGGGCTTAATGATCTGTGCCACATAAACTCAGTTTGAGTCTTTGTTCTCATCTATTTTCCCTTATTTCTATCTTCTTTTCCTTTTTTCCTTTTTTGTGAATGTATACAATTTAATTTTTTTTTTTTTGGTTTTTCGAAACAGAGTTTCTCTGTGTATCCTTGGTTGTCCTGGACTCACTTTGAAGACCAGGCTGGCCTCGAACTCACAGAGATCCACCTGCCTCTGCCTCCCGAGTGCTGGGATTAAAGGCGTGCGCCACCACGCCCGGCTACAATTTAATTTTTAAATTAAGTTTATTTATTTATTCATTTATTTATTTATTCAGGTTATGTGACTGGGTTGGTGTCCCAATCTCTCCACTTGAAATCTTGCCTGGTTACAGGAGATGGCCAGTTCAGGCTTTGGAGGCCCAGTTTCTAGTAGTCTAGGGTCACTCTTGTAGATTCCTAGGAGTTTCCATTGTGCTAGGTTTCTATCTTATCCCCGAGAGAGCCCCTAATTCGAGTTGTCTCTCCCAGTACTCTCTTCCTCTATCATCCCCCAACCCAATATCTCCTGTTCCATCCCCTCAGCCCCTTCCACCCACAGTGGATGTCTATTCTATTTACTCTTCCCAGGGAGAGTCATATGTTCTTCCTCGAGCCTCCTTGTTACTTAGCTTCTTTGGGTCTGTGGATTGTAGCATGGCTATCCTTTACTTTGCAGCTAATATTTACTTTTAAGTAGAATACATACCATGTTTGTCTTTCTGGGTCTGGGTTACCTCACTCAGGACAATTTTTTTTTCTAATTCTATCCATTTGCCTGAAAATTTCACGATGTCATTGTTTTTTTTTTTTCTTCCAAACACCATTTTTATTCATTTTATTCCTCTCTCATATAGTATATCCTGGCTGTATTTTCCCCTCCTCCCATTTTCCCCCTACTTGCCTTCCCCCCAGACCCTATCCCCTCCACATATCCTCAGAAAAGAGCAGGCCTTTTAGGGACATCAGCCAAACATGGGATAATAATTTATAATAAGACCAGGCACATATCATCATACTAAGGCTGGACAAGGAAAGCAGTAGGAGGAAAAGTTCTCATAATTAGGCAAAAGAGTCAGGGACAGCCCTCACTCCCACTGTTAGGATTCTCACATAACACCAAGCTAGGGGGTAAGATGGCATTGATCAAGTCAGACACATTTTGATTGTCAGGAAGACCGATTGGATAACAGCAGAGGTATACTCCTGCTGAATGGCAGCTTGTGAGGCAAAAGCCTATCTGGGCTTTCCCAGCAAAGCCAGGGATAAAGGACTTGGTACTTGAAATATAGACACTGGAGGATCAGAGTCACCAGACATGGACAAGGAAGCGCTTCCTACTAGGAGATTGCACATCCTCCCTGCCACAGTGGAAGAGACTGCATATTGGATCCTTTCAGGACTCCCGCTGGTGGTTTCAGCCTCCAAACATAGGACCTCCTGAGTCCACAGCATCTGTGCAGAGGCTTTGGCTTGGACACCCAGGAACATACCAGCAGAGTCCCTACATGGTAAGACTAAGGGACTCTCCCTGGATATTCAGAATGGCGGTGACTGGCTGACTGGTAACAGCGAGATCCAGCTGGCAGGCACCGAGCTTTGCTGAGCCCAAGCACACTGTGGGCACGAAGTAGAATAAAATTTGGAACTCCTTGCCCCCACCCCGCCTGACTACAGGGGGTCTGGTGGAAGCCCCTGCCAACCCAGAGAGGCTGCTCTGGAGCACTTCAATTGAGGCAGGGAAAAGGTGCTGAGATTCACTGAGTGAATTCCATACTGGAATTCTCTGCCCATGCTCACTTCAGCAGGGCACTCAGTCTACAGCCTCAGTTTACAGCATCTAGATCTTGGTCTGGAGCAGTAAAGCATCTCTGAAATATTGCATGTAGCCTGAGCAGGTGGACTGCACTAACTAAAATAACTTCTGACTGAGAGGCACAGGTTGATCCTGCAACCCTCCAGAGAAGAGCATGGAAGGACCACAACCACATTTAGATCTCCACTCAGAGCAGTGAAATGGTCCTGGATTGGGGCTTGCTACCCGAGGGGATGGATGACATCCAACCACAGAACTTCTGACAGAGAGGTACAGACTGATCCTGGGATGCCCCTAAGTGTAGATTGGGAGGACCATACCCACAGTCTTGACACCCTAGATACAGGGAATCTGTTAGAAGCACCGCTGACCCACACAGGCTACATTGGAACACAGTGCCTCTGATAGGGAAAAGACCTCTAAGATCCCCCCCCCACCCCAAGTCCAAGTGCTGGAGATGCTGCCCACACCCACTTTGGAAGGGCTCTCAGTCTACTGCCTCAGTTTATAGCATCTAGATCTCAGTCTGGAGCAGTAAAACAGCTCTGAAATATTGCTTGTGGCCTGAACAGGTGGGCTGCATCAACCTAAAGAAATTCTAACTAAGAGGCACAGGTTGATCCTGAAACCCTCTGGAGAAGAGCATAGAAGGACCACAACCACAGTATTGATACCCTTGCTACAGGAAAACTGCCAAAAGCCACATCAGTGCAGGCAAGATACACTGGAGCACAGTGATTTTGGCTGGGAAAGGGCAACTGAGCATCCCCAAATTCAAACACTGTGGAGAGGGTGTGAATTCCACATGAGATCTCCCTTACTGCACCTGCCTTTCCCCTCAGATGAATACCCAGGCTACAACACAGAGAGCTCTGACTCAGGAGCTGTGAAACAATCCTGGACCATTGCTCATTGCATGGGTGACGTGGGCTGTACCAGATCACAGTGCTTCTGGCTATAAGATCGATGTTTAACCTGAGAACCCCCTGAGAACATCTTGGGAGGACCATGATCAGGTCCTGACACATAAGCTGCAGGGGAGTTGCAGCTCCAGCCTACAATCTGTGGCCTGCCAACCTGCACCATCATCACTACAAAGACTATTTGGATTTCAGGAACCTGCAAGTAGGAATAACACATCCCACCACAACCTCTGACCTGAGTTCCCAATTGGGACACAACAAGAAGGGGTGAGCTCTGAGAGACACACTGATAACCAACCTCCACACAAGGCCCCATCCAGCCTGTGGAGAACTACAGATCACCAAGATATATGGCCTCTACACCAAAGCGCCCTTCTTGGAACCAAGTCCAGAAGGCACCAGGAACAGTTAAGAACAATCAGATGGCTAAAGGCCAGCAAAAGAACAGAACTGACAAAAGTCAGGGAAATATGACTCCAACAAAATTCAACTATGCTAGGACAACAAGCCCTGACCATCCCGCCACAGCTGAAACAAATGAAAATGATGACAAATCTATACTTTGGAAAGTGATAGAATCCTTACAAGAAGAAATTAAATCTCTGAAAGAATTTAAAGAATCCTCAATTTTACAAACCAAAGCAATGGAGAATACTGAAAACTGCAAATTAATTATTTAATGCAGTTATTAGTAAGTATAAACTGTAATATTAGGCCGGCAGAGTAGTTGGCGGAGTAGCCGGCGGCTTGGCAGAGGAGCAGGCGGCCTGGCCTGAGTGCCTTAACCAGTTGCCTAACTTATCCTGGAGAAAGAGCCCCGGGACCAAAGGTGGCCTACACCATCTATAATCTAAACTCTGTTAATTAATATAAGTTGTTATATGGCCAGTTGTAGGGAGTTAGATAAATTAAATTAGATGTAGAAAATATATAGGGGTTTCTGATACTGTCTCTTAATTCGGGGATGAAGATCATTATCAGCATGTGGACTAAAAACAGGAAACAAACAGGAGACTTAATAGACTGAAAAACAAAGTTGAAGTCAGAAAAAAACAGGAAATACTCAATGGACTGAAAAACAAGGTTGTCAGAAAAACAGGAAATACTCAATGGACTGAAAAACAAGGTTGTCAAAAAAACAGGAAAGACTTAATGGACTTAAAGAAACAAAGTATCTGGCCTGATATTGTTTTTAGCTGCTAAGTGGGAGGAGCCCAAATTAAACTAAATCAGAGTTCCTCCTATTTAAGGACAGTACATGGAGCTCATAAGGAGAAGAGGCCCCTGATGCTAGAGAGCTCCCAGAGTCCTGCTGAAAAAAGTGCTGGCCATCATTTGATGGCCAGATCTCCCTGAAGCAGAAAGAAGCTGGTGAGCAAAGAAAGCCTGAGCAAGACACCAAAAGGCCAAGGACTAAACTCTGTGGCTCAGCTTTTGCCTAGAGGGGTTTGATCTGTATGAAGAGTGGCCTAAAGGAAACTGTGCCTGGCTTTAAGGACTCTGAAGTAGAGTGGCAGAGTTGCTGATGCAAAGGGGCAGGGGTCTCCCAGAGAGAAGAAAACATCAAGCCTTATTTAAGGTGAGACTACAATAACCAACATACTCTAACAAACCTGCATCTGAGAGATCCAGAAAAAGGACTTCTAAGTGTGTTAAAGAATCTACAACAAAGACTGTGTTCCTGACTAATGAGGACCTGCCCCAGAGACTGTATCATTCTAAAAGGTTAGAAAAATAATTGTCAATAGGTTTAGTGGATAGGTTAAAGGGGTTGTAGGAAATTATAGGATTAATAGTTAAGAAATTGTTGGTGTTTGTTATAAGTGAATATAGTAACAAATAAATAAGTGTTAAATAATAATTAAAAAGTTTGGTTACAGCCAGTAGAATTACCGGTGGCTTGGCGGGAGATTCGCTTGGGCTCAAGGGGAGTCTGGGAATCCAACAGCCTGGGACTGCTTGGACTGAGGGCCTATAAGCCGCCACAGTCTTTTCCCCAATAATTAAACACACCAAGACCTTTTAATATTTTAACGCTTAGCCTTTAGCTGGGCAGACTCTCAATTAGCTACTCTAAGTTAACCCCAAACCAACATGTGCCTGTGAGTACCTTCCAGACTTCAGACGTCTGTCTCTTTCTGTGTCTCCCGGCGGAAAAGGGGAGAGTCTCTGTGTGTGCAGAATTCCTGCTCTGATCTGAGGAAGTCCCGCCTTCCTATACTCTTTCTGCCCAGCTAATTGGCCGTAAGTGACTTTTATTAACCAATCAAGAGAATGCCTCAGAAGGGGCAGTAACCAGATCTCAGCATTGAATTCAATGTATCAGAAACAATATTAGGCCTTCCCTCAACATCTCCCCCTTTAAGTCTAGCAAAAGGCTCCTTTTCTTAATAATAATAAATACAACAATAAGCACAATACAGTAACAATAACAATAAAAACAATTATGAAAACTAAAAGGTGTGACATACATTCTCAACATCAAGTCCATATGTATTTGACTAGTTAACTAGGACATATTCTATTACATATCTCTCTTGATGAGTTTAAGGATCTATACCTAATTCAACTTCTATCCTAACTTACATTATTAACTAAACCATCTTAACCTTAAAACATCCTTTTAATTCCTAGATAATTTAAATTTTACTGTGATGTTATAACTATGTAGTGTTGAATCACATCTTAAACCTGAGAAGGATAAATATATCTGAATAGATAGGAAGTGCAGAGCAAGAAACTTCCAAAACTATGAAATGACAGACACTGGCTGCCTAGGCAGTCCCCAGTTTCTATAACATTGGAGCATCATCTTCAGCCTTCTGGCAAAGCATGTCTCACAGACTTAGTTGTGGAGCAGGAAATAAGATTTGCCCATTCTGTCTTTGCATAATCAGGCCATCAATTTACCTGCATTGAGCTCTGGTGCATCTTTGGACTGTATATAGTCTGTTGAGAGAGCAGGGGCATTTTTGCCCAGTAGGAATTATCTCCTGATGGGAGATTTCTTGATGCTCATTGCCTCCTTCCAAGTCAAATGGGAACTGTCAGGAGTTGACAGTCTCATGTCAAAGAATTTTTTAAATAACAAAAATATCTTTAAATGCCATGTTCTACAGATCTCTTGAAGTTATTGAAGAACAACTATCCATATCCATTGAGTAAGCAAATGTTGCTTGTCTCTAACAACTTAATATGATTAACTTAGAACCTCTGAAATTAACTAACTTAATTATCCTAATAAAATCACAAGTTTGAATGACTATCAACATGCATTTTTTAAATTATCCTAAACAACTCAAGTTCAATTGAAATTTTATAACTACTTTGCCTTCAACCCCATCAAAGACATAAGAAGGGATAAAGTTATTATTTGAGTAGGAAGCATAGGAAAGCAGCTTCCAAAAAGAAATATGACAGTTTGTGATAGTTACTGTCAAAAGGCCTAGAACGTCACATTGCAAATTTAAGAATTACACAGGTACAATACCTAGTCAAAATATAGCCTTAATTTTGTATCAATATACAAAGATCTATAGGAGTAGATTCAATAATCTACCCTCTTATCTTATCAATTCTATACTATATATCTACATTCCCTCTCTCACGTTGCTTAACAAGACCATATAATGATTTGTAACCATTCCCTCTAAATGACATCTATAACCCGTCAAATAACCAAAGAATCATCCACCCCACTTTTTGGGAATGGGACGTTGTTCTCTTAAAACTTCTTCCTTCTGAATTGGGACGCAAAAAACCTGTTTAGGGGCCCAAATAAAATGAAAAAAAAAAGTTAAGCAAGTAAATTGTAACATTTGTTGTCCAGTCTCTATGTGCTCAGCTATTTGAATGTTCTGAGCAATTTGTAGTTCGAAGCTGGACTTTGGTAGGAAAGTTCAGGAGTTTATTGATGTCCTGTCTGGAACAGTCTTTGAGGCTGGGCCATCTCAGCAAGCTGTTTGAAGTTGTTCTGGATGCAGATTTTGGAGGAAACAGCTATTGAGGCAGTCTATGAGGCCGGATCATTTTGGTTATTTGTCTTGTCTTCTTTGGACTCAGGTCCCGTTGTTCTGAAAATATATAATTTCTCACAAGTAGCATATAGTTCTGCAATTACCAAAATGCATTGGATGTGCAGGATGCACAAATCAATGAAGGAATATTTCCTGTTCTTTGAACAGAAGAAAGACATTTGTAAGTCTCCATTCATGCCATAAAAAGATGGCATGTAGTATCTTTCCTAGGGCAAATTATCTTTTGGACAATAGAAGAAAAACAATTTTTTATTTTTCAAAAGAAATCTTGAAAATTTGAAAATAAAATTTATCTTTAAGCATATATAAAACATAATAATCGTAAGTTTCTATCAATATCTGTTATAACAAAACAATATTAAATTTCTATCAATTTCTATTAATATCTTAAGTTTTTAATAATAAAAGAGACAAAAATCGAGTGAGGGAAAGAAGAAAATCCCTGAATCCAATTCACAACACATAACATATATCCATTCATCCTAGTTGACAACAAACAATCACAACACATAACATAACACACACACACACACACACACACACACACACACACACACAAAACTTCCATCCCATCTTTTGGGAACGGAGTGTAAATATTTTCGGGTACCCTTCAAAAAAATGAGATATTGGCCAGTTCCCGGGAAAGTTACCTATAGCTTTTGTTGTCCAGTCTCTGTAGGATCGATCATTTTTTTGGACTAGCGCTTTTAAAAATGATTTGCATGCAAAGTTTTTAAGAAAACAGTGATTGAAGCAGTATGTTAGGTTGAATCTTCTGGCCCATTTGTCTTGTTGTTGTCATTCAGTCCTTGGCTCTGAAAATAAATTTTTGCTCTAAATTTGAGCAAGTGGAAGGCATAGAACAACTTTGTAAGTCCATTTTAAGGCATAAACTCTACCCATCCTGGATAAAAGATTGGAATATTATGAACACCATAAACTCAGGCCATCCTGGATAAAAGATTGGAATATCATTAACACCATAAACTCTGGCCATCCTGGATAAAAGACTGGAATATCATGAAAACTATAAACTCTGTCCATCCTGAATAAAAGATTGGAATATCATGAAAACCATAAACTCTGTCCATCCTGGCTAAAAGATTGGAATATCATGAAAACCATAAACTCTGTCTATCTTGAATAAAAGATTAGAATATCATGAAAACCATAAACTCTGTCCATCCATCCTGAATAAAGATTGGAATATCATGAAAACCATAAACTCTGTCCATCCTGGATAAAAGATTGGAATATCATGAAAACCATACAGTTAATAAAATACTCTTACCATGCGAAGACATTCATATTTCAGCTAGTGGTAGAATTCTTTGCATTTCCTTCAATAAGTTCTCTAAAATAACTACATCAGAATCAGCCAACAAAATATCATCCATATAATGATAGATAATAGATCGAGGAAACTGCTTATGCATTATTTCTAATGGTTTTTGTACAAAATATTGACACAGAGTTGGACTATTCAACACAACCTGTGGAAGTACATTCCAATAATACCTCTTGATTAGCCTACTATTAGTAAGGGTAGGTACAGAGAAGGCAAACCTTTCCCTATCATTCTTATGC
>CAJQZJ010032834.1:2086206-2109299 GCA_907164525.1 Lophiomys imhausi
TTTTTTTTTTTTTTTTTTTTTTTTTTTTTTTTTTTTGCTACTACTGACACACCCAGCGGGGAGCCAGAGCTTAAAAGTATACAGCTCCGCCCCCTTGATAAGTGAAATCTCCACCCGAGAGGCGGGGCAGAAAAACAAAACTTACAGGAGTGGAGTCAGACAAGTCAACTGCTACACTAAAGCCCCCCCTTTGGATCAAAGAATAGAAGACAACAGGAACAGACAGGTAAGACTTACACATGGCCAAACACCCCAGAAAAAGCAGGATTCAAGGCGGAATGGCTCCAACAAAAGAAAGCGATGCCATTTCAGCCAACCCGGATCACAGCACCACAAATGAAACACATGAAAACGATAACAATTCTACATTATGGAAAGTCATAGAGTCCCTTCAAGAAGAACTTAAATTCATGAAGGAATTCAAAGAGGCCACGATTTCACAGATGAAAACTATGGATAACACCATCAGAGAACTTCTAAACAAGGTGACTCAGCTTGAACATGAAAAGGACAGGGCAATAGAAGACTTCCAGGCAAAGACAAGTAAACTGGAACAGGAAATGAACAAAGTGAATAAAACCATTCTAGACATGAAAATGGAAATGGAAACAATAAAGAAAACACAGTCAAAGTTAAAAATGGAAATGGAGAGCCATGGGAAGAGAACAGGAACTATGGATATCAGTACCAAAAATAGGATTCGAGAGATGGAAGACAGGATCTCAGGCATGGAAGATTCAATGGAAGAAATCAGTACAACATCCAAAGAAAATGAGAAAGCTAAAAAATCTCTCACCCACAACATCCAAGAAATCAAGGACTCAATGAAAAGAAGGAACCTAAGAATCATAGGCGTAGAGGAAAGAGAAGATTCTCGACTCCAGGGTCCAGGAAATATCTTCAACAAAATCATAGAAGAAAACTTCCCAAACCTAAAAAAAGAGATGCCAATAAAATTTCAAGAGGTTTACAGAACACCAAACAAATTAGATCAGAAAAGAAACTCCTCTCGACACATAATAATTGAAACTCCAAATATAGAGAACAAAGAAAGAATATTAAAAGCTGTAAGAGAAAAGGGCCAAGTCACATAAAATGTTAGACCCATCAGAATTACACCGGTCTTCTCCTCAGAAACTTTAAAAGACAGAAGGGCCTGGGCAGATGTCCTACAAGCACTGAGAGAACATAGGTGCCCAGCCAGACTACTATATCCAGCAAAACTCTCTATCAACATAGATGGAGAAAACAAAACATTCCATGACAAAATCAAATTTAAACAATATCTACCCACAAACCCAGCCCTACAGAACATCCTAGAAAGAAAATTCCAACCCAGAGAAGATAACCACACCCAAGAAAACAGAGGAAATAGAAATCACCACAGCAACTAAACAAAAAGAAGCACAAGATGATCACCTATACCAAAATAATGGGAAATAACAACACCTGGTCACTAATATCCATCAACATCAATGGACTCAACTCGCCAATAAAAAGACACAGACTTACAGACTGGATCCGTAAACAAGACCCATCTTTTTGCTGGGTACAAGAAACACATCTCACTAGTGAAGATGTCACTATCTCAAAATAAAGGGCTGGGAAAAGGTCTTCCAAGCAAATGGACCCAGGAAGCAAGCTGGAGTAGTCATCCTAATATCGAACAAAATAGACTTCCAATTGAAGTTAATAAAAAAAGACAGAGAAGGGCATTACATACTCGTTAAGGGAAATATCCATCAAGAGGACATCTCAATATTGAACATCTATGCCCCAAATACAAAAGGATCTACATTTGTAAAAGAAACGCTTCTAAAACTTAAATCACACATCAATCCCAACACTTTAGTAGTGGGAGATTTCAACACCCCACTCACAACAATTGACAGATCATCAAGACAGAAGCCAAACAGAGAAATAATGAGTCTATCAGAGATCATGAACCAAATGGACTTAAAGAAATCTACAGAACGTTTCACTCAAACACAAAAGAATACACCTTCTTCTCAGCACTGCACGAAACCTTCTCCAAAATTGACCATATAGTTGGACACAAAGACAGCCTCAACAGATACAGGAAAATTGAAATAACCCCTTGTATCCTATCAGACCATGGAATAAAGCTAGACTTCAACAGCAAAAGAATCAACAGAAAGGCTACACACACATGGAAATTGAACAACTCTTTACTAGATGACTATTGGGTCAGGGAAGAAATAAAGAAGGAAATCAAAGACTTCTTAAAATCCAATGAAAATGAAGACACAACATACCCAAACCTATGGAACACAATGAAAGCGGTGCTATGAAGAATATTCATAGCACTAAGTGCCTTCAAAAAGAAAATTGTGAAAGCTCATATTAACGAATTAACAGCCAAACTGGGTGAATTGGAAAAAAAAGAAGCAAATACCCCCAAAAGGAGCAGAAGGCAGGAGATCACCAAACTTAGGGCTGAAATCAACAACTTAGAAACAAAAAGAACTATACAAAGAATCAATGAAACCAAGAGTTGGTTCTTTGAGAAAATCAACAAAATAGACAGACCCTTAGCCAAATTAACTAAAAGACAGAGGGAAAAAACCCAAATAAACAAATTCAGAAATGAAAAGGGGGAAATAACAACAGACATTGAGGAAATCCAGAAAATATTTAGATCCTACTTTAAAAATCTATACTCCACCAAATTTGAGAACTTAAGCGAAATGGACAATTTTCTAGAAAGATTCTACCTACCGAAGCTAAATCAAGATAAGATTAACAGATTAAACAGCCCTATAACTCCTAAGGAAATGGAAACAGTCATTAAAAATCTCCCAACTAAAAGAAGCCCAGGGCCAGATGGCCTTAGCGTGGAATTCTACCGGACCTTCAAAGAGAAGCTAACACCAATACTCTTCAAACTCTTTCACCAAATAGAATCAGAAAGAACATTGCCAAACTCATTCTATGAGGCCACAGTCACCCTGATTCCTAAACCACACAAAGACCCAACAAGAAAGAGAACTTCAGACCAATCTCCCTCATGAACATAAATGCAAAAATACTTAATAAAATACTAGCAAACCGAATTCAAGAACACATCAAAAGTATCATACACCATGATCAAGTAGGCTTCATCCCAGGAATGCAGGGATGGTTCAACATATGAAAGTCTATCAACATCATTCACCATATAAACAAGGTGAAAGAAAAAAACCACATGATAATCTCGCTAGATGCAGAAAAGGCATTTGACAAAATCAAACACCCCTTCATGCTAAAACTTCTGGAGTGAACAGGCATACAAGAACCATACCTAGAAATAATAAAGACAATATACAGCAAGCCAGTGGCCGACATCAAATTAAATGGAGAGAAGCTTGAAACATTTCCTCTAAACTCAGGGACAAGACAAGGATGTCCACTTTCACCATATCTCTTCAATATAGTACTTGAAATTCTTGCTAGAGCAATAAGACAACTAAAGGAGATCAAAGGGATAAATATTGGAAATGAAGAAGTCAAATTATCCCTATTTGCAGATGATATGATAGTAAACATAAGCAACCCCAAAAATTCCACCAGAGAACTCTTACAGCTGATAAACACCTTCAGCAGGGTGGCTGGATACAAAATTAATTCAAAAAAATCATAAGCCTTTCTCTATACGACAAACAAATGGGCTGAGAAAGAAATAAGGGAAACAACCCCCTTCACAATAGCCACAAACAATATAAAATACCTGGGGATAACTCTAACCAAGCAAGTAAAGGACCTGTACAATAAGAACTTCAAGCCCTTGAAGAAAGAAATGGAAGAGGCATTTAGAAGATGGAAAGATCTCCCATGCTCATGGCTAGGTAGGATCAACATAATAAAAATGGCTATCCTACCAAAAGCAATATATAGATTCAATGCAATTCCTATCAAAATATCAACACAATTCTTTATAGACTTGGAAAGAGCTATTCTCAACTTCATATGGAGTAACAAAAGCCCAGAATAGCTAAATCAATCCTTTACAATAAAAAAATATCTGGAGGTATCACCATCCCAGATTTCAAGCTGTACTACAGAGCAATAGTAGTAAAAACAGCATGGTATTGGTATAGAAACAGACCAGTAGATCAATGGAATCGAATTGAAGATCCAGAAATAGACCCACGCACTTATGGCCACCTAATTTTTGACAAAGAAGCCAAAACGGCACAATGGAAGAAGACAGCATCTTCAACAAATGGTGCTGGTCCAACTGGATGTCCACTTGTAAAAGAATGAAATTAGACCCATACTTATCACCTTGTACAAAACTTAAATCCAAGTGGATTAAAGACCTTAACATAAGGCCCGTCACCCTAAATCTACTAGCAGAAAAAGTGGGAAAAACTCTCGAACTCATTGGCACAGGTGACAACTTCCTGAACAGAACACCAACAGCTCAGTACTTGAGACCAACAATCAATAAATGGGACCTCATGAAACTGAAAAGCTTCTGTAAGGCAAAAGACACGGTCATTCGAACAGAACGGCAGCCTTCAGACTGGGAGAAAATCTTCACCAACCCCACATCTGACAGGGGGCTAATATCCAAAATCTACAAAGAACTCAAGAAATTAAACACAAAGAAACCAAATAATCCAATCAAAAAATGGGGGACGGAGCTAAATAGAGAATTCACAAAGGAGGAATCCCTAATGGCCGAGAGACACCTGAAGAAATGCTCAACATCCTTAATCATCAGAGAAATGCAACTCAAGTCAACTCTGAGATTCCATCTCACACCTGTCAGAATGGCAGAGATCAAAAGCTCAAATGACAGCACATGCTGGCAAGGGTGTGGAGAAAGGGGAACCCTCCTCCATTGCTGGTGGGAGTGCAGGTTTGTGCAACCACTATGGAGGTCAGTATGGCGATATCTTAGAAAACTTGGAATAGCTTTGCCTCAGGACCCAGCCATACCACTTCTGGGTATACACCCAAATGACTCCTCACTGAATCATAAGGAAGTCTCCTCATCTATGTTTATAGCAGCCTTATTTGTAATAGCTAGAAACTTGAAACAACCCAGATGCCCCTCAGCTGAAGAATGGATTAAAAAACTGTGGTACATCTATACAATGGAATATTACTCAGCTATCAGAAACAATGAAATTATGCAATTTGCAGCCAAATGGATGGAGCTAGAGAAGCTCATCCTGAGTGAGCTAACCCAGACTCAGAGGGATGCACATGGCATCTATTCACTTGTAGTAGGATTTTAGCTATATAGTATAGGATATCCGTACTACAACCAACACACCAAAGGGAACATGGACATAGACATTTTTTCTTTTTTTCTTTCATTTGTTGTTGTTGTTGTTAGTTTTTGTTGGTCTGTTTTTTAGTTTTCCCTCCCCAGCAATGAGACACTTTTCACTGGTGGTACTGCCTTGTAGGCCCCCAGTGTATGAAGAGGCTCTTGGCCCTCATATGACGTCTGAACTGGGGTGAGGGACTGTTATGTGGGGTCACTCCACTCCAGAGGAGCAAGATGGAAGGGTTAGGGGGTAGAGGATGAGAGGGTGGGGCTTGGAAGTGGGGAAAGAGGACAATATGATGGAGATGTAACCTGAAGCAACCAATAAATAAATTTATTAAATAAAAAAAAACAGGTAACAGGTTTAAAACACTGTAAGTAAATTAAAAATTACAGCTGTTCAACCTGGATTTATAAACCACCAAGAGTTGAAAAAAACTTAAAGCTAAGGTAAAATATATGAAATTCGTGGGGTTAGCTCATACCTTTAACTTCAGCAGAGACAGGAGGAGCACTATATAATTGTCTTATAAATTCTAGAGTTACAAGGAACAGGGTGGTGATGGTGCACACCCTTAATCCCATCATTTGAGAAGAATACACCCTTAATCCCAACACACTAGGGACAGAAACAGGCAGATGCCAGAGCTCAAGGTCAGCCTGATACAAAACAAGTTCTACATAGGGAAAAGCTTTGATCCAGGGGCGGGGGAGCACATCTTTAATCCCTTCAGTTGGGGACCACAGGTCTTGATCCCAATACTTAGTATGCACAGACAGGCACATAGGATCTGGAAGGATTTAAGTTTAAAAGCTACATACAAAAGGCATGCTTAATGTAAACAAATTGTCCTTTGAGATCTCAAAATATATACACTAAAGGTTTGTTTAGCTCCAAAATAACAAAATAATTTCTTTAATCCAGATTGAAAGATAATATTTTATATATTGTCAAAAAACCAAATGTGCTCCAGGAAAAATATTACCTGACCCCCCCCCCCCCAAAAAAAAAAGGTAATTGCCCCAGAGTTAGAGTTAGGATTAGGGCAGGGCTCTGTTCTTATCTTTCCAGGAGACTTAAAGCATCCATTCTAGGAGTCCAGGGACAACTGGACTAGGGAAACCTCAGCAGAAAACAGCTCAGACACCGAAGAAGACAAGCGGCCCAGACGATCTAGCCTTGCAGACTCCCTCAATAGCTCTTTCCTCAAAAGTCTACAACCATAACTCAAAATCCCTAAATTATTCAGCTCCACAGACTGCTCCAGCCAGAACTTCAGTAAAGGCCTGAAGATCAGCTTCTGTCTACAAAGTTCTTAGGACATCTAAATAGCTGAGCACAAAAGGACTGAACATCAAATGATTCTATTAACATTTTTAACCATTTTTCCATCCCTATTTGGGCCCCAAACAGGTTTACTATGTCCCAAATCAGCAGGAAGTCATTTATGAGAGCGACGTCCCAGGCCCAGAAGGTGGGGAGGGTGTTCCCTCCCCCCTTTGTTTATTCGATGGATAACAGAAAATTTTGTCATTTAGGGGAAAATACTACAAGCTGTTAAATTGTTGTGTTAAATGGGTTTTGGAGGTTAGACCTAGGGACTTCTCTCTGTTTCTTTTCTGTATCCTTTCTCTCCTATGTAGGAGTGAATAGACTTGAGAAAAAATGGGACATAGACATAGTATAGAAAAGATCAAGAAAAAAAGGATAGATTATTGAATAAGCCCTTATACCTTTGTATATTGATACAAAATTAATACTATATTAGGCTAAATTGATGTTGATCATTGTATATCAATGCAAAATTAAGATTGTATTGGACTACTACAGTACTGATCTTAGTATATTGATACAAAATTAAGAGTATATTTGGCCACATTGGTATTGATCTTTGTATATTGTTACAAAATTAAGGGTAACACTTCTTAAAGGTATTATACCTAGTAATGCTTAAAAAGGAAATGTGAAGTTTTGGCCTTTTGCTACCAACCGTCATAAACTGTTTAGGATAATTAAGAAATACAAACTAACAGTCATGCAAGCGTGTCATTTTGTTAGTTACTATGACAGTCTATCACAGTTATTTTCTAAGCTTCTCAGAAATCAAGTTGTTAAGAGACAGCAACATTTGCTTATCTAAACATAAGAAATAGACAGGGCATCTTCAAAAACCCCAAGAGATCTGCAGAGTATGGCATTCAAAGATGTTTTCTTAAATTAAGATTTTTTTTGATATCGAGACATGCCAGCTCCTGACAGCATCCCCTATTCCGCTCCAAGTAGAAGATGAGCATCTAAGAATCTCCAGCATGAGATGGTTGAATTAGTGACAAGCCTATATCATGGCAAAAAAACCAAAAACCCCGTGTTTCAACTGTAGACAGACTGCTGTCCAAAAAGGACAAATCTTGGAAGCAGGTAAGTTGACAGCCTAGCTCTGCCAAGACAGGGTAGGTAAGTCCTTCATAATTCCTGCTCTACAATCAATGTTTGTCAGAGAAATGGGGCCAAACAGCTGAAGATTGATGCTGTAATGTATGGAGAGAAAATGGGAACTGTCGAGGCAGCCACGGGTATGTCATTTCTTAGTTTTGGAAGCTGTGGGCCCTGCACTTCCTATATAATCAGATATATTTATCCCTCTCAGGTCTCTAAGGTGGTTGAAGAATAGATAGCTAGAGTCTCATAGTTAAATTTTGAGTTGTTTAGGAATCAAGAGGGCGTTCTGGATCTAAGAACATGTTTTTAAAATAGTGATGCAAGTTAGTATGAAAGCTGAGTTAGATAGAGAACTTTAAACTCATGGAGATAGTTAGATAGTAGAATGTTAAAGTCAGGGACCAAATACATATGGACTGGACATTGAGAATGTATGCTAAGCCATATAACTCTCAGAATTGTGGCCTATTTATTTCAGTTGTTTTGTACTGTATTTATTGTTATAAGAGAAAGAACCATTTGTTGGAATGAAAAAAAAAAGAATTATGCGTTCGGGGGGAAGGGTGAGAGGGTAGGAGGGTGGGGCTGGAAGGGGTGGGGGGAGAGGGCTGTGATGGAGATGTAACTTGAAGTAATAAATAAACATTAGAAAAATAAAGTATCAGTATTTGCAGATGATATGATAGTATATGTAAGCAACGCCCCCCCCCCAAAAAAAACCTATCAGATTATTCTTACAGCTGATAAACACAAGTGGGTAGATATAATTTTTTAAATAAGTAGATCTCCTATACACAGTTGATAAATGGGCTGAGAAAGAAGTAAAAAAAAAAAAGCAATACTCTTCATAATAGCCATAAATAATATAAAATATTTTGATGCAACTCTAACCAAGCAAGTGAAAGGCTTGTTATCAATGACTTCAGGTCTTTGAACAAATAAATTAGAAAAGATATCTGAAGATGGAAAGATGTCCCATGCTTATGAATAGGTAGGATTAACATAGTAAAAATCTACAGATTCAATGCAATCCTCACCAAAATTCCAACACAATTCTTTACAGACCTTGAAAGAGCAATACTCAACTTCATATGGAAAACCAAAAAAACTCAGGATAGCTAAAATAATTCTGAACAATAAAAGAACCTCTGGAGATATCACCATCAGTGATTTCAAGCTGTACTACAGAGCTAATAAAATCACAAGGTATTGTCATAAAAACAGAGAGATGGATCAATGGAATCAAATTCAAGAACCAAAAGTAAATCTAAAAAACTATAGACACATGATTTTTTGATAAAGAAGTCAAAATTACACCAGGGGAAAAATCTTCAACAAATAGTACTGGTTAAAATGGATATCAGTATGTAGAAGAATACAAAAAATCCATACCTATCACACTGCACAAAACTCAAGTACAAGTGGATTGAAGACCTCAACATAAAAATAGATACACTGAATCTGATAGAAGATAAAATGGGGGATTGCCTTGGTACAGGGGACAACTTCTTGAACAGAACATCAATAGTGTAGGCAATAAATCAAAAAATTAATAAATGGTACCTCTTGAAACTGAAAAGCTTCTCTAAGACAAAGGATACCATCAACAAGACAAAACAGCAGCCCACAGAATAGGAAAATATTTTCACCAACCCCAAATCTGACAGGACTAATAGCCAAAATATATAAAGAACTCAAGAAACTAGACATCAACATACTAAATAATACAATTTTAAAATGAGGTACAGATTAAATAGAAAATTCTCAACATAGGAACCTCAAATGGCTGAGTAACATCTAAAGAAATGTTCAACATCCTTAGACATTAGGGAAATACAAATAAAAACAACTTTGAGATTCAATCTAACACCAGTCATAATGGCTAAGATCAATGACACAAGTGACAGCTCATGTGCACAAGGATGTGGAGCAAATGAAACAGTCCTCCACTGCTGGTGGGAGTATAAACTTGTACAGCCACTTTGGGAGTCGATATAGTAGTTCCTTGGAATTTTGGGAATTGATCTAACTCACGATCCAGCTATACCACTCTTAGGCATATATCTAAACCATACTCCATCCTACCACAAGGACACTTACACAACTATGTTCATACAAGTTTTATTTGTAATAAGCAGAAACTGGAAACAACCTAGATGTCCCTCAACTGAGAATGGATAAAGAAATTGTGGTACATTTATGTGATGGCATATTACTCAGCTACTAGAAACAATGATGTGAAATTTGCAGGCAAATGGATGAACTCGAAAAGATCATCCTGAGTGAAGTAACTCAGACTCAGAAAGACAAGTGGTATGTACTCACTGATAAGTGGATCTAAGTGGTAAAGTAAAGGATAATCATGCCACTAAAGACAGATCCAGAGAAGCTAAGTAACAAGGAGGGCTGAAGAATAACACAAAGATATCACTGGGAAGAGGAAATAGAATAGACTTCAGGGTAAACTAGGGTGGGGTGGGGTGGGACTAGGAGGGATCAGGCTGGGGAGGGCTAAAATACTGGACAAAACAACTGGAATTGGGGGAGGGCATTTTGGGGCAAGGTGGAAACCTAGTGCAATGGAAACTCCATGGAATCTATTAGAGTAACCCTAGCGAAGGTTCTTAGTAATGGAAGATATGAAGTCTGAACTGGCCATCTTCTGTAATAGGTAAGGCCTCAAGTGGAGAGATTGGAACACCAGCCTACCCATAAAACCTTTGACCTGTAGTTTGTCCTGCCTCCAGAGTGTTCTGAGACCAGAGCCTAGAAGAATCATCACCAAAGAGAAACTTCATTAAGCAACTGATTAGAGCAGATGCACATTACCACCAGCCAAATATTAGGCAAGAACTCAGGGAGTCTTGGGTAGGAGGATGAGAAAGAATGGAAGAACCATAGGGATCAAAGATATACCACAAGAACACAGCTCACAGAATCAACTCATTAGAACTCATGGGAGCTCACAGAGATCAGGGAGCTTATAGGGGTCATACCTAGGTCCACTGGATATATGTTTACCATTGAGTAGCTTGGTGTTCTTTTTTTCCACTTTTTTGTTGTTTATTTATTGCTTCAAGTTACATCTCCATCACAGTGCCCTCTCCCACCCTCTCCTCCCTCTTCCATTCTTCCCACTCCTCCGATGTGGAGTATCTCCACATATCAGCCCCTCTCAGCTCAACAGTCATATGCAGGCTAAGAGCTTCCTCTTGCACTGGGGGCCAACATGGCAGCACTCCTAGGGGAAGTAGTCCCCTTAATAGGTAACAAAGTCTATGTTCCTGATCCTTTTGGTGTATTGGTTGTAGGATAGTTATTGTGTACTATATGGCTAAAATCCAATTATAAGTGAGTAGATGCCATATGCATCTTTCTGAGTCTGGGTTAGCTCACTCAGGATGAGCTTTTCTAGTTCCATCCATTTGGCTGAGTATTGCATGATTTCCTTGTTTCTGATGACCGAGTAATATTCCATTGTGTAAATGTACTACGATTTTTTTAAATACATTTGTCAGCTGAGGGACATCTGGGTTGTTTCCAGTTTCTAGCTATTACAAATAAGGCTGCTATGAACAAAGATATGGCTATGTCCTTGTGGTTTGGTGAGGAATCATTTGTGTGAATGCCTAGAAGTGGTATGTCTTGTTATTGAGGTAGGGTTATTCTAAATTTTCTAAGATGTCACCAGACTTATTTCCAAAGTGGTTGTACAAGTTTGCACACCCACCAGCAATGGAGGAGTGTTACCCTTTCTTCACAACCTCACCAGCATGTGCTGTCATTTGAGTTTTTGATCTTAGCCATTCTGACAGGTGTGAGATGGAATCTCAGAGTCGTCTTGAGTTGCATTTCTCTGATGATTAAGGATGTTGAGCATTTCTTCAAATGTATCACTGCTATTAGAGATTCCTCCTTTGTGAATTCTCGGTTTAGCTGTTTCTCATTTTTTCATTGGAGTATTTGGTTTCTTGGTGTTTAATTTCTTGAGTTCTTTATAAATTATGGATATTAACCCTCTGTCAGAAGTGGGGTTAGTAAAGACATTTTCCCAATCTGTAGGTTGCCATTTTGTTTTAATGGAGGTGTCCTTGCCTTAAAGAAGCTTGTAAGTTTCATGAGGTCCCATTTATTGATTGTTGGTCTTAGAGCCTGAGCTATAGAAGTTATCTCCTCTGCCAAAGAGTTAGAGGCTTTTCCCTACATTCTCTTCTATTAGATTTAATGTGTCAGACCTTATGTTAAGGTCTTTGATCCACTTGGACTTAAGTTTTGTGCAAGGTGATAAGTATGGGTCTAATTTCATTCTTTTACATGTCGACATCCAGTTAGACCAGCATCATTTGTTGAAGGTGCTGTCCTTTTTCCATTGTATGATTTTGGCTTCTTTCTCAAAAATTAAGTAACCATAGGTGTGTGGGTTTATTTTTGGATCTTAAATTTGATTCCATTGATCCACTAGTCTATTTCTATATCAGTACCATGCTGTTTTTATTACTATTGCTCTGGAGTATAGCTTCAAATCTGGGATGGTGATTTTTTTTATTGCACAGGATTGATTTAGATATTCTGGGTTTTTTGTTATTCCATATGAAGTAGATAATTGTTTTTTCCAGGTCTATAAAGAATTGTGTTGGTATTTTGATAGGAATTGCATTGAATCTGTATATTGCTTTTGGAAGGATGGCCATTTTTATTATGTTGATCCTACCTATCCATGAGCATGGGAGAGCTTTCCAACTTCTGATGTCCTCTTCAATTTCTTTCTTAAAGGACTTGAAATTCTTGGCAAAAAATGCAGCTTTGAGATTTTGTTTAATTATTTAAGAGGATAGACCTGTTTCTCAGCTGTGGATTTACACTGTAGTGCTGAAGCAAGGCAAGGTATTTTCTTTTATACTTATAAAATTCATATCAGGAATTATAAAAAATGATAATCTCTAGATCTATTTTCCTATAAACAACATGATTTCATTATTTTTTAAAATTTAAAGTGGATTCCTTTCTTATACAATTTATCCTTATTACAATTTCTCTTCCCTTTACTCCTCCCAGTTCTTTCCCACCTCCTGTCCCTCTCAGATCCACTCCCTTTCTATCTCTCAGTAGAAAAGAAAAGACTTCTAAGAGGTAACAGCAGATTATGACAAAATAAAAAAGATAAAACAAAACCCATCATATCAAGGCTGACAGGCAATGCAATTAAAGGAAAAGAGGAACAAGAGTAGCTACAAGAATTAGAGACCCACAAATTCATACACTCAGGAGTCCTATGAAAATATTAAGTTGAATGTTATAACACATACACATAGGACCTGGTACAAACCTGTGCAGGCTCTATGTTTGCTGTTTCAGTCTATGTGAGGTCATATGAGCCTGACTGAGTTGATCCAGAGGACCTTTTCTCCTGATGTCCTCCATCTCTTCTAGGTCTTACACGTTTTTTACCTCCTCTTTTATGGGGTTCCCTGAGCTTTGAGGGGTGGAATTTGATGAACACATCCTATTTAGAGCTCTGTGTTACAGGGCACTCTCTCTGAATACTGTGTGACTATATCTTTTCCTGTCTGCTACAGGAGGAAGCTTCCGTGATGACTGAATGAGGCACTGATCTGTGAGTATATCATTAGGACTCATTTTATTGATACTTTTTTTGGACCAATAGTGTTGGGTTTTACTGATGGGGTGATGTTAAGTATTCTAAATATTGATTGGTCCTGTTTGCTGTCTGTTACTTAATTGACTCTGATTGGTTAAACAAATGCTGAGGCCCAGAGATTGGGCAAAGACAGAGATAGGTGGGACTAAGGTGCGCAGGATTTTTGAGAGACAGTGAGCGTTGTGGGAAGAAGAAGGTTGATGGACAGAAGCCAGGGAAAACAAGGAGGACATTCCATGGGGTACATTAAAGAAGATCCTTCCACGTGGCCTGGAACATCAGCTTAACGTGGACAAGAATAGTCCAAAGGGACATATGTATATATGGGGTTATATTTGGGTAATAGAATTATGAGCTAGCTTAGATGGGTTAGGATTGTACAACTCAGGTTAGGATTGTACAACTCAGGACTAGGCTTGTTAAAATCTACCTGGTGTCTGTGTGTATTCATTTATAATGACGGGTTAGGGATTAACACTGCTGAATCAATTAAAGATAATATAAATACTGGTTAAATCATTTAATTAGCCATTTTTTTTTCTACAGTTTTACTCTAGGTCTCTGGAATACCTAGTTTTGGTTCTTGGTCACCTAAGCAATGTCAGGTATGGGCTCCATTTTGTGGAGTAGGCCTTAAGTCAAATCAGAAAATGATTGGCTACCCCCACAAGTTCTGAGTCACCATTGCCCTAGCATATCTTGTAGTCAGGACATATTGTAAGTGAAAGGCTTTGTGCCTGGGTTGGTTTTAATGTTTTCTTTTGATAGCCTGCAGAGTATGTTCCCATACCACAGACAATAGAACATAGGGGTGAAGTCTTCATGTAGGCACCAACTCTACTTCTCCATGTTCAATGCTGTTTTGAGCAATGGGGATGCATTGTCAGTTTGTAGAGAGCAACAAATTGTCTTAGTAATAGCCTGGGTTGTTTGGGAATTTTCATGAGACCTCTTTGGCTAACAACTTAATTGAGTGCAACCTATTCCTGGTACTGGAAGTTATGTTAGATGCCAAGAGATGGTCAATTGGGACTCCCCAATCATTAGGAGATCTCATTAGGACCACTTTTATTTATTGTGGGATGTTTTCACCTTACTAGGTTTCCATAAAATTCCTTAAATGCCTCCCCATTTCCAGTTGTCTCTCACTACATTCTTTCCCTCATTCTTATTTCCTCTCTCTCCCCCCACCCCTAGTCCATCCATAAAATCTATTCTATTCCACCTCCCAGGGAGATCCACATTAGATCCTTCCTCTATACCTCTATACCTAGCCTCTCTCTGTTTGAAATTGTAGGTTTGTTATTATTTGTTTAATGGCTAATATGCACATATAAGTGAATACATACCACATTTATCTTTCTAAGTGTGAGTTATCTTAGTATGATTTTTTCAGTTCCATCCAGTTACCTGCAAATTTCCTGATGTCATCTTTTAAAAAACAGCTGAGTAGTAATTGTGTAAAGTGCTTTTTAAAATAAATTCTTCAGTTGAGGGACATCTAGATTGGCTCCAGTTTCTGGGTATTATGAATAGAGCAGCAATGAACAGGTTAAGGAAGTGTCATTGTGGTAGGATAAATTATCCTTTACATAAATGTCCAAGAGTGATATATCTGGGTCTTGAGATAGATTGATTCCAACTCTCTGAGGAACCACTATATTGATTTCCACAGTGACTGTACAAATTTGCATTCCTATGACCAACTGATGAATATTATCCTTATTCTACATCATTACCATCATGAGCTGTCACTTATGTTATTGATCTTAGCCATTCCGACAGATGTCAGGTGAAATCTCAAAGAAGATTTGATTTACATTTCCCTGATGGCTAACAATGTTGAACACTTTAAAAAATGTTTCTAAGCAAATTGAGATTCTTCTATTGACCATTTTCTCTTTAGATCTGTACCTATTTTTTAAAATTGGTTTTTTTTTGCTATCTAGTTTCTTGAATTCTTTATCTATTTTGAATATTAGTATTCTATTGGATGTGTAGTTGGTAGGAATTTTTTCCCATTCTGTAGGTTGTCCCTTTGTCTGAATGACAGTGTCCTTTGCCTTCCAGAAGTTTCTTAGTTTCATGAGGTCTCATTAATTGTTGAGGTCCCATTTAGTAATTGTTGATCTTAGTGCCTGCACCTATCAGTGTTTTGTTCAGGAAGTTATTCTGTGCCAAAGAGTTTAAGGCTATTCTCTACTTTCTCTTTTAATAGGTTCAGTGTTTCTGGTTTTATGTTGATGCCTTTGGTCCATTTGCATGTAAGTTTTATGCAGGGTGATAAGTATGGATCTATCTGCATTCTTTAAGATGCATATAGTCAGTTTAAATATCACCATTAGTTGAAGATGCTTTCTTTCATCCAATGTGTATTTCTGGCTTCTTTATAAAAAATCAGGTGTCTATAAATGTTTGGATTTATGTCTGGGTCTTCAATTTGATTCCATTTATCAGGGTGTTTTTTATGCCAATAACATGTGGGTTTTATTACTATAGCTTTGTAGTGCAACTTGAAATCATGTATGGTGAGACCTCCAGCAGTACTTTTATAGTACAGATTTTTTTAACTCTCCAGGGGTTTTTGTTTTTCCATATGAAGTTGAGAATTGTCCTTTTAAGTATTGTGAGGAATTGTGTTTGAAATTTGATGGGGGATTGCACAAATTTGTAGATTGATTTTGGTAGGATGGCCATTTTTACTATGTTAATCCTACTGACCCATGAGCATGGGAGATGTTTTCAGCTTCTGATATTTTATTCAGTTTCTTTTTTCAAAGACATGAAGTTGCTATCATACAAATCTTTCACTTGCTTCGTTTGAGTTCCCTCAAGATATTTTATATTATTTGAGGCTATTGTGAAAGGTGTTATTTCCCTGATTTCTTTGCCAGTCTGTTTGTCATTTTTATAGAGGATGGCTACTGTTTATATTTTATGAGTTAATCTCATATCCATATACATTGCTGAAATTTTTTATCAACTGTAGGAAATTCCTGGTTGGATTTTTTGAGTCATTTATGTTTACTATCATATCACCTGCAAGTAAAGTTACTTTGACTTCTTCCTTTCCAATTTTCATCCTCCTGATTTCATTCAGCTGTCTTATTGTTGTAGCTAGCACTTCAAATACTATACTGAATAGGTATGGAGAGAATGTGCAACCTTGTCTTTTCTTGATTTTAGTAGAATTGCTTTGAATTTTTCTCCATTTAAGTTAATGTTGGCTATGGGTCTACTGTCTATATTATGTTGAGGTATATGTCCCTTGTATCCTTAATATTTCCAGGACTTTTATATGAAAAGGTGTTGGCGGTTTTGGACTGTGATCTCATCAACTTGTCATGGGCCTCGATCTTCAGCAGGAAAGGTAGCAGCAAATCTTGGAAGAAACAAGTCTCAAAGCATTGTCTGGAGTTTTTAGATGTGAAGCAGTGATGAGCAGTGATGAGAAGTGATGCCAAGCAAAACATCCCTCTGCATTTCTAGGACTTTCATTTATATCTCTAAATATACATCAAGATGCATTCCAATTGGCCAACTTTATGCTCTCTGCACAAGGTACTTACTGTTGACCAAGATCATGTGCTCTCCAAGGAGTCTTTCCATCAAGGGATGTAAATATGTTCCCCACACACATGGCAGTTTTCTGGCTGGCAAAACATCAAACACGCTCTTTTTTCTTTTTCTTTTTCTTTTTTTAAATTAGGTGTTTTGAGACAGAGTTTTTCTGTGTATCCTTGACTGACCTGGACTCACTTTGTAGACCAAGCCAGCCTTGAACTCCCAGAGATCCACCTGCCTCTGCCTCCCAAGTGCTGGGATTAAAGGTGTGCAGCACCACACCTGGAAATTACAGACAGCTGTGAACTGCCATGTGGGTGCTGGGATTTGAACCCGGGTTCTTTGGAAGAGCAGTCAGTGCTCTTAACTGCTCACACTCTTTCATCAGGATTTTTTTTAATGTCTTTTTCATAAGTCTGCTCTTCAGTGGTGTGCAAAGTACCACCTCATCCTACACTTGAGACCAAAGCAAAAACAGAACTGTGCTTCCAAAACAAATCCAAACTTTCACCGTACAAATCATCTAGGAAATCTGGGACACTATGAAAAGATCAAACCTAAATAATAGCAATAGAAAGAGAAGAATCCAAGCTCAAAAATCCAGAAAATATTTTTTAATTATTTATTTATTACTTCAGGTTACATCTCCATCACAGTGTCCTCATTCCACCCCTCTGAGTCCCTCCCTCCCACCCTCTACACCTTATCCTTTCCATCACACTCCTCTGGAGTGGAGTGTTCCTACATAACAGTTCCCTGCCCCAGTTCAGCAGTCATGAGGGCCAAGAGTCTCCTCATACACTGGGGGCCTACAAGGCAGCACCACTAGGGCAAAGTGTCTCACTGACAGGACAGGAAAAAAGTCTATGTTCATGTTTCCTTTGGTGCATTTGTTGTAGTATAGTTATCCTGTACTATATGGCTAAAATCTGATTATAAGTGAATAGATGCCATGTGCATCCTTCTGGGTCTGGGTTAGCTCACTCAGGATGAGCTTCTCTAGTTCCATCCATTTGGCTGCAAATTGCATGATTTCATTGTTTCTGATAGCTGAGTAGTATTCCATTGTGTAGATGTATCACAGTTTTAAAATCCATTCTTCCGTTGAGGGACATCTGGGTTGTTTCCAGTTTCTAGCTATTATATAAGGTTGCTATGAACATAGACGAGGAAACTTCCTTGTGATTTGGTGAGGAATCATTTGGATGTATACCCAGAAGTGGTATGGCTGGGTCCCGAGGCAGAACTATTCCAAGTTTTCTAAGATATCGCCATACTGATTTCCATAGTGGTTGCACAAGTCTGCATTCCCACCAGCAATGGAGGAGAGTTCCCCTTTCTCCACACCCTCGACAGCATGTGTTGTCATTTGAGCTTTTGATCTTAGCCATTCTGACAGGTGTGAGATGGAATCTCAGAGTCGTCTTGAGTTGCATTTCTCTGATGATTAAGGATGCTGAGCATTTCTTCAAGTGTCTCTCAGCCATTAGGAATTCCTCCTTTGTGAATTCTCTGTTTAGCTCTGTTCCCCATTTTTTGATTGGGTTTTTTGGATTCTTGGCATTTAATTTCTTGAGTTCTTTGTAAATTATGGATATTAGCCCTCTGTCAGATATGGGGTTGGTAAAGATTTTTTCCCAATCTGTAGGCTGTCGTTTTGTTCGAATGACAGTGTCTTTTGCTTTACAGAAGTTTTTCTGTTTCATGAGGTCCCATTTATTGATTGTTGGTCTTAGAACCTGAGCTGTTGGTGTTCTGTTCAGGTAGTTGTCACCTGTGCCGATGAGTTCGAGGGTTTTCCCCCCACTTTCGCTTCTACTAGATTTAGTGTGCCCAGTCTTTTTTTTTTTTTAAATAGTTTATTTTTTTCTTCAAGTTACATCTCAGTCACAAACCCCTCCCTATTCCCCCTTCCTATCCTGCCCTTCCACCCTCTTCCCCCCAGAAGTTTCCCCTTTCAGTCCAACAGATGGTTCCAAAATTAAGAAATGACATACCAGTGGCTGCCTGGACAGTTCCCATTTTCTCTCCATACCTTACAGCATCAATCTTCAGCCATTTGGCCCCATTTCTCTGACAGACATTGATTATAGAGCAGGAATTATGAAGGACTTACCTACCCTGTCTTGGCAGAGCTAGGCTGTCGACTTACCTGCTTCCAAGTTTTGTCCTTTTTGGACAGAAGTCTGTCTACAGTTGAAGCAAGGGGTTTTTCTTGCCAAGAGAAAGGCTTACCACCAATTCAATCATCTCCCACTGGAGATTCTTCGATGCTCATCTTCTACTTGGAGTAGAATAGGGGGTGCTGTCAGGAGCTGACATGTCTCGATATCAAAAAATCTTTTTTTTTAATAAATTATTTTTTTTTCAAGTTACATCTCAGTCACAAACCCCTCCCTATCCCGCCCTTCCACCCTCTTCCCACCAGAAATTTCCCCTTTCAGTCCAACAGATGGTTCCTTCTCTTATAACAGTAAGTATTATACAAAACAACAGATATAAATATGCCACATTTATGAGAGTTAAATGGCCCAGTATACCTTCCCAATGTCCAGTTTATACATATTTGGCCCCTGACTTTAACATTCTACTATGTAACCATCTCCATGAGTTTAAAGTCTATATCTGACTCAACATTCATATTAACTTGCAACACACTTTTAAGAGTATCTTCTTAGATCTATAACACCCTCTTGATTCCTAAACAACTCAAAATTTAACTATGAGACTCTAGCTGTCTATTCTTCAACCACCTCAGAGACCTGAGAGGGATAAATATATCTGCTTATATAGGAAGTGCAGGGCCTGCAGCTTCCAAAACTAAGAAAGGACATACCAATGACTGCCTGGACAGTTCCCATTTTCTCTCCATACATTCCTGCATCAGTCTTCAGCCTTTGGGTCCTGTTTCTATGACAGACATTTGTTGTAGAGTAGGGATTATGAAGGACTTACCTACCCTGTCTTGGCAGAGTTAGGCTGTCGACTTCCCTGCTACCAAGTTTTGTCCTTTTTGGACAGCAGTCTGTCTGCAGTTGGTGCAAGGGGTTTTTTCATGCCAAGAGATAGGCTTGCCACTAATTCAACCATCTTACAGTGGAGGTTCTTTGATGCTTATCATAGGGGGTGCTGTCAGGCGCTGATATGTCTCGATATCAAAAAAGAAAAGAAAAGAAAATCTTAATTTAAGATAACATCTTTGAATGCCATATTCTGCAGATCTCTTGGGGTGTTTGAAGATGCCCTATCCATCTCTTGTATTTAGATAAGCAAATGTTGCTTGTCTCTTAGCAACTTGATTACTGGATAGTTTAGAGAATATCTGTGATAGACTGTCATAGTAGCTAACAAAGTGACATGTTTGCATGACTAAGAGTTTGTTTTACTTAACTATCCTAGACCGTTTTAGACGGTTGGTATCAAGAGGCCAGAGCTTCACATTTTATTTTTAAGTATCTCTAGGTATGATACCATTAGGAAGCGTTACCTTTAATTTTGTATCAATATACAAAGATCTATTCAATTGTGGTTAAATATACTCTTAATTATGTATCAATATACAAAGATTAATGCCTATGTAGCCCAATACAATCTTAATATTACGTCCATATACAAGGGTCAATACCATTGTGGCCAACTGTAATCTTAATTTTGTATCAATATACAAAGATCAATACCGATGTAATCCAATACAATCTTATTTTTGCACAATAAACAATGGTCAATACCACTTTAGTCTAATAAACTACTAATTTTGTATCAATATACAAAGGTATAAGGGCATATTCAATAATCTGCCCCTTCTTCTAGGACTTTCCTGTGCTATGTCTATATCTCATTTTATTCAAGCCTCTGCACTCCTAATAGGAGAGGAAGAAGGATACAGAAAAGGAAAAGTAGGAAGTCCCTGGGGCTAACCTCCAAAACCCATTAAACAGGACCATTTATCAGTTTGTAATCTCTTCCCTTAAATATCGGAGTTTTCAGTTATCCTTCAAATAACCAAAAAGAAGGGCGGAGAAACACCTTCCCCACCCTCTGGGCATGGGACGTCACTCTCTTAAAGTGACTTCCTGCTGATTTGGGTTGTAGTAGACCTGTTTGGGGCCCGAACTCAAATGCAAAAATGGTTAAAAATGTTAGTACAATCCTTTTATTTTCAGTCCTTCTGTTCTCAGCTGTTTAGATGACCTAAGGGGTTTGTAGGCAGAAGCTGATCTTGCAGGCTTCACTGAGGTTCCGGCCGGGGCATTGTGTAGAGCTGAACAGTCCCAGCCACATTGGATTGCCGTGGTGGTTGCAGGCCCCCGATGGAGACAGCTATTGAGGAAGTCTGCCAGGCAGAATCAACTGGGTCACTCATCCTCCTTGGTGCCTGATTCTGCTCTCTGCTGAGGTTTCCGCTGTCCAGCCGTCCCCAGGCTCCCCTAATGGACGCTTCGGTTCTCCTGGAAAGATAAGAACAGAGCCCTGCCCCAATCCCAACCCTGGGACAATTGCCCTCTTTTTTTTGGGGGGGGAGGGGAGCTAGGTAGTACTTCTCCTGAAGCAAATTTGGCCTTCTGACAACATACAAAGCGTTATCTTTCAATCCGGGTTAAAGAAGAAATCATTCTGTCACCTTGGAGCTAAACCAGCTCCAATGTATATATTTTGAGATCCCAAAGGACAATCTGTCTGCATCGAGAAGGCCTTTTGTAAGTAGCCTCCAAACCTAGGTCCCTCCAAATCCCATGTGTGTGTCTCTGAACTCTAATTACTGGGATCAGAGACCTGTGTTTCCCATCTGAAGGGATCAAAGATGTGTTCCACCACTCCTGGATCGAAGTCTTTCTCTATTTAGAGTTTGCCCTGCATCAGGCTGACCCTGAGCTCCGGGATCTGCCCGTTTCTGTCTCCAGTGTGCTGGGAGCCGGGACCAAGGGTGTACTCTTCTTGAATGGTGGGACCAAGAGTATGCACCCTCACCACCCCGCTCCGTATGACTCCAGAATACATAAGACCACCAATTCTACGGTGCTCCCCCCGTCTCCGCTGAAGTCAAAGGCATGGGCCAACACCACAATTCTCTTGTATTTTACCTTAGCTCCACGTCTTCTCGACACCTGGAGGTCAGCAAAACCAGGCTGAACGGCTGTATCCTCTATTCCATTCACAGTGTTTCAGCCCTGCTACCTGTCCCCCCTTTTTTTTTTTTTAGTTAATAAATTTATTTGTTTGTTGCTTCAGGTTACATCCTTATCATATTGTCCTCTTTTCCTGCTTCTTAGCCCCACCCTCCCATGCTCTACCTCCTGACCCTTCCTTCCGTCTTGTTCCTCTGGGGTGGAGTGTCCCTGCCTAACAGTCTCTCACCACAGATCAGGAGTCATATGAGGGCCAAGAGCCTCTTCATTCACCGGGGGCCTACGGGGCAGTACTGCCAGTGAAAGGTGTCTCATTGCTACTGGGGGAATACTAAAAAAAAGACCAACAAACACACAAACCCACAAAAACAAAGAATATCAACAAAAAAAGAGAGGAAAAAGAGAAGGGAAAAGGAAAAAGAAAAAAGAAAAAAGAAGGAAAAAGAAAAAGATAAAGAAAAAATTTATGTCCATGTTCCTTTTGGTGTGTTGGTTGTAGTACAGATATCCTGTACGATATAGCTAAAATCCTACTATAAGTGAATAGATGCCATGTGCATCCTTCTGAGACTGGGTTAGCTCACTCAGGATGAGCTTCTCTAGATCCATGTATTTGGTTGCAAATTGCATGATTTCATTGTTTCTTATAGCTGAGTAATATTCCATTGTATAGATGTACCACAATTTTTTAATCCATTCCTCAGTTGAGGGACATCTGGGTTGTTTCCAATTTCTAGCTATTACAAATAAGGCTGCTATGAACATAGATGAGGAGACTTCCCTATGTCTCTGTGAGAGGTACTTTGGGTGTATACCCAGAAGTGGTATGGCTGGGTCCTGAGGCAAGGTTATTCCTAGATTTCTAAGATATCGCCAGACAGACCTCCATAGTGGTTGCACAAGTCTGCACTCCCACCAGCAATGGAGTAGGGTTCCCCTTTCTCCACACCCTCGCCAGCATGCGCTATCATTTGAGCTCTTTATTTTAGCCATTCTAACAGGTGTTAGGTGGAATCTCAGGGT
>CAJQZJ010032834.1:2109399-2144346 GCA_907164525.1 Lophiomys imhausi
ACCACCAGCAATGGAGTAGGGTTCCCCTTTCTCCACACCCTCGCCAGCATGCGCTATCATTTGAGCTCTTTATCTTAGCCATTCTAACAGGTGTGAGGTGGAATCTCAGGGTCGTCTTGAGTTGCATTTCTCTGATGATTAAGGATGTTGAACATTTCTTCAGGTGTCTCTCAGCCAGCCCTTAGGGATTCCTCCTTTGTGAATTCTCTATTTAGCTCCATCTCCCATTTTTTGATTGGATTATTTGGTTTCTTGGCATTTAGTTTCTTGAGTTCTTTGTAGATTTTAGATAATAGCCCTCTATCAGATGTGGGGTTGGTGAAGATTTTCTCCCAGTCTGTTGGTTGCCGTTTTGTTCGAATGACAGTGTCCTTTGCCTTACAGAAGCTTTTCACTTTCATGAGGTCCCATTTAGTGACTGTTGATCTCAGGTCCTGAGCTGTTGGTGTTCTGTTCAGGAAGTTGTCACCTGTGCCAATGAGTTCGAGGGTTGCTCCTACTTTTTCTTCTAGTATCTTTAGTGTGGATGGCCTTATGTTAAGGTCTTTGATCCACTTGGAATTAAGTTTTGTACAAGGTGATAGGTATGGGTCTAATTTCATTCTTTTGCAAGTGGACATCCAGTTGGACCAGCACCATTTGTTGAAGATGCTGTCCTTCTTCCATTGTGCGTTTTTGGCTTCTTTGTCAAAGATTAGTTGGCCATAGGTGTGTGGATCCATGTTTGGGTCTTCAATTCGATTCCATTGATCCACTGGTCTGTTTCTATACCAATACCATGCTGTTTTTATTACTGTTGCTCTGTAGTACAGATTGAAATCTGGGATGGTGATACCTCCAGATGTTTTTTCATTGTAAAGGATTGATTTAGCTATTCTGGGCTTTTTGTTGTTCCATATGAAGTTGAGAATAGCTTTTTCCAGGTCTATAAAGAATTGTGTTGGTATTTTGATAGGAATTGCATTAAATCTATATATTGCTTTTGGTAGGATAGCCATTTTTATTATGTTGATCTTACCTATCATCCATGAGCATGGGAGATCTTTCCATCTTCTAAAGGCCTCTTCCATTTCTTTCTTCAGGGGCTTGAAGTTCTTGTTATATAGGTTCTTTACATGCTTGGTTAGAGTTACCCCCAGGTATTTTATGTTGTTTGTGGCTATTGTGAAGGGGGTTGTTTCCCTTATTTATTTCTCGGTATGCTTGTTTGTTGTATAAAGAAGGGCTTCTGATTTTTTTTTGAGTTAATTTTGTATCCAGCCACCCTGCTGAAGTTGTTTATCAGCTGTAAGAGTTCTTTGGTGGAGTTTTTGGGGTCTCTTATGTATACTAACATATCATCTGCGAATAGGGATAATTTGACTTCTTCATTTCCAATGTTTATCCCTTTGATCTCCTTTAGTTGTCTTATTGCTCTAGCAACGACTTCAAGTACTATATTGAAGAGATATGGTGAAAGTGGACATCCTTTTCTTGTCCCTGAGTTTAGAGGAAATGCTTCAAGCTTCTCTCCATTTAATTTGATGTTGGCTACTGGCTTGCTGTATATTGCCTTTATTATTTCTAGGTATGGTCCTTGTATGCCCGTTCTCTCCAGAACTTTTAGCATGAAGGGGTGTTGGATTTTGTCAAATGCTTTTTCTGCATCTAGTGAGATTATCATGTGTTTTTTTTTCTTTCATCTTGTTTATGTGGTGAATTACATTGATAGACTTTCGTGTATTGAACCATCCCTGCATTCCAGGGATGAAGCCTATTTGATCATGGTGTATGATACTTTTGATGTGTTCTTGAATTCGGTTTGCTAGTATTTTATTAAGTATTTTTGCATCTATGTTCATGAGGGAGATTGGTCTGAAGTTCTCTTTCTTTGTTGGGTCTTTGTGTGGTTTAGGAATCAGAATGACAGTGGCCTCATAGAATGAGTTTGGCAGTGTTCTTTCTGTTTCTATGTGGTGGAAGAGTTTGAAAAGTAATGGTGTTAGTTCCTCTTTGAAGGTCCTGTAGAATTTCGTGCTAAAGCCATCTGGCCCTGGGCTTTTTTTGGTTGGGAGATTATTAATGAGTGTTTCTATTTCCTTGGGTGTTATTGGGCTGTTTAAGCTGTTAATCTGATTTTGATTTAGTTTTGGTAGGTGGAATTTATCGAGGAAATTGTCCATTTCCCTTAGGTTTTCAAATTTAGTGGAATATAGATTTTTAAAGCAATGCCCGAATATTTTCTGGATCTCCTCAATGTCTGTTGTTATTTCTCCCTTTTCATTTCTGATTTTGTTGATTTGTGTTCTTTCCCTTTGCCTTTTAGTTAATTTGGCTGGGGGTCTGTCTATTTTGTTGATTTTCTCTTGGTTTCATTGATTCTTTGTATAGTTCTTTTTGATTCTAAGTTGTTGATTTCAGCCCTAAGTTTGATGATTTCCTGCCTCCTGCTCTTCTTGGGAGTGTTTGTTTCTTTTTTTTCCAATTTACCCAGCTTATCTGTTAGTTCACTAGTATGAGCTGTCACAATTTTCTTTTTGAAAGCACTTAGCGCTATGAACTTTCCTCGTAGCACAGCTTTCAATGTATCCCATAGGTTTGGGTATGTTGTGTCTTCATTGTCGTTGGATTTTAGTGTGCCCAGTGTTATGGTAAGGTCTTTGATCCACTTGGACTTAAGTTTTGTACAAAGTGATAAGTATGGGTCTAATTTCATTCTTTTACATGTGGACATCCAGTTGAACCAGCACCATTTGTTGAAGATGCTGTCCTTTTTCTATTGTATGGTTTTGGCTTCTTTCTCAAAAATTAAGTGACCATAGGTGTGTGGGTTCATTTCTTGGTCTTCAATTCGATTCCATTGATCCACTGGTCTGTTTCTATACCAGTACTATGCTGTTTTTATTACTATTGCTCTGTAGTACAGCTTGAAATGTGTGATACATTCAGATGTTTTGTTATTGTACAGGATTGAGTTAGCTATTCTGGGTTTTTTTGTTATTCCATATGAAGGTGAGATTTGCTTTTTCCAGGTCTGTAAAGAATCATGTTGGCATTTTTATAGGAATTACATTGAATCTATGTATTGCTTTTGGCAGGACGGTCATTTTTTATTATGTTGATACTACCTATCCATGAGAATGGGTGATCTTTCCATCTTCTGATGGCCTCTTCAATTTCTTTCTTTAAGGATGAAATTCTTGGCATACAGGTCTTTCACTTGCTTGGTTAGAGTTACCCCCACGTATTTTATATTGTTTGTGGCGATTGTGAAGGTGTTGTTTCCCTAATTTCTATCTCAGCCCATTTATTTTTGTATAAAGAAAGGCTTCTGATTTTTTGAATTAATCTAGTCACCTTGCTGAAGGTGTTTATCAGCTGTAAGAGTTCTCTGGTGGAATTTTTGGGTCGCTTATGTATACTATCATATCGTCTGCAAATAAGGATAATTTGACTTCTTTGTTTCCAATATTTATCCCCTTGATCTCCTTTAGTTGTCTTATTGCTCTAGCAAGAACTTCAAGTACTATATTGAAGAGATATGGTGAAAGCAGACATCCTTGTCTTGTTCCTGAGTTTAGAGGAAATGCTTTAAGTTTCTCTCCATTTAATTTGATGACGGCTACTGGCTTGCTGTGTATCGCCTTTATTATTTCTAGGGTGAACCTTGTATGCCCATTCTCTCCAGGACTTTTAGCATGAAGGGGTGTTGGATTTTGTCAAATGCTTTTTCAGCATCTAGCGAGATGATCATGTGTTTTTTTTTTCTTTCAGCTTGTTTATGTGGCAAATTATGTTGATGGATTTTCATATAATGAACCATCCCTGTATTCCTTGGGTGAAGCCTACTTGTTCATCATGTATGACACTTTTGATCTGTTCTTGGATTCAGCTTGCCAGTATTTTATTAAGTATTTTTGTGTCTATATTCATGAGGGAAATTGGTCCAAAGTTTTCTTTCTTTGTTGTATCTTTGTGGGGTTTAGAAATCAGGGTGACTGTGGCCTCATAGAATGAGTTTGGCAGTGTTCCTTCTGTTTCTGTTTTGTTGAAGAGTTTGAAGAGTATTGGTATTAGCTCTTCTTTGAAGGTCTGGTAGAATGCTGTGCTGAAACCATATGGCCCTGGCCTTTTCTTGGATGGGAGATTTTTAATGACTGTTTCTATTTCCTTAGGGGTTATAGCCTGTTTAATCTGTTAACCTGATCTTTATTTAGATGAAAGTGAAGATTCCCAACTCCAAGTTCCAGGAATCATTTTTTAAAAATTCATAGAAGAAAACTTCCCAAACCTAAAGAAACAGATGCTGGTAAAATCCAAGAGGCATGCAGAATACCAAACAGATTGGATCAGAAAAGAAATTTATTCTTCCACATAATAATTGAAACTCCAATTGAAGAGAACAAAGAAAGACTATTAAGAGCTATAAGAGAAAAAGGTCAAGTAATATATAATGGCAGACCCATCAGAATGACAACTGACTACCAACATAATTTGCCACATAAACAAGCTGAAAGAAAAAGAAAACACACATGATCATCTCGCTAGATGCTGAAAAAGCATTTGACAAAATCCAACACCCCTTCATGCTAAAGAAACTTTAGAGCCAGAAGGGCCTGGGCAGGCATCCTACAAGCCCTAAGAGAACACAGGTGCCTGCCCAGACTACTATACCCAGCAAAACTTTCTACCAACATAGATGGAGAAAACAAGATATTCCATGACTAAACCAAATTCAAGCAATAACTATCTAGAAATCCAGGTCTACAGAAAACTTTAGAAGGAAAATTCCAAAAGACAGAAGATAACTACACCCACGAAAACACAGGAAACAAATAACTCCACTGCAGCTAAGCCAAAAGAAACATACAAACTCACTACCACCATGTAGATCATGTGTTTTTTCCTTTTAGCTTGTTTTTATGGTGGATTACATTGATGGATTTTCATATGTTGGACCACCCTGCATTCCTTGGATGAAGCTTACTTGATCATTGTGTATGAATCTTTTGATGAGTTCTTGGATTTGGTTTTCAAGCATTTTATTGAGTATTTTCGAATCTATGTTCGTGAGGGAAATTGGTCTGAAATTCTTTTTCTTTGTTGGGACGTTGTGTGGTTTAAGTATCATGGTAACTGTGGCATCATAGAATGAGTTTGGCACTGTTCCTTTTGTTTGTATTTTCTGGAAGAGTTTGAAGAGTATTGGTATTAGCTCTTCTTTGAAATTCTGGTAGAATTCTGTGCTGAAACCATCTGGCCCTGTGCTATTTTTCGGTTGGGAGACTTTTAATGACTGCCTCTATTTCCTGAGGGGTTATAGGACTGTTTAATTTGTTAAGCTGATCTTGATTTAATTTTGATAAGTAGAATCTATCAAGAAGATTGTCCATTTTGCTTAGGTTTTTCAATTTTGTGGAGTGAAGGCTTTTTTGAAGTAAGACCTAAATATTTTTTGGATTTCCTTAATATCTGTTGTTTTTCTCCCTTTTCATTACTGATTTTGTTGATTTGGGTATTTTACCCCTGCCTTTTAGTTAGTTTGAGTAAAGGTTTGTCTATTTTGTTGATTTTCTCAAGGACCCAACTCCTAGTTTTGTTGATTCTTTGTATTGTTCTTTTTGTTTGCAAATTGTTGTTTTCAGCCTCGAGTTTGATGATTTCCTGCCATCTGCTCCTCTTGGGAGTGTTTGCTCCTTTCTTCCTAGTGCTTTCAGTTCAGCCCTTAAGTTGCTACTATGAGCTGTCACATTTTTTTTTTTGAAGGCACAAGAAAAGATTTTATGAAGACCCCCACTGGTATAGGAATTAAGAGAAACAGTTCATAAATATGACCATAAGGAAGGAAAACACTTCTGTATTTAAAAAAGATAACCTCTTTTAACAAAGTGGCAGGCTATGAAATGGGAAAAAATGTTTCCCAATAATCTCCATTTGGTGATGGAGATTAGTGGCAAGCTTGTCAGTGCCAAGCACCTAAGTTTTGACAAAGAAGCCAAAACTGTACAATGGAAAAAGGACAGCATCTTCAACAAATGGTGCTGGTCTAACTGGATGTCAACATGTAAAAGAATGCAAATACACACATATTTATCACCTTGAACAAAACTTAAGTCCAAGTGGATCAAAGACCTTAACATAAAACCTGACACACTAAATCTAATAGAAGAGAAAGTGGGAGAAAGCATCGAACTGCTTGGCACAGGTAACAACTTCCTGAACAAAACACCAATAGCTCAGGCTCTATGACCAACAATCAATAAATGGAACCTCATGAAACTGAAAAGCTTCTGTAATTCAAAGGACATTGTCATTAGAACAAAATGGAAACCTACAGATTGGGAAGAGATCTTTACCACCCCCACATCTGACAGAGGGCTAACATCCAAAATTTATAAAGAACTCAAGAAATTAAACACAAACCAAATATCAATCAAAACATGGAGAACAGAGATAAACCAAGATTTCACAAAAGAGGAATCTTGAATGGCCAAGAGACACTTGAAGAAATGCTCAGCATCCTTAATCATCAGAGAAATGCAACTCAAGACAACTCTGAGATTCTATCTCACACCTGTCAGAATGACTAAGATAAAATACCTCCAATGAATGCATATCCTGGCAAAGTTGTGGAGAAAAGGGAACACTCCTCCATTGCTGGTAGGCATGTGAACTTGTACAACCACTATGGAAATCAGTCTGGTGATATCTTAGAATATTTAGAATATCTCTACCGCAAGACCCATCCATACCACTCCTGGGTATACTTCCAGCAGATTCCTCACCAAACCACAAGGGTATCTCCTCAACTATGTTCATAGTAGTGTTATTTGTAATAGCTAGAAACTGGAAAAAAAACCCAGATATTCCTCAACCAAAGAATGGATTAAAAAACTGTGGTACATTTACACAATGGAATACTACTCAGCTATCAGAAACAAGGAAATCATGAAATTTGCTTCCAAATGGATTCAACTAGAAAACCTCATCCTGAGTGAACTAACCCAGACCCAGAAAGGTGCACATGAATTTGGTTTTGTCATGGAATATCTTGTTTTCTCCATCTATGGTGATAGCTTTGCTGGGTATAGTAGTCTGGGCTGACACCTGTATTCTCTTAGGGCTTGTAAGACATCTGTCTAGGCCCTTCTGGCTTTTAAAGTTTCTGAGGAAAAGTCAGTTGTCATTCTGATGGATCTGCCATTATATGTTACTTGGCTTTTTTCTCTTATAGCTTTTAATATTCTTTCTTTCTTTGTTCTGTACATTCAGAGTTTCAATTATTATGTGGTGAGAGAAATTTCTTTTCTGGTCCAATCTATTTGGTGTTCTGCATGCATCTTGGACTTTTACTAGCATCTGTTTCTTTAGGTTTGGGAAAATTTCTTCTATACTTTTGTTGAAAATGATTCCTGGAACTTGGAGTTGGGAATCTTCACTTTCATCTATGCCTATAATTCTTAGATTCCATCTTTCTCATTGAGTCCTTGATTTCTTGGATATTTTGGGTGAGGAATTTTTTAGATTTCTCATTTTCTTTGGTTGTTGTATTCATTTTTCAATTAAGTCTTCCATGCCTGAGATTCGGTCTTCCGTCTCTTGTATTCTGTTGGTGATGCTCAGGTCTGTAGTGCCTTTTCTTTTTCCTTGGTTTTCTACCTCCATGATTGTGTTTGCTTGTGTGTTTTTTTTATTGCTTCCATTTCCAATTTCAGGTCTTGGACTGTTTTATACATTTCCTGCTCCAATTTGGTTGTCTTTGCCTGCAATTCTTTCATAGTCTTGTCTCTTTCCAAGTCTTGTTTGACTGAGTTAGCTTGGAGATCTTTAATGAAATTCTCCATTGTTTATTTCTTTCATCTGTAGAATTGTCTCTTCTTTAAATTCTTTTAGGTCATTATTTTCTTCTTTTAAGGCCTGTATAATTTTCATTAGTATAGATTTGTCATTATTTTCTTGTGTTTCAGCTGTGGTGAGATGGTCAGGGCTTGCTGTATTAGCATAGCTGAATTTTGTTGGAGTCATATTTCCCTGACTTGTGCTGGTTTTGTTCTTTTGCTGACCTTTTGCCATCTGGTTGTCCTTATCTGATTATTCCTTGTGTCTTATGGACTTGGTACCAAAGATGGAGCTTTGGTGTAGAGGCTGTATAATCTTGGTGGGTGGGGCTTTGTGTTGGGGCCTGGATCTCAGTGGGCCTACTGAAGCTCACCCCTTCTTGTTGTGCCCAAACTGGGTATTCAGGTTGGAGATTGGGGTGGGATGTGTTATTACAGTCTGCAGGTTTCTGAAATCCAGCAGGTCTTCCTAGTAAGGTCAGTAGGGGCTGGGCAGTCAGAGGATCAAGTACTATAAGCTAGAGCTTCAGCTCCCCTGTAGCATGTGTGTCAGGCCTGAGGTTCAGGTCTGTCATCATGGTCCCTCCAGGTAGCTTCTACGTGTTCTCTGGAGCAACCCTGTGCCTCTCTGTGGAGAGCCACAACCCTAAGATGGTGCCTGGCTTAATGCCAGAAAGCTCAAGCTTAGCTGTAAACAAGCCTTATTTGGTAGAGGCTGCCTAGCCCGGTGTGCTTCCTTCTTTTGTGAGCCTATCTTGGATCGCTAGGTGGCATGATCTGATTGGGTTTGAGTAGGCATATAAGGGCTTGGGGGAGGAGAAGCAGAGAAGCAGAGACACAAGCAGAGAAGCGGATGTACAAGGTTCCTGAATAAACTCTTGAAGAAGAATCGTGGTTGTGTCTTTCCTGCTGGTCAGGGGGACGCGACACCTCTCAGCCAGAATCACTGAGCCCTTGTAGTCTGTGTCACTGGGTCAGTGTGCAATGGCCAACAACCCACTGCTCCAGGGCTGGTTTTATAGATCCTGAAGACTGGGTACCCAGTATAGGAGGGGCAAGGTGTAGCGGCAAGGAGATCTGATATGAACAGCACAACCTGTCCACAGGGCTTCGGCTCAGGAGAGCTCTGCTGCCTTTTAACTTGACCACCTACCTTTCAGCCCAACCTGATCTTACCACTCCTTTGGCTCTGCTGGTCCTCTTTTGGGTGCTGGAGCAACCGTGGAAGCAGGAGGACCTCTGTGCAGAGGTCAGAGACACCTACTCATGTTCTGAATTAATCTGACATGTTGGCCACTCTGCCACGGGTGAAAGTGCCCTCATTGCCTTATGTGGCCATAATGTTCTTCCAAGTATTTATATATCCAGTAGAGGGAACTGTATTATCCAAAGCCTTTCCAGGTGAGCCGAAATATGCTTGTACCTCCCTGGCTGCTGTTCCACTGGAGATATACTGTGGTGGTCCAGCAGTTCTCTTGTAGCTCAGAATGTTCTGTCAGTTGCCACCATAATCCTGATATATGTTTTATCATGGTCTCAAGATATCCCATGACAAAGTCAAATTTAAACAATATCCATACATCTAACCCTACAAAAGATACTAAAAATGAAAACTCAATCCCAGGGAGGCTAACTATAGACATGAAAACACAAGAAATAAATAATCTTACATGAATAGAAACAAAAGAAAGGAAGTATGCACATATGTGAGCACATACACACTCACTACCAAAAACAAACAAATAAAATATCAGGAATTAACAATAATTGATCACTAATATCTCTCAATATCAATGGATTCAGTTTCCCAATAAAAAGACACAAGCTAACAGAATGGATATGAAAACAGGATCCATTCTTCAGCTTCATACAAGAAACATATTTCAACACCAAAGATAAACATTACTTCAGAGTAAAGTGATGGAAAAGATTTTCCAAGCAAAGGAACCCAAGAAGCAAGCTAGTATAGCCATTCTAAGATCTAACAAAATAGGCTTTCAACTAAAATTAATTAAATGATATGGGGAAGGACACTTCATACTCATCAAAGAAAAAAACCCACCAAGATGATGTCTCAATTATGAACATCTATTCTTAAAAGAAAGACACCTACATTTGTGAAAGAAACATTACTAAAGCTTATGTAACATAGTAAACTTTATTCATTAATAGTGAGAGACTGCAATACCCTACCTTCATCAATGGGCAAGTCATCCAGACAAAAACTAAACAGAGAAATAATGGAGCCACCAGATGTTACAAACAAAATAGATCTAACCAATATCTACAGAGCATTTTACCCAAATGCAAAAGAATATACCTTCTCAGCACTTCAGGGAAATGTCTCCAAAACTGCCCAGATACTTAGTCACAAAGCAAGCCTCAACAGATACAACAAAATTGAAATAAGGAACTACATATTATCAGACCACCACAAATTAAAGCTGGATTTCAAAAACAACAGAAACAACAGAAAACCTACAAACTCATGGAAACTGAACAACTCTCCTGAATGACTATTGTGTCAAGACAGAAATAAAGAAATTAAAGACCTCCTAGAATTCAGTAAAAATAAATGCACAACATACCAAATTCATGGGACACAATGAAAGCAGTGCTATGAGGAAAGTTAATAGCACTAAACACCCTCACAATTTAACAGCACTCCTGAAAGACCTAGAACACAAAGGAGCAAACACACCCTCAAGGAATAGTCCACAAGAAATAACAAAACTGAGGGCTGAAATCAATAAATTAGAAACAGAGAACAATACAAAGAACCAATGAAACAAAGAGCTGGTTCTTTGAGAAAACTCAACAAGATAGGCAAACCCTTATCTAAACAATCTAAAAGGGGGGAGAATATCCAAATTAAATTCAGAGGTGAAAAGGAGACATAACAATTGACACCAAAGAAGTCTAAAGAATCATTAGGTATTACTTCAAAAACCTGTACTCCACAAACTTGGAAAATCTAAAATAGACAATTTTCTTGATGGATACCACTTACCAAAGTTAAATCAAGACCAGACAACGTAAATAGAACTATAATCCCTAAGTAAATAGCAGGCATTAAAATTCTCCCAACCCAAAATTAGTGAAGAATTCTACCAGACTTTTCCCCCTATTAATTTATATATTTATTCACTTTACAACCTCATCACAGCCCCCTCCTCTCCTCCCAGTCCCTCCCTCACTCCCCATGTCCCCTCATGGGTGTCTACAGGGTCTAGTACATCAAGTTGCAGCAGGACTAAGCAGGACTCTCCTATTGAGGTCAGAAAACATAGCCCAGCTATGGGAAAGGGATCCAAAGCCAGGTCACAGGGTCAAGACAGCCCTGCTCCCGTTGATAGGGGAACCATATGAAGAACAATGTGCACTTCTGCTATATATAAGTATTGGAGACCTAGTTCCAGCTCATGCATGCTCTTCAGTTTGTGGTTCAATCTCTGTAAGCTCCCAAGGGCCCAGGTTAGTTTACTCTGCAGGTCTTCTTGTGGTGTCTGTGAGTTCTCTAGCTCCCTCAATTCTTAGCCTCTCTCTTCCACAAGACTCATTGAGCTCCACCTATTTGGCTGTGGGTCTCTGCATCTGTTTCCATCAGCTGCTCAATGAATCCTCTCAAAAGGCTCCTATCTTCAAGCATAGAAGAGTATCATTAATAGTGAAATGGGTTGGCTCTCTCTCATAGGGTGGTTCTCAATTTGGGCCAGTCATTGATTGGCCATTCCCTCAATCTATGCTCCATCTTTATCCCTGAACATCTTGTAGGTGGGACAAATTTTGGGCCAAAAGTTTTATGGGTGGGTTGGTATCCCCCTCTCTCCACTGGAAGTTCTGAATACTACAGGAGGTGGCCACTTCAGGCACCACATTGCCTTCTGCTAGAAGTCTCAGCTAGGATCACCCCCATAGACTCCTGGGAGCCTCCCACATCCCAGAGATGTACCCCTATCAATTTTGTTCTCTCTTCCAGCCCTTTCCTCCTCTCTCCAAACCTTATCCCAACCCCTGTTCCTCTCCCCTAACTGTACCCATCCAGTTCCCTCCCTCCATCCACGTCAGATGTCTATTTTATTTTACTTTCCTAGTGAGATTCAAGCATCCTCCCTTGGACCCTCCTTGATACTTAGCTTCTTTAAGTATGTGAGTTGTAGCATGGTTATCCTGTACTATTTGGCTAATACCAATTTATAAATGAGAACATATCATGTGTGTCTTTTTGGGTCTGGATTGTCTCACTCAGGATGATGTTTTCTAGTTCTATGCATTTACCTGAAAATTTCATGATATCCTCATTTTTAATACCTCAGTAGTATTCCATTGGATAAATGTACCCCAGTTTATCCATTCTTAAGTTCAGGGACATATGGACTATTTACAGTTTCTTGTTATTATTAATAAAGCTGCTATGAATATACTTGAGCAGGTATCCTTGTGGTATGATTTAAGATCTTTTGATTTTATGCCCAGGAGTGACACAGCTAGTTCTTGAGGTAGAACTATTCCCAATTTTATAAGAAACCACCATATTGATTTACAAAGTGATTATACAAGTTTGCACTCCCACCAGCAATGGGGGAGTGTTCCTCTTTCTTCACATCCTCGCCAACATGTGCTATCATTTGAGTTTTTGATCTTAGCCATTCTGACAGGTGTGAGATGGAATCTCAGAGTTGTTTTAAGTTGCATTTCCATGATGATCAAAGATGTTGAACATTTCTTCAAATGCCTCTTGGCCTTTATAGATTCCTCTTCTGTGAATTCTTGGTTTAGCTCTGTACTCCATTTATTGATGGGGTTATTTGATTTTTTGGTGTTTAATTTCTTCAGTTCTTTATATATTTTGGATATTAGCCCTCTCTCAGATGTTGGGTTGATAAAGACCCTTTCCCAGTCTGTAGGTTGCTGTTTTGTTCTTAGGACAGTGTCTTTTGCCTTACAGAATCTTTTCAATTTCATAAGGTCCCATTTATTGATTGCTTGTTTTAGCGCCTGAGCTATTGGTGTTCTGTTCAGGAAGTTGCTACAAGTGCCAATGAGTTCAAGGCTTTCCCCCACTTTTTTTTCTATTAATGTTAATGTGTCAAGATTTATGTTGAGGGCTTTGATCCACTTAGACTGAAGTTTTGTACAGGGTGATAAGTATAGATCTATTTGCATTCTTCTACATGTTGACATTCAGTTAGACCTGCACCATTTATTGAAGATGCTTTCCTTTCCCATTGTGTGTTTTTGGCTTCTTTATCAAAAATTAAGTGACCATATATGTGTGGGTTTATTTCTGGGTCTTCAATTTGATTCCATGGATGAACTGGTCTGTTTCTATACCAGTGCCATGCTGTTTTTATTACTATTGTTCTGTAGTAAAGCTTGAAATCCAGGATGGTGATACCTCCAGATGTTCTACTATTGTACATGATTGATTTAGCTATTCTGTTTTTTTTTTTTTTGTTATTCCATATGAAGTTGAGAATTGTTTTTTTTTTCAGATCTGTAAAGAATTGAGTTGGTATTTGAATAGGAATTGCATTGAATCTGTATATTGCTTTTGGTAAGATGGCCATTTTTTATTATGTTGATTCTACCTATCCATGAACAAGGGAGATCTTTCCATCTTCTGATATCTTCTTCAATTTCTTTCTTCAGGGACTTGGACTTGAAGTTCTTATCATACAGGTCTTTCACTTGCTTGGTTAGAGTTACCCCCTGGTATTTTACATTATTTGTGGCTATTGTGATGGGTGTTGATTCCCTTATTTCTTTCTCAGCCCATTTGTCTTTTGTGTAAAGAAGGGCTACTGATTTTTGAATTGATTTTGTATCCAGCCACCTTGCTGAAGGACTTTATCAGCTGTAGGAGTTTTCTGGTGGAATTTTTGGGCTCACTGATGTATACTATCATATCATCTGCAAATAGGGATACTTTGACTTCTTCCTTTCCAATTTGTATCCCCTTGATCTCCTTTAGTTGTCTTATTGCTCTAGCTAAAACTTCAAGTACTGTGTTGAAGAGATACGGAGTGGGCATCCTTGCCTTGTCCCTGATTTTAGAGGAAATGCTTTAAGTTTCTCTCCATTTAGTTTGATGTGGGCTATTGGCTTGTTGAATTGCCTTTATTATGTCTAAGTACGGTCCTTGTATGCCTGATCTCTCCAAGATTTTTAACATGAAGGGGTGCTGTATTTTGTCAAAAGTTTTTCAGTGTCCAATGAGATGATCATGATCATGTGGTGCTTTTATTTCAGCTTGTTTGTGTGGTGGATTACATTGATGGATTTTCTAATGTTAAACACCCCTGCATCCCTGGGATGAAGCCTACTTGATCATGGTGTATGATACTTTTTTTAAAATTTCTTCAAGTTACATCTCAATTGCAATCCCCTCCCTACTCCCCCTCTCCAGTCCCACCCACCCACCCTCTTCCCCCTCAATCCACCCACCCATCTTTTTTTTAAGTTTAAGGTATATCTTTTCCCCCCCAACAGCTCCCCCTTTCAGTCCAACAAATGGCTCTTTCTCTTATAACAATAAATACAATACAAAACAACAGAAATAATTAGGCCACAATTATGAGAGTTATATGAAATAAATTGGGGTTCCCAAACCGGGATTCGAGCCTGGGCCGCCTGGGTGAAAACCAGGAATCCTAACTGCTAGACCATATGGGATTGTGTATGATACTTTTAATGGAGGCCCTGATTTTGATAATTTCCTCTCATCTGCTCCTCTTGGGAGTGTTTGCTTCTTTTTGTTCTAGCTCTTTCAGGTGTGCTCTTAGGTCTCGCTGGTATTGGAACTCTCCAGTTTCTATTTGAAGGCATTTAGTGCTATAAACATTCCTCTTAGCATTGCTTTCAATGTGTCCCATAAGTTTGGGTATGTTGTGTCTTCATTTTCATTGAGTTCTAAGAAGACTTTAATTTCTTTTTTTACTTCTTCCCTGACCCAGAGGTCATTGAGTAGAGAGTTGTTCAGTTTCCATGTTTTTGCAGGCTCTCTGTTGTTTTTGTTATTGTTGAAGTCTAGCCTTATTCCATAATTGTCTGATAAGTTACAAGGGGTAATTTCAATTTTCCTGTATCTGTTGAGGCTTGCTTTGTGACCAACCATATGGTCGATTTTGGAGAAGGTTCCAAGAGGTGCTGAGAAGAAAGTGTATTCTTTTGTTTTGGGGTGAAATGTTCTATAGATATCAATTAGATCCATTTGATTCTTGACATCTGTGAGGTTCATTATTTCTCTGTTTGGTTTCTGCATCATTGATCTGTCCAGTGGTGAGAGTGGTGTGTTGAAGTCTCCCACTATTAATGTGTGAGGTTCAATGTGGGATTTGAGCTTCAGTATTGTTTCTTTAACGAATGTGGTGGTCTTACATTTGGGCATAGATGTTCATTCAGTATTGAGATTTCATCTTGGTGGATTTTTCCTTTGATGAGTATGAGGTGTCCTTCCCCATCTCTTTTGATTAATGTTGGTTGAAAGTACAATTTATTACATACTAGAATGGTCACTCCAGACTATTTCTTGGGTCCATTTGCTTGGTATATCATTTTCCAGCCCTTTACTTGGAGATAATGCCTATCTTTTTTGCTGAGGTGTGTTTCTTGTAAGCAGCAGGATGTGGGATTCTGTTTTCGCATCTATTCTGCTAGCCCGTGTCTTTTTATTGGGGAATTGAATCCATTGATGTTGAGAGATATTAATGACCAGTTATTGTTACTTCCTGCCATCTTGATGTTAGTGAAAATAGTGTGTGAGTGAGCTTCTCTTCTTTTGGTTTTGCTGCAGGCATGCTATTTGCTTTCCATGCTTTCTTGTGTGTAGTTAAGCTCTTTGGGTTGGAGTTTTCCTTCCAACATCTTCTCTAGAGCTGGATTTGTGCATAGATATTGTTTGAATTTAGCTTTGTCATGGAATATCTTGGTTTCTACATCTATGTTAATTGACAATTTTGCTAGGAATAGTAGTCTGGCTTGGCATTTGTGGGTTTTTTAGGGTCTGCAAGACATTTGTCCAGGACCTTCTGGCTTTTAGCGTCTCTGAGGAAAAGTCAGGTGTGATTCTGATGGGTTTGCCATTATATGTTACTTGACCCTTTTCCCTAGCAGCTTTTAATATTCTTTCTTTGTTCTGTACATTTAGTGTTTTGATTATTATGTGGTAGGAAGATTTTCTTTTCTGGTCTATTTGGAGTTCTGTAAGCTTCTTGTACAGTTATAGGCGTCTCTTTTTTTAGATTTGGGAAATTCTCTTCAATGATTTTCTTGAAGATGTTTTCTGGTCCATGGAACTGGGAATATTCTCTTTCTTCTACTCCCGTTATTCTGAGATTTAGACTTTTCATTGTGTCCTTTATTTCCTGAAGGTTTTGTGTCAGGACTTTTTTAGATTTGACATTTTCTTTGACAGATGTATCAATTTCTTCAATTTTATCCTCTGTGCCTGAAATTCTTTCTTCCATCTCTTGTATTCTGTTGGTGATGCTAGTGTCTGTAGTTCCTATTCTTTTCTTAAGGTTTTCTGAGATTGGATTTTCTTCATTGCTTCAACTTCCCTTTTCAGGTCTTCCATTCCCTTAAGTGCTTTATTCATTTCCACCACCTCTTTTGCAGTATTTTGTTGTTGCTCTCTGAGATATTTGATTTCCTCCCTTAGTCTTTCTATTATTAATATAAGCATAGCATTAAGGTTATTTTCCTTTGTTTCAATCATGTTTGGATGTCCAGAGTTGTCTGTAGCATTATTGCTAGGTTCTGGAGACATCATATTGCTTTGGGTTTTGTTTTTGTTTTACCATCTTCTTTTGCTGACCTTTTGTCACCTCATTGACCTTGGTGTTGTCTGATGTTTCTTTTGTCAGTTGACCTTGGTGCTCAGGAAAACTCCCTGCCCTGGGGGTTGGCTGATCCTGAGATCCTGGTGTCCACCTCCAGATGGTGGGTAGGTTCCTGTAATAACCTGGCTCTAGGAGAGTGACTGCTGCTCTCCTCAACTGGTTGTTACCCAATTGGACCAATATACAGGGGATTGGAGTGGGGAGGGGCCTATCCTCTGAGAACCTGAGAGCGATCAGGTCTCCTCAGAAAGGCAGGTAGAATTGTGATTGGGCTCGTGTTCTTCCCTCACTGACACAGTTGTTCTGGTTCAGCAGCTAGGCTGATCATGCAGGCAGGGAGCTTCACCCAAGATGGGTGCCAGCCTCAGTGTGCCTGTTGTTGACTGCCTCAAACACTTGGGTGCTAGGCTAAGTGACCGGCCCCAGTATTTATGGAGAACACACAGTCGCCAGCTCTGTTTGCAATCAGTCTTGGCTCCTAATTGCTTTGCTGTGACTGGGTTAGGTCTCTGCCTCTCAGGTACAGTGCTGCCATGTTGGGAACTCTGGAAAGAAATCTTACTTACCTTTGCTCCTGTGGTCTCACTGTTTTTTCCTGTTGGATGTACAGGTCCACGTGCAGGCTGGATATCAGGCAGACAGGTGTGACCACTGATCTGTGGCTGGAGCCGAGGGCTGAATCCACTTGTGGACTAGTCTGCTCTAGCCAGCGCTCCTCTCCAGAAGCATCAATTGTGTTTTTGATCTTAGGTATTCTGACAGGTGTAAGAATCTCTAAGTAGTTTTTATTTGCATTTCCTGATGGCTAAGATGTTGAATATTTATTTAAGTGTTTCTCAGCCATGTGAGAGTCCTCTGTTGAGAATTTTCTGTTTAGATCCCTATTCCAATTTTTAATTGGATTATTTAATTTATTGATATCTAATTTCTTTGTATAATTTGGATATTAGCCTTCTATCAGATTTGGGGCTTATGAAAATCCTTTTCCATTCTTTAGCCTGCTGCTTTGTTCAAATGAAGGTGTACTTTACCCTATAGAAGCTTTTCAGTTTCATGAAGTTGATTTATTAGTAGTTGGTATTAGTGAATGTTCTATTGGTGTTCTGTTTATTAAGTTGTCTCCTTTGCCAATGAGCTCAAGGCTATTCTCTACTTTCCCTTTTAGTAGGTTCAGTGTACCTAGTTTTATGTTGATGTTTTTGATACACCTGGACCTGAGTTTTGTGCGGGGTGATAAATATTAATTTATTTGCATTATTATTCATCTTGTGGACATTCTATCAGCACCACTTTTTGAAGATACTTTCATTTTTACTTTCTGTATTTCTGACTTTGTTATCAAAACTCAGGTGATCACAGATGTGTGGATTTATATTTGGGTCTATAATTTGACTCCATTGATGATTGTGTCTCTTTTTATGCCAATATCATCTGGTTTTTATTACTATAGCTTTATAATACACCTGGGAATCAGGGATGGTGATACCTCTGGATGCTCTTTCACTGTACAGGATTGTTTTATCTATTCTAGGTTTTTTGTTTTTCCATATGAAATTGAGTATTGTCTTTTCAAGGTCTGTAAAGAATTGTGTTGACATTTTTGTTTGCTTTGAATCTGTAGATTGCTTTTGGTAGGGTGGCCATTTTTACTATGTTGATCTTACTGGTCCATGAGCATAGGAAATCTTTCCGTCTTTTCATGTCTTTATCAATTTCTTTCTTCAATTGCTTAAAGATTTTTGTCATACAAGTCTTTCACTTGCTTGGTTAGAGTTACCCCAAGATATTTTATATTATTTCTGGCTGTTATAAAATGTATTGTGTCCATGATTCCTTTCTCAATCTGCTTGTCACTTGTGTATAGAAGGGTTACTGCCTTTCTTGACTTGATCTTGTATCTATCCGCTTCATTAAAGGTGTTTATCAGCTACAGCAGTTCACTGGTAAAATTTTTGAGGTTGCTTATGTATAACATCTTATAATTTGCAAATAATGATATTTTGAACTCTTCCTATTAAATTTATATCTCCTTGATCTCTTTCAGTTTGGTTCCAATAGAACTTCTATTAATATACTGAATAGATATTGAGTGAACAACCTTTTTTGTTCCTGACTTTAGTGGAATTGTTTTCACTTTCTTTCCATTTACTTTGCTGTTGGCTATTGGCTTGCTGTAAATTGGCTTTCTTATGTTTAGGTGTGCTTTATATCCCTTATCTCTCCAAGATGTATATCATGTAGGTATGTTGGATTTTGTCAAAGGTTTATTAAGAATCTGATGATATGATCATGTGATTTTTTTCAGTTTGTTTATATGGTGTATTATATTGGCTTATCTTTTTAAAAATGTTTATTTATTACTTCAAGTTACATCTCCATCTTAGTGTCCTCTTTCTACCTCTCCTGGTTCCATACTCATACCCTCTCCTCCCTCTCCCATCCACCCCACTCTTCTGATGTGGAGTGTCCCTCCTACATATCAGCCCCTCTCAGTTCAATAGTCATATGAGGGCTACGAGCTTCCTCTTACACTGGTGGCCTACATGGTAGCGTCGCTAGAGCAAATTGACCTACTAGGTAACAGTCTATGTCCCTGATCCTTTTGGTGTGTTGGTTGTAGGATAGCTATCCTGTACTACATGGCTAAAATTCAAATATAAGTGAGTAGATGCCATGTGCATCTTTCTGAGTCTGGGTTAGCTCACTCAGGATGAGGTTTTCTAGTTCAATCCACTTTGCTGTGAATTGCATGTTTTCCTTATTTCTGATAGCTGAGTAGTATTCACTTGTGTAAATGTACCACAATTTTTTATCCACTCATCAGTTGAGGGACATCTGGGTTGTTTCTAGTTGTAGCTATTAAAAATAAGGCTGCTATGAACATAGATGAGGATATGTCCTTGTGGTTTGATGAGAAATTCTTTGGGTAGATACCCAGAAGTTGTATGGCTGGGTTTTGAGTTAGGGCTATTCCAAGTTTTCTAAGCTATCACCAAATTGATTTTCATAGTGGTTGTACAAGTTTGCACTCCCACCAGCAAAGGAGGAGTGTTCCCTTTTCTCCACAACCTTACCAGAATGTGCTGTCATTTGAGTTTTTGATCTTAGCCATTCTGACATGTATGAGATGGAATCTCAGTTGTCTTGAATTGTATTTCTCTGATGATTAAGGATGTTGAACATTTCTTCAAATGTCTCACTGCCATTAGAGATTCTGCCTTTGTGAATTCTCATTTTAGCTCTGTTTCCCATTTTTTGATTGGATTATTTGGTTTCTTGGAGTTTTTAATTTCTTGAGTTATTCATAAATTATGGATATTAGTCCTCTTTCAGAAGTGTGGTTGGTAAAGATCTTTTCCCAATCTGTAAGTTTTGTTTGATTGACAGTGTCCTTTGCCTTACAGAAGCTTTTCAGTTTTCTGTGGTTCCATTTATTGATTGTTGGTCTTAGAGCCTAAGTTACTGGTGTTCTGTTCAGGAAGTTGTCACCTGTGGCAATGACTTCAAGGCTTTCCCCCACTTTCTCTTCTATTAGATTTGGTGTGTTGGGTTTTATGTTAAGGTCTTTGATCCACTTGGACTTAAATTTTGAACATGATGATAACTATGGGTCTAATTGCATTCTTTTACATGTCAACATCCAGTTAGACCAGCACCATTTGTTGAAGATGCTGTCTTTTAACCATTGTATAGTTTTGGCTTTTTGTCAAAAATTAAGTGACCATAGGTGTACAGGTTCATTTCTGGGTCTTCAATTTGATTCTATTGATCCACTGGTCTGTTTCTATACCCATACCATGCTGTTTTTATTACTATTGCTCTGTAGTATAGCTTGAAATCTGGGATAGTGATACCTCCAGATGTTTTTTTTTTTTTAATTTTAGAGGATTGATTTAGCTATTCTGGGTTTTTTGTTATTCCATATGAAGTTGAGAATTGTTTTTTCCAGGTCTATAAAGAATTATCTTCGTATTTTGATAGGAATTGCATTGAATCTGTGTATTCATTTGGCAGGACGGCCATTTTTTATATTGATTCTACCTATCCATGAGCATGGGAGATATTTCCATCTTCTGATGTCCTCTTCAATTTCTTTCTTCAAGGTCTTGAAGTTCTTGTCATACATGTCTTTCACTTGCAGGTACTTTATATTGTTTATGGCTATTGTGTATGGTGTTGTTTCCCTAAATTCTTTCTCAGCCCATTTATCTTTTGTATAAAGAAGGGATTCTGATTTTTTTGAGTTAATTTTGTACCCAACCACCTTACTGAAGGAGTTTATCAGTTATAGGGGTTCTCTGGTAAAATTTTTGGGGTCACTTATGTTTACTACCATGTTGTCTACAAATAGGGATAATTAAAATTCTTCCTTTCCAATTTGTATCCCCTTGATCTCCTTTAGTTTCCTTATTGCTCTAGCAAGAACTTCAAGTACTATGTTGAAGAGATATGGCAAAAGTGAGCATCCTTTCCTTGTCCCTGAGTTTAAAGGAAATGTTTTAAGTTTCTCTCCATTTAATTTGATATTGGCAACTGGCTTGCTGTATATCACCTTTATTATTTCTAGGTAGGGTCCTTGTATGCCTGTTCTCTCCAGGACTTTTAGCATGAAGGGGTGTTGGATTTTGTCAAATGCTTTTTCAGCATCTAGTGAAACGATCATGTGGTTTTTATCTTTCAGGTTATTTATATGGTGAATTACATTGATGGATTTTGATATGTTGAACCATCGCTGCATTCCTGGGATGAAGCCTACTTGATCATGGTGTATGATACTTTTAGTGTGTTCTTGGATTCGATTTACCAGTACTTAATAAATAATTAAGTACTCTTGTGTCTATGCTCATGAGGGAAATTGGCCCAAAGTTTTCTTTGTTGTATCTTTCTGGGGTTTAGGAATCCGGGTGACTGTGGCCTCATAGAATGAGTTTGGCAGTGTTCCTTCTGATGCTATTTGGTGGAAGAGTTTGAAGAGTATTGGTATTAGCTGTTCTTTGAAGGTCTGGTAGAATCTTGTGCTGAAACCATCTGGGTCTGGGCTTTTCTTTGGTTGGGAGACTTTTAATGGCTGTATCTATTTCTTTAGGGTTAATAAGATTGTTTAATCTGTTAACCTGATCTTGATTTAACTTTGGTAGGTGGAATCTATCAAGAAAATTGTCCTTTTTGCTTCAGTTTCCAAATTTGGTGGAGTACAGATTTTTAAGGTAGGACCTAAAGATTTTCTGGATTTCTTCAACGTCTGTTGTTATTTCTCCCTTTTCACTTCTGATTTTGTTGATTTGGGTTTTCTCCTCTGCCTTTTAGTTAAAGGTTTGTCTATTTTGTTGATTTTCTCAAAGAACTAACTCTTGGTTTCATTGATTCTTTGTATCTTTCTTTTTGTTTCTAAGTTGTTGATTTCAGCCCTAAGTTTGGTGATTTCCTGTCTTCTGCTCCTATTGGGAGTGTTTGCTTCTTTTTCCCCAGTTCTTCCATTTCTGCTGTTAATTCATTAATATGAGCTGCCACAATTTTCTTTGTGAAGGCACTTAGTGCTATAAACTTTCCTCATAGCACCGCTTTCATTGTGTTCCAAAGGTTTGGGTATGTTGTGTCTTCATTTTCATTGGATTTTAAGAAGTCTTTGATTTCCTTCTTAATTTATTCTCTGACCCAGTAGTCATTGAGTAGAGAGTTGTTCAGGTTCCATGAATGTGTAGGTTTTCTGGTATTTCTGTTGTTGTGGAAGTCCAGCATTATTCCATGGTGGTCTGATAAGATACAAGGGGCTTTTTCAATTTTCTTTATCTGTTGAGGCATGCTTTGTGTTTGATTATATGGTCAGTTTTGGAGAAGGTTCTGTGCAGTGCTGAAAAGAAGGTGTATTTTTTTGTGTTTGGGTAAAAGATTCTGTAGATGTCTGTTAGGTCCATTTGGTTCATGATCTCTGTTAGACTCATTATTTCTCTGTTTGGTTTCTGCCTTGATGACCTGTCCATTGTTGTGAGTGGGGTGTTGAAGTCTCCCACTACTAATGTGTGGGGATCGATGTGTGGTTTAAGCTTTAGAAGAGTTTCTTTTACAAAGTGGGGTGCTCCTGTATTTGGGGCATAGATATTCAGTACTGAGACGTCATCTTGGTGAAATTTTCCTCTAATAAGTATGTAGTGCCCTTCCCTATCTGTTTTGATTAACTTCAGTTGAAGGTCTTTTTTATTTGATATTAAGATGGCTACTGCAGCTTGCTTCCTTGGCCCATTTGTTTGGAAAACCTTTTCCCAGCCCTTTACTCTGAGGTAGCATCTATCTTTGTTAGTGAGATGCATTTCTTATATGCAGCAAAATGATGGGTCTTGTTTACGGATCCATTCTGTAAGCCTTTGTCTCCTTATTGAGGAGTTGAGTCCATTGATATTAATGGATATTAATGACCAAAGGTTGTTATTTCCTGTTATTTTGATGTAGGTGATGGTTGTGTGTTTCTTTTAGTTTAGCTTCAGTGGAGTTTTTGCTTTTTCTGTTTTCTTGGATGTAGTTATCTTCTCTGTGTTGGAATTTTCCTTCTAGGATCTTCTGTGGGGCTGGATTTGTGGGTAGTACTGTTTAAATTTGGTTTGCCATGGAATATCTTGTTTTCTCCATGTACGTTGATAGAGAGTTTTGTTGAGTAAATTAGTCTGGCCAGGCACCTATGTTCTCTCAGGGCTTATAGGACATCTTCCCAGGCCCTTTTGGCTCTTAAAATTTCTGAGGAGTAGTCAGGTGTAATTCTCATGGGTCTGCCATTATACATTACTCAATCTTTTGTTCTTACAGCTTTTAATGTTTTTACTTTGTTCTGTACATTTGGAGTTTCAATTAATTTGTGGCGAGAGGAATTTCTCTTCTGGTCTAATCTGTTTGGTGTTCTGTATGCTTCTTGGAATTTTACCAACATCTTTCTTTAGGTTAGGGAACTTTTCTTCTGATTTTGTTGAAGATGTTTCCTGGACCTTGGAGTCGGGAGTCTTCTCTTTCTTTTGCCTATAATTCTTATGTTCTATCTTTTCATTGAGTCCTTTATCATTTGGATGTTGTTGGTGAGAACATTTTTAGATTTTTCATTCTCTTTGTTTGTTGTACTGATTTCTTCAATTGAATCTTCCATGCCTGAGATTCTGTCTTCTGTCTGTTGTATCCTATTTTTGATACTCATGTCTGTAGTTCCTGTTCTCTTCCCTTGATTCTCCACTTCCACTGTGTTTTCTTTATTGCTTCCACTTTCAATTTCAAGTCTTGAACAATTTTACTCATTTTGTATGTTTCCTGATCCAATCTTGTCTTTGTCTGCAAATGTTTCAGATCTTTCAAATCTTTCATTGCCTTATCTCTTTCATGTTCATGTTGGGCTGTGTTGGCTTGGAGGTCTCTAATGGTATTCTCGATTGCTTTCATTTATAAAATTGAGGATTCTCTAAATTCGTTCAGAGATTTAATTTCTTCTTGTAAGGACTCTCTCACTTTCCAAAGTATAGATTTGTCATCATCTTCATGTGTTTCAGCTGTGGTGGGATGATCAGAGCTTGCTGTACTAGCATAACTGAATTTTGTTGGACTCATATTTCTCTAATTTTTGTCAGATTTGTTCTTTTGCTGACCTTTAGCCAACTGGTTGCCATAAGTTGATTGTTCCTGATGTCTTCTGGACCTCTGCCCCAGGTCCTGGGCCTCTGTTCCACAGGGCTTGCCTCTGTTCTGGGCCCCGGGCAGCTGGGCCCCAGGCAGCTGGGCTCACACTCCTGACTTCCACTCCAGGTCCTGGCCTCTGCTCCGTGCCACTGGCTTCCACTTTGGGCTCCAGGCCTCTTCCCTGGGCACTGTGCTCTGCTCTGGCTCTGGGCCTCTGCCTTGTGCCAGTGACCTCTGTTCTGTATTTTGGGCCTCTGATCTGAGCCACTGGGCTTTGTTCTGGGCCCTGGACCTCTGCTGTGGACTGCTGGCCTCTGCTCTGGGCCCCGGGCTTCTGCCACAGGCTGCTGGCCTCCGTGTAGGATCCTGGGCCTCTGCTTCATACCGCTGGCCTCCACTCTGGGTTCCAGACCTCTGCCTCAGGCCACTGGGCTCCGCTCCAGACCTGGGCCTCTGCCCTGTGTCATTGACCTCTGCTCCGGGACCTGGGACTCTGCTCTGTGCCCCTGGACTCTGCTCTTGGTCCCAGGCCTCTGCTTCAGGCCACTGCCCCAGGCCACTGAACTCTGCTACAGGTCCCAGGCCTCTGCTCCGCTGACATCTGCTCTGGGTCCTGGGCCTCTGCTCTGGGCTGTTGGTCTCCACTTTGTGCCCTGGGCCTCTGCCCTGGGCAGCTGGGCTCCAATCAGGGTCCTGGCTCCATTCTGCTGGCTTCTGTTCTGGTTCCTGGGCCTCTGCCTCAAGCTGTTGGTCTCCGCTCTGGGCCTAGGCCTCTGTCCTGCACCACTGATCTCCTCTCAGGGTCTTCGGCTTCTGCTCCACACTGCTGGTCTCCGCTCAGGGCCTGAGCCTTTGCCTCTGGCCACTGGGCTCTGCTCTGGGCACGGGCTTCTGCTCTGGGCCCTGGGATATTGGTTGATATTAATGTGGTGAATCATCCCTACATATCTGGAATGCAGCCTATTTGATCAATGGTGATGATCGTGTGTGTGTGTGTGTGTGTGTGTGTGTGTGTGTTCTTGTATTTGTTTTGCCAATGTTTTATTGAGTATTTTTGCATCAATGTCCATGAGGGAAATTGGTCTATAATTTTGTTTTGTTTCTTGAATCTTTTTTGTGGTTTGGGTAGCAGAGTGACTGTGGCCTCATAAAGTGAATTTTGCAATTTTTCTCCTGTTTCTATTTTGTGGAATAATTTAAGAGTATTGGTATTAGCTCTTTTTGAAAGTCTATTAGAATTCTGTGCTAATGACTGCTTCTATTTCACAAGTGGCTATGGGTCTATTTAAATTGTTTAATCTAATATTGATTTAACTTTGGTAAGTGGTATCTATCAAAAAATAGTTGAATCCTTTTAGATTTTCCAATTTTGTGGAGTACAGGTTTTTATAGTATGAACTAATGATTCTTTGGATTTCCTTGGTGTTTGTTGTTTTGTTCCCCCTTTTGTTTTTGATTTGGTTAATTTGGATATTCTCTCAGTCTTTTATCTAGTTTGGATAAGGGTTTGTCTATCTTAGTGATTTTCTGAAATAACCTACTCTTTTTTTCATTGATTCTTTTTATTGTTCTCTTTGCTTCTATTTGGAGATAGAAATATATTAGATGGCATTCTCAAAGAATTAATTTACAATTTTATTACAACTGAAGCTCAGTAGAAATATTTAGAAATGTAAAAAAATGGACAGATTAACAAAGATACAATAACATTATTAGATAGAAGAGTAGATTCATTTGGATGAGAATTTAAAGATAAATTTTGAAAGAACATAATCAAGAATTAATTCTTTTTTATTAATTACTTTTTAATATATTTTTCACATCCTCCCAGTTTTCTAGATCATCTCTACCTCCTTATACATGTGACTTAATGTTTTTTCTCTCTTTCTCTTAAAAAAATTAAAAACCCAAAATCTAACAACCAGTAATCAAAACAACAACCAAACAACCAATGAAACAAACAAACAAACAAACAAAAAGACCAAACAAAACAAAAAGAAACAAGAAAAAGAAAATCCTCAGAATTTTATTTTGTTTTGACTTTTGGGCATGAGACCTGTTCTGAAGTATGCTTGATATACCCAGCAAACTCTGATAAGAGAGAACTGCTTTTCCTTTTGCCAATAGATATCAATGGAAAATAAATAGCTTCTTAAGGTTAAGACACCACACTTACTACCTTCTCTAAGTGCTGGGACCTCAACTGGCTTGAACTTGTCTAGGGCCAAGTGTGCTGTCATAGTCTGTGAGTTCATCTGTGATGGTTTGAATGAAAATGATCACCATAAGTTCATAAGGAATGGAACTATTAGGATGTATGGCCTTTTTGGAGGAAATGTGTCACTGGGGGTGGGCTTTGAGGTTTCAAATTCTCAAGACAGGCCCAGTCTCTCCCTCTTTGTGCTGCCTGCTTATCTGGACGTAAAATTCTCAGCTACCTCTCCAGCATCATGTCTGCCTGCATGGTTCCATGCTACCTCCATTATGACAGTAGACTAAACCTCTGAAATATAAGTCAGCTCCAGTGAAATGTTTTCTTTCATAAGAGTTGCTGTGATTGTTGCTGGAGAGATGGCTTAGTGGTTAAGAGTAATGGCTATTCTTCTAAAGGACCCAGGTTCAAATCCCACCATCCACCTGGCAGTTTGAAATTGTCCACAATGATCGGGCATGGTGGTGCATGTTTTTAATTCCAGCACTTGGGAGGCAGAAGCAGGTGGAGCTCAGTGAGTTTAAAGCCAGCCTGGCCTACAGAGTAGGTTCCAGGGTAGCCAAGGCTACACAAAGAAATCCTGTCTTGAAAAACAAAAACAAACAAAAAATAAGAGTTTCTGTGGTCCTGGTGTCTCTTCACTGTAACCAAACTTTTTAAAAATTATTCAATATTTATTTATTGATAACTATTCACTTATAACAAATACCAACAGTTTCTTAGCTATTAACCCTACAGATTCCTACAACCCCTTTAACCTAACCAATAAACCTATTGATAATTATTTTCCTAAACTTTTAGAAGGATACGGTCTTTGGGGCAGGTCCTCAGTCGTCAGGAACACAGTCTCTGTTGTAGACTCTAACGCACTTAGCAGTCTTTTTTCTGGAATATCTCGGATGTAGATTTGTCAGGGTAAATTGGCTATCCCAGTCTCACCTTAAATAAGGCTTGAGGCTTTCTTCTCTCTGGGAGACCCCAGCTGTCTGTAGGCCAACTTATTTCCTTCTCATCAGCAATTCAGCCTCTCTGCTTTTGTCCTTAAAGCTAGCCACAGTTTCGTTCAGGCCACTATTTGGAAAGGTCAAACCCCTCTAGGCAAAAGCTGAGCCACAGGGTTTAGTACTTGGCCTTTTGCTATCTTGCTGAGGCTTTCTTTGCTCACCAGCTTCTTTCTGCCTCAGGGAGATCCAGCCATCAGTTTACCAGCACTTTCTCCATCAGGACTTACTAGCATCGAAACTCTTGAACATGGGGTGCGGCTAGGATGGAGCTCCCTGGGGCTCATCCACTTGTCCTTAAATAGGATCTTTCCTTGTTCCACCTGTTCCAGCTTAATTTGGGCTTCACCCACTTAACAGCTGAAAACAATGCTAGGCCAAACACTTTGTTTCTTAGTCCATTAAGTCTTTCCTGGCTTCAATCTTGTTTTTCAGTCCATTAAGTCTCCTGTTTGTTTCCTCTTTTCACCTGACTTCATCCTTGTTTTTCCACAAGCTGATAAGGTAATCGCTCACAGCCAAGTTGATCTTCATGCCCCGAATTAAGAGACTGTATCAGAAATCCCTAGATATTTTCTAAATCTAATTTAATTAATCTAACTCCCTACACTTCTGTAAGGAGCCTGTAAGCAGCCATAAAGAATGGCTGCAGGAAGTTTAGTAAGTAATTTAAGTATTGGATTATAAGTAATAGCTTCTCGTTTAGCTGCAAGAAGCTGTCAGCTACAGCCCAGCTGTAGGAGCTAGATAAGAAGATAGTGAGTGCTGCCATATGTGGGTGACATAGAGATATGTTAATGAAGCTAAAATGAAAGTATAAGAAACCAAAGGAGACAAGCAGTAAGCGGCGCTCAGTCATGTACTGACGTCCAGCCTATGCCTCTGCTTGCTTCTATCCTCAGGCCTTGTACTGAGACTCTTGTTCTATCCTCAGACTTTGGACTGAGACCATAAGCTTTCACTCTTAGTGGTTCGAGGTTCATGATTACCCCGAGAGGAACTGGAGCGATGGACAGGTCGTATAGTGTGTGATGTGGGACTAACTATAGCATATAGTGGTTATACATGATAGTATTAGTTATTTTAGCATTAATGTGTGTTAAGTGTTTCTGTATAATTGAAGCAACCTATCCTGATCCTATAGAAGTTGAAATATTCCATCTAGTATAAGTTGTTAATAATAAATATCATAAAGACCAGCCTGCCTAAATGTATTCCATTTGACCTTATTGGGTGGCGAGTGCCGTCACCAGGTCACACGACTCCCTTCCATAGAGAAGGAGGTGTCGGGATTTGGATGACCAAACCGCGCTCTCGACAACTTCACAGAAGTAGAAACTCTAACTTAGACATCTTTCATATGATAGATAGATACAACTTCATTGGAGAATGTTCTTCTTCCAGTAGATGGGGATTAACACTGAAAACCAGACCTGGACAACCTGCAGAGGGTGAAAGACTTTAGCATAGTGACTCCTAAGTGATGTGCCTTTAGTAAATCCCTCTCCTTAAGGCTCTGGGATATTTGTGGAAGTATAGTTGCAAGACTGTAAGATCCACAGGTGGAGAATGAGACCAGGGAAACAATGTCTTCCCAAAATAACAGTATTGATACAGAATATCCAGAATTTTAGTATTTCTCATATATGGTAAGATATTAATCTAATAAATCATATGTTTTGGGTTTTATATAAAGCATAGAGCCTAGTTACTAAGATTTAGTTATAGGGTAATTTTCTGCTGGAAACAATTTTGCACTCATGATCTCCTTTTAGGTTACTGTTATCTGTGCTCACTCTCTCCCATATAGGTATGCATACACAACTTTTAAAGCTAGGATCTGTGAGGCTGTGGAAAAATACCAGTGCCTCTGCCTAGGAAAGCCTTCATGAGGGCCTGACATTATGACCTTGGGGACATTTCACAGAACTCAGTTCCGGAACTACTTAATTACAAGGTTGCAGCTGTTACCACAGACAATGGTCCCACCCCATTGCCAAAGGCAATGATTGCTGAAGATTAACTGAAATGTTCCCCCTATACCCTCACTTGTTTGTGGTTATTGTGTTTAAAAGCTGCCTGTAACTATTATTTGGTGTTCACTCCTTCCCGAAGGAGTCGAACCCTGGCGCATCAGCTTAATAAAAATCCTCTTGCATTTTGCAGTGAACCTCAGTCTCTGGGCATCAGGACCTCGGGGGATCCCCAGGGTCCAACATTTGGTGCATTGGCTGGGAATCGCCTGAACGTCCCCAGACCCCAAGACTCCAGGATTCGGAGGCACACTCGAGCTACTTTGTTTGTCTGTCTGTTCAGAGCTACTTTGTTTATCTATCTGTCTGTTCTGTGTGAATCGCCGTCTGTTTCGGCTGGTCTCTCCAGCTTCTGTAGCCATGTGATGCTCTGGCCCCCATGGGTACACCCTGGAGGTCTGTCTGTAAGGAGAGGCCGAGTGGGTCCTCCTTCATCCGATTCTGATGGAACCTCTTTGGAGGCTCCTGTCTGAGTCTGTTTCTGAGGCGATCTCGCAGCTGCCATTTGTGTCTTGTGTCATTCCATCTTCTTTGGATTCTGTTTGTAACCCTTCTTATTCTCTTTTTCCCTGATGATTTGATGATGGGATAGACACTGACAACCCCCTATCTTTGACCCTGAGCCACTGGACTGAAGTTAAAAACTGACATAACCTGTCAGTTGAGATTTAAAAAAGGAGATGGCAGACTCTGTGTGCCTCAGAGTGGCCTACATTTCAGGTTGGGTGGCCACCCAAAGGATCCTTTTCATTAGACAAAATTAGGCAGGTTAGGTTTAAAATTTTTAACCCAGGATTCCATGGGCACCCAGATCAAGTGTCCTATGTCTTGGCTTGGGAGGCCCTGTTGGTCTCTCTCCCTCTGTGGGTCTGGCCTTCCCCCCCATGTTTATCTCCTTCACTCCCTCTGCCACCCGCTCCAGCATACTGCCCTTCCGAAGTCTTCGCTCTGAAGCAGACTCTGGCCGAGAAGGAGCCCATCCAAACTACGGGTTCCCCAAAGAAGATCAAGAAGATCTACCCTGACACTCAGATGGACCTACTCCTCCTGGACTCTCCACCACCTTATCCCCTGACCCTGAGTCCCCAGCAGCCTCAGGGATCCTGGTCGCTCAATCCTTGGCCCTGATGGAACCCCTGCCAGGAGCCAGGGACCAGAAATTGGAGGGTTGGCACTCCAGACTCCACTGCACTCCCTCTCAGGGAGTACAGACCCCCTGATGACTAGGGGAACCAGCTGCTTCAATATTGGCCGTTCTACGCAGCAGATCTTTACAATTGGAAAACTCATAATCTTTCTTTCTCTGAGAGCCCGCAGGATCTGACTTCCCTGATAGAGTCCCTTGTCTTCTTGCACCAACCTACATGGGATGATTGTCAGCAGCTCCTGCAGACCCTCCTCACCACTGAGGAGAGGCAGCGGGTTCTACTCGAGGCCAGGAAAAAATTGTGCCTGGTGCAGACAGGCAACCAACTCAGCTGGCCAATGAAATTGATACAGGCTTCCCTCTGACTAGACACAACTGGAACTTTGATACACCTGAAAGTAGAGAGCACTTGAAGGTCTACCGTCAGGCTTTTGTGGTGGATCTCCAGGGGCGGCAAGATGCCCCACCAATTTGGCTAAGGTAACAGAAGTGACTCAGGGACCAACTGAGTCGCCAACGGTGTTTCTAGACCGATTGATGGAGGCTTTTTGGAGATTTACTCCGTATGAACCTACCTGTGAGGAACACAAGGCCATGGTAGCCATGGCCTTTATTGATCAGTCAGCTCCAGATATTAGAAAAAAACTGCAGAGGCTGGATGGCCTACAGGGATTCTCGCTCCAGGACTTGGTTAAAGAAGCAGATAAAGTGTTCAATAAAAGAGAGACAGAGGAAGAAAAAGAGGAGAGGAGATGTAGGGAACAGGATGAATGAGAGTTAAAAAGAGAAAAAAGACAGGAAAAGAATTTGAGTAAAATCCTGGTGACTGTAGTAAACGAGAGAGACCAGAGAGACAGGCAAAGTCAGAAAGATGAGGGAAAGGGCAGAAGGCAACCATTGGACAAGGACCAATAGGCTTACTGTAGAGAAAAACGACATTGGCTCAGGGACTGCCCCAAGAAGAAGAGGGGAGGACCCCTCAGAGGAAAAATTCTGGCTTTGGAAGATGAAGATTAGGAGAGTCGGGGCTCGAACCCCCTCCCCGAGCCTAGGGTAACTATGTGGAGGGTGGACACTAAGGCTCAGCATTCAGTCCTCCTCTGATCAGAAGGACCACTATCTACTAAGGGGTCCTGGGTGCAGGGAGCCACAGGGAACAAACAATACACATGGACTACCCGAAGAACAATAGATCTTGGTGTGGGTCGGGTATCCCACTCCATCCTTGTGATCCCTGAGTGCCCCTATCCACTCCTGGGCCGTGACTTGCTCTCCAAGGTGGGAGCACAAATTCATTTCCAAACTGAAGGACCATCAGTGACTGACAGAGAGGGGAGGCCACTTCAGGTCCTCACTATGAGGCTGGAGGATGAGCATAGGCTGTTCAAAAAACCCCTCCTCAGACAGTGAATATGCAGGAATGGATGGCCAAGGTTCCCTCAGCCTGGGCCGAGCTTATTGGCATAGGAATGGCCAAACATCACCCACCCATGGTGGTGGAGGTTAAAGCTACCTCCACCCCAGTTTTGGTCTGCCAGTATCCCATGAGCAAAGAGACCAGAGATGGCATCCGCCCACATATACAGCGACTCCTCAAGCTGGGGGTCCTGTTAAATGTCAGTCAGCATGGAGCACCCCTCTGTTCCCGGTTTGAAAGCCTGGGACTAATGATTATAGGCCATAGACTTGAGGGATGTTAAAAAAAGGGTTGTTGACCTTCACCCTACAGTGCCCAACCCTTACAATCTCCTTAGCACCCTTCCCCCTCAGCGAAAGTGGTACACAGTACTGGACTTAAAAGATGCCTTTTTCTGCTTGAGGCTCAGCCCTTCTAGCCAGCCACTTCAGGGCCTCCAACCCCCAGGTAACCTTACTCCATCCAGTACCTTTATGACATTCTCCTAGCAGTGGAGACCAAAGAGGACTGCCTCCTGGGAACTGAAAACCTGCTGACTGAGCTTGGATACTTGGGATACCAGGCCTCAGCATAAGAGGCCCAGATTTGTCAGTTACCTGGGGTATCTAATCAAAAATGAAAAGAGATGGCTGCTGGACACTAGGAAAAACACTGTGGCTCAGATACCCACCCCGAAGGCTCCCAGAGAAGTCAGAGAATTCTTGGGAACTGTGGGCTTCTGCTGGCTGTGGGTCCCAGGGTTTGCAGAACTGGCTGCCCCTCTGTATCCACTCACAATGGAGAATGTACCTTTCATTTGGGGTGAGAAAGAGCAGGAGGCCTTCAACAGAATTAAGCAGGCCCCGCTATTGGCCCCAGCCTTAGGACTGCCTGATGTAACTAAGCCATTCCACCTGTATGTGGCCGAAAATAAGGGGAGAGCTAAAGGAGTCCTGACTCAGAGACTGGGTCCATGGAACCGGCCCGTGGCATATCTGTAAAAAAATTAGACTCTGTGGCAGCAGGATGGCCCAGCTGCCTACAGATAGTGGCTGCTGTGGCGGCTTTAGTCAGAGATGCTGACAAATTGACCTTGGGACAAAACCTTACAGTTACGGCCCCCAATGCTCGAGAAAGCATAGTGTGCCAGCCTCCTGGAAGTGGCTGACAAATGCCAGGATGACCCACTATCAGTCGCTTCTCCTGAACTTGGACCGCATCAAGTTTATGCTTGCCATAGGGCTCAATCCAGCTACCCTGCTGCCAGACCCTGACTTAGAGGGATCATCTATCATCCACGATTCCTGACAAGTGCTCACCGAGGCCCGTGGCACCTGCACAGATCTCACTGACCAGTCATTCCCTGACACTGAAGCCACTTGGTTCACCGATGGGAGCAACTTTCTTGAAGAAGGTAAGCATCGGACAGGGACAGCAGTGGTAGATGGGAAACGGGTCATCTGGGCTGCGGCCCTTCCCCAAGGGACTTCAGCACAGTGAGCTGAACTGATTGCCCTCACAAAAGCTCTTGAAATGGCAGAAGAGGCAAAGATAAATATCTACACAGATAGCACATACACTTTTGCTACCGCCCATGTGCATGGGGCCATTTATCAACAAAGAGGGCTCCTCACTTCAGCTGGCAAAGACATTAAAAATAAACAATAGATCCTGGCTCTGCTAGCCGCCCTCATGTTGCCGGCAAAAGTAAACATCATCCACTGCCCAGGTCACAAAAGGACGGGTCCCCTATAGCTAAGGGAAACAATATGGCAGATCAGGTCACCAGAGAGGTGGAATTAGGAGATGTTATACTAGAATTACTAGCTGTAGACCCTAATGAAACAGAGTCCCCACCACAACGTCAAAACGGTAAACAGACTATGAGCTCTAAAGAGGCAGATGAAATGTTGAAACAAATGCACTGGTGGACACACCTGGGCCCAAAAATCTACATACTCTAATCAACAAGACTGACTATGAGATTCCAGGACTTCACAAGCTAGCAGAAAATGTTTTCCGAGCCTGCATACCGTGCAGTTCCCCAGTATCAGCAAGAATAAAGAAATACTGATTCAGTGATCTCAACTTTATGTGTTGTCAATATGCCCTCCTCTGGGCTCCATCTAGTAAGAGAGGATGCTTTTACCATTGAAATTCATCCTATGATGGATTGAAGGTGATATCGATTTGCAATATGTCCAGTTGTTTTTCCATTGCTATACAGTATCCAGCACTTCCTATGACTTTTAGAAGGTCCCCATCATAGCTGTCACTTAACGGTTTTTTTTTCCATCTGCAGTTCCAAGTTTGTATCCCACAGGGCTTCTAATAATCTACTATATAAATGGACATCAGTGACGTGAGAGACACACTTGTTGGGTCTACACAAATAATTTTAGTTTTAAAAAGTACTCCTGGGTGGCGGAAGATGGCGGCGAGTTGCACGGATGCATTTTGAATGTGGGAGAGAAGAGCCATAGAGAACACAGAGTTGTGGGACACTGTGCAAAAACCGGAGGGTCTGGCCCCTCCGGGAACACGCACAGCTCCCAAGGGACTGTTAAAAGTCCCAGGGCAAGGCTTTCCCCCATCTCTCGCAGACAGGGAAGCCACTAAATCCGGGATTCAGGAACTCCCATTTGGAGAGGCGACTGGTAAGATCGATCCCAACACACAGCAGGCAAACTCAAAGGCCACATGGCGATCGCCCACTAGCCATCTGGGCTTCCCATACCTCAGGAAGACCTTATAACTATTTAGGAAATTTTGCAGAATAGTTGAAGTCTTGTGGGGTTTTCTTTGTTTGTTTGTTTGTTTTTTCGAGATGTAGAAAAAGGGCGCTCAG
>CAJQZJ010032834.1:2149527-2185201 GCA_907164525.1 Lophiomys imhausi
AAAAAAAATCAGAAGCCCTTCTTTATACAACAAACAAGCATACCGAAAAAGAAATAAGGGAAACAACCCCCTTCACAATAGCCACAAACAATATAAAGTACCTGGGGGTAACTCTAACCAAGCAAGTAAAGGACCTATATAACAAGAACTTCAAGCCCCTGAGGAAAGAAATGGAAGAGGCATTTAGAAGATGGAAAGATCTCCCGTGCTCATGGATAGGTAGGATCAACATAATAAAAATGGCTATTCTACCAAAAGCAATATGTAGATTCAATGCAATTCCTATCAAAATACCAACACAATTCTTTATAGACCTGGAAAATCTATACTCCACTTCATATGGAACAACAAAAAGCCCAGAATAGCTAAATAAATCCTGTACAATAAAAAAGCATCTGGAGGTATCACCATCCCAGATTTCAAGCTGTACTACAGAGCAATAATAATAAAAACAGCATGGTACTGGTATAGAAACAGACCAGTGGATCAATGGAATCAAATTGAAGACCCAAACATGGACCCACACACCTATGGCCAACTAATCTTTGACAAAGAAGCCAAAAACGCACAATGGAAGAAGGACAGCATCTTCAACAAATGGTGCTGGTCCAACTGGATGTCCACTTGTAAAAGAATGAAATTAGACCCATACCTATCACCTTGTACAAAACTTAATTCCAAGTGGATCAAAGACCTTAACATAAGGCCAGCCACACTAAAGATAATAGAAGAAAAAGTAGGAGAAACCCTCGAACTCATTGGCACAGGTGACAACTTCCTGAACAGAACACCAACAGCTCACGACCTGAGATCAACAATCAATAAATGGGACCTCATGAAACTGAAAAGCTTCTGTGAGGCAAAAGACACTGTCATTCGAACAAAAAGGCAGCCTGCAGACTGGGAGAAAATCTTCACCAACCCCACATCTGATAGAAGGCTATTATCTAAAATCTACAAAGAACTCAAGAAACTAAATGCCAAGAAACCAAATAATCCAATCAAAAAATGGGAGACGGAGCTAAATAGAGAATTCACAAAGGAGGAATCCCTAATGGCCGAGAGTCACCTGAAGAAATGCTCAACATCCTTAATCATCAGAGAAATGCAACTCAAGACGACCCTGAGATTCCATCTCACACCTGTCAGAATGGCTAAGATAAAGAGCTCAAATGACAGCACATGCTGGCGAGGGTGTGGAGAAAGGGGAACCCTCCTCCATTGCTGGTGGGAATGCAGACTTGTGCAACCACTTTGGAGGTCTGTCTGGAGATATCTCAGAAATCTAGGAATAACTTTGCCTCAGGACCCAGCCATACCACTTCTGGGTATACACCCAAAGGACACCTCACAGAGACATAGGGAAGTCTCCTCATCTATGTTCATAGCAGCCTTATTTGTAATAGCTAGAAACTGGAAACAACCCAGATGTCCCTCAACTGAAGAATGGATTAAAAAATTGTGGTACATCTATACAATGGAATACTACTCAGCTATAAGAAACAATGAAATCATGCAATTTGCAACCAAATGGATGGATCTAGAGAAGCTCATCCTGAGTGAGCTAACCCAGACTCAGAAGGATGCACATGGCATCTATTCACTTATAGTAGGATTTTAGCTATATCGTACAGGATATCTGTACTACAACCAACACACCAAAAGGAACATGGACATAAATTTCTTTTTTCTTTTCATTTCTTTTTCTTTTTCCTTTCCCTCTTTTTTTCTCTTTCTTTTTCCTCTCTTTTTTTGTTGTTGTTCTTTGTTTTTGTGGGTTTGTGTGTCTGTTGGTTTTTTTTTTTTTAGTTTCCCCCCCCGTAGCAAGGAGACACCTTTCACTGGCAGTACTGCCTCGTAGACCCCCGGTGTATGAAGAGGCCCTCAGCCCTCATATGACTCCTGATCTGTGGTGAGAGACTGGTATGCAGGGACACTCCACCCCAGAGGATCAAGATGGAAGGGTCAGGGAGTAGAGCATGGGAGGATGGGCCTGGGAAGCAGGAAAAGAGGACAATATGTCAAGGATGTAACCTGTAGCAACAAACAAATAAATTTACTAATTAAAAAAAAAGCAGGTAACAATGTTAATACACTGTAAATAAATTAAAGGACACAGCCGTTCAACCTGGTTTTATGAACCTCCAAGTGTCGAAAAAACATAGAGCTAAGGTAAAATACAGGAGAAATGTGGTGTTAACCCATGCCTTTAACTTCAGCAGAGACGGGAGGAGCACCAAAGTGTTAGTGGACTTATAAATTCTAGAGTTACACGGAAAAGGGTGGTGAGGGTACACACCCTTAATCCCATCATTCAAGAAGAGTACACCCTTAACCCCAACACACTAGAGACAGAAACAGGCAGATCTCAGAGCTCAAGGTCAGCCTGATACAAAACAAACTCTATATAAAGAAAAACTTTGATCCAGGAGTGGTGGAACACATCTTTAATCCCCTTAGATGGGAACCACAGGTCTCGGATCCCAATATTTAGAATGCAGAGACACACACATAGGATTTGGAAGGACCTAAGTTTAAAAGCTACTTACAAAAGGCCCACACAACACAAACAAATTGTCCTTCGAGACCTCAAAATATATACACTAAAGCTGGTTTAGCTCCAAAATAACAAAATAATTTCTTCTTTAAACCAGATTGAAAGATAACACTTTATATATTGTCAAAAACCAAATTTGCTTCAGGAGAAATATTACCTACCCCCCCCCCCAAAAAAGAGGGTGATTGTCCCTGAGTGAGGAATAGGGCAGGGCTCTGTTCTTATCATTCCAGGAGAATCAAAGCATCCATTCAAGGAACCCAGGGACAACTGGACAACGGAAACCTCAGCAGAAATCAGAATCAGACACCAAAAGAAGACGAGTGACCCAGATGATTCAGCCTGACAGACTCCCTCAATAGATGTCTCCATCAAAAGCCTACAACCACAACAACTCAATATCGCTAAGACCGTTCAGCCCACACAATGCCCCAGCCAGAACCTCAGTAAAGCCTGGAAGTTCAGCTTCTGCCTACAAACTCCTTAGGTCATCTAAACAGCTGAGAACAGAAGGACTGAACATAAAAGGATTGTATAAACATTTTTAACCATTTTTCCATTTTGGTTTGGGCCCCAAACAGGTTTACTACGACCCAAATCAGCAGGAAGTCATTTTAAGAGAGCGACGTCCCATACCCAGAGGGTGGGGAGGGTGTTTCTCTGCCCCCCCTTTTTTCGGTTATTTGAAGGACAACTGAAAACACTATTATTTAGGGGAAGAGATTACAAGTTGTTAAATGGTTCTGTTTAATGGGTTTTGGAGGTTAGACCCAGGGTATTCCTTCTTTCCCTTTTCTGTATCCTTCTTTATCTCCTATGTAGGAATGCACGGACGAGAGAAAAATCGAGACACAGCACAGGAAGGATCAAGAAGAAAGGTCACATTATTGAATATGCCCTTATACCCTTGTATATTGATACAAAATTAATAGTATATTTGGCTAAAGTGGTATTGACCATTGTTTATTGTGCAAAAATAAGATTGTATTGGTCTACGTCAGTATTGATATTTGTATATTGATACAAAACTAAGATTATAGTTGGCCACAATGGTATTGACCCTTGTATATGGACGCAATATTAAGATTGTATTGGGCCGCATAGGCATTGATCTTTGTATATTGATACAAAATTAAGAGTATATTTAGCCACATTTGAATAGATCTTTGTATATTGATGCAAAATTTAAGGTAACGCTTCCTAATGGTATCGTACTTAGAGATACTTAAAAATGAAATGTGAAGTTCTGGCCTCTTGATACCAACTGTCTTAAACTGTTTAGGATAGTTAAGAAAAACAAACTCCTAGTCATGCATGCATGTCACCTTGTTAGCTACTAAGACAGTCTATCACAGATATTCTCTAAGCTACTCAGTAATCAAGTTGTTAAGAGACAAGCAACATTTGCTTATCTAAATACAAGAGATGGATAGGGCATCTTCAAAAACCCCAAGAGATCTGCAGAATATGGCATTCAAAGATGTGGTCTTAAATTAAGATTTTTTTTTGATATCGTGACATATCAGCTCCTGACAGCACCCCCTATTCTACTCCAAGTAGAAGAAAAGCATCGAAGAATCTCCAATGTGAGATGGTTGAATTAGTGGCAAGCCTATCTCTTGACATGTAAAAACTCCTTGCTTCAACTGCAGACAGACTGCTGTCCAAAAAGGACAAAACTTGGTAGCAGGGAAGTCGACAGCCTAGCTCTGCCAAGACAGGGTAGGTTAGTCCTTCACAATCCCTGCTCTACAATAAATGTCTGTCAGAGAAACAGGACCAAAAGTCTGAAGACTGATGCTGGAATGTATGGAGAGAAAATGGGAACTGTCCAGGTAGTCACTGGTTTGTCATCTCTTAGTATTGGAAGCTGCAGGCCCTGCACTTCCTGATTGTATATTGTATATATTGTATATATCTGATTGTATAATCAGATATATTTATCCTTCTCAGCTCTCTGAGGTGGTTGAAGAATAGACAGCTTAAGTCTCATAGCTAAATTTTGAGTTGTTTAGGAATCAAGAGGGTGTTCTAGATCTAAGAAGATGGTTATAATAGTGATGCAAGTTAGTATGAAAACTAAGTCAGTTATAGAACTTTAAACTCATGGAGATGGTTAGAAGGTAGAAGGTTAAAGTCAGGGGCCAAATATGTATGAACTGGACTTTGGGAAGGTACACTGGGCCATTTAACTCTCATAAATGTGGTATATTTAATTCTGCTGTTTTGTATAGAATTTACTGTTATAAGAGAAAGAACCATTTGTTGGAATGAAAAGAGAAGCTGTTGGTGGGGGGGAAGAGGGTGGAAGGGTGGGACAGGAAGGGGGAATAGGGAAGGGTTTGCGACTGAGATGTAACTTGAAAAAAAAATAAAGTACTTATTAAAAAAAAAGTACTCCTGTGCTTTTCTGAGTGAATCAATTCTTCATTAAGGTTATAGAACAGATAGCAGCATAATCAATGTAATATTTACAGTTGGCTAATTTTACAGTGTTGGCCAGTAGTCTTAGAAACATTTGTACCTGCTTCATATGCTTGGCACAGGCAGTCAGGGCATTTCTTCAGTGTCATGTTCAGGGTAAAGTGCATCTTCTTTCAAGCAAGATCCACCTCCGTCTTCATCGTGCAAATCTCTCATTATGTAACCAAGGAGAGTCATCTGCTAAAGCACAGTATGTAAGACAGATTTTTCTTTAAACTTCTAGTTTTATACTATAGAAAAGAGTAGTTACTTCTATTCCTTATCCACAGCATAATATAGAAATGATGATGGGCAGATAAGTAAGATGAGAGGCAAGAGCTACTATGGATCTTACAATTTTTACACCGATAAGAAAGTCACACTTGTTCTTCACAAATGAAAAAAGAAAGAAGTCCTACAAATTATAAATTCTTAAGAAGTTGTAATAAATTATGGGGAATTGGGTGGCAATAAAATTGAAGGTCTTGACAAGTACAAGATGTAAACTGAAGGAATATATACCAGTCTAACAAAGGGATGAACTATGGAGAAATGATTAACTAAGGAATGTTTTCAGTCAAAGACAGACATGGCACTATAGTCATCTGGCCTAGCTACATCTGGGCATTTGATGGAGTTCATCATAGTTCAAAGGGTGGCTGGATCTGATTGACATTTTACACTGCATTGTAAGATAAGGACAGCTCATTATACAATCATCTGCTGTAGTATAATCTTCATAAAAATTGCATAAAATTTATGTGATTTGGATTTCCATGGGGAAAAAAATAAACAAAATGTAAATACCATAAATTATTGAAATATAATTAGGGGTTCTGTAGCAAATCAATATATTAATACAAATTTAGAATATTATAAGAAAAAGATGTAAAATAATTTTTAAATACTTACTGATGACTTATAAAGCTCTGGAATATATTGTCATTACTAGTGTTTGAAATCAATCTTTATTAGAATCAAAATTTCACATTATAAAAGTACATGAAAAAATTTCATTTTATTAGCAAATTTATTCAGTTACAAGAATGTAACAGTAAATATAAAAGAGCTCAAAATAAATATATATTTCAAAATGAAAAATAGGATGTCTAAAAAAACAAGTCTAAAATATTCAAATAAAGAAATAATGAAACATGGCATCAAATGTAAAATTATGACTTATATGTAACTGTTAAAATGCTACATAACAGGCTTCAACATTTCTATTTAATTTAAGAAACACATGAACTAAGTTTTAAGAGATTTTTCCCTCCTAGAATGTGTTTTGCCCCTGATGTGGTGAACTGAATTTCTATCTGGCCTTAATAATATGATGTAGCACTTAGGTACAAAGATGAGGCCTAGGATCCCTGCACTGGAAGCCAAGATAGAGAAGATTTCCATAGCTACCTTGACCTTCCCCTGGGTACTGTGGTAGACAGGAAGAAATGTGACCCAGACACTGCAGAACACCAGCATGCTGAAAGCCAGAAATTTAGCTTCATTGAATGTGTCAGGCAGATTCCTGGACAAGAAGGCCATAATGTAGCTCCCTAGGGCCAGTAATCCCAGGTATCCCAGGGTACAGTGGAAGGCAATAGTTGAACCCTTATTGCACATGATGATGATGTGTCTATTTTCAGAGTGAACATTTGTATCAACAAAGGGGGGATAAGTTGACAGCCATATTCCAGATAGAACAAGTTGGATCAGGGTGCAGAGGGGAATGACAATGTAAGAAGTCCTTGATTTCCTTAGCCACCTCATCATACAACCCAGAGCAGTGACCTTGAAGGCCATGACTACAGTGATAGTTTTGGCAAACACAGTAGAAAGAGCCACAGTGAACAGAAGTCCAAATGTGTTCTGCTGCAGAAGACAGGTGGCTGTGTTGGGAAGGCCAAAGAAGAGCAAGGGACAGAGAAAACAAAAGGTGAGTGTGATGAGCAGAGTGTAACTGAGAGTTTGATTATTGGCCTTGACAATGGGAGTGTCTCTGTGCCTCAGAAAGACCCCAAGAACAGCAACTGTGAGAGAGAAGAAGCCTAGGGACATGGAGGTGAGTATCTTCCCCCAGAGTTCATCATAGGCCAGAAAGGTCACAGTCTTATATAGGCAATGGTTCCTTACTGTGTTTGTATAGTGACCTTCTGGACATTTCATACACTGATCCATATCTGGAAGAAATAAATTTGATCATGAATGCATACTAATGTTTCTCTTTTATCTCAACATGCCCCAGCACCAGATCATTGCACTCTGATCTGAAGAACCATTATCCCTTCTACTTCATGGTGCCACAAGTTAAGCAGCCCTAATGTATCTTTTTTTGTTACTTATAAGGTTTTTTCACTTTGAGTGACACTCTTGTGTCTGTTTTGAAGTCATTAGAGTACTGATTATATTCCATGAATGTAGATTGGCTCTACAATAAAGGTGAATTATGTAAACAAGAGTGTTTTCAAGGTGATAATTTTCTAATGCAAAACACTTCAAGAATGAATAAACATCATTTGTCCCAAACTTGTCAGAGATTGCTAATACTTTCTGCTTCTTTTTTCTATTCCACATTGCAAATCAATATTCCTTCTCACATGCTCTGAATATTGTTCCATTCTTTTACTCCATGAATTATTTTTGACCCAGAAGTTTTATATTTTTTACACACTATCTTTAAACTGATGGCCCCTCCACTAAAGTAACCTGGATTCCTGTGACACAGATGCATGAAACTTTGCCTGGCTTATTCACTCCATTTAGTTTAAATGAACTAGTAATGTGTTAAAATTGGAATTTCAATTAGTTGTCACAAAACATTATTCCTCAATTTATGAATTTAAAGATATCAATAATTATATTAGTAATGTTTTAAAACTATTAGCCTGTGGATATTGGTGTTAAGGGTTGGATGACTATCATTGAGGTTTCAAAGACTATATCATATAGCTGAGATTAATCATAAAAATTTCCTAAATATACAGCCATAGATTCAACCTCATTAATAGATATACAAATAATTGTTTTTAATTTTTCTGAACAGAACACTATTAGACCCACTATTACACATTAAATGTAGATTTTCTAGTCTTTTAGATCCATTAAGTCTCAACATATGTTTATTGCACACTGATCACACAAACTTGACTTTATTTACAAATATATATTTTGTTGTACTCATATAGAGCTGGAGGAAAATTGAGGAGAAAACATGCTTATGAAGTTAATGTTGGATATTTATGCTGGATAACAAACACACACACAGAGACAGAGATGCAGACAGATTTTCCCAAATACATGTACACAGATACATACACACACACACACACACACACACACACACACACACACACACACACACTCATTCACATGCATACATAAATATATATGTGAATATTACTCAACCTTTTGATATGGTATATAACTAGAAATATGCTGTCTACTATGAATTTGTAGATTCCAAAGGTGAAAGCCTTAAATTAGTCCGATGTGATTGAAATTTGTTCTTGGTACTTAAAGTGCAGTGTGCTCAAGACCATGGTGAAATGAATACTGCTATCATATTTCTGTTGTGGGAAGAGCGATTTTCTGTAGTCAGTCATGCCTCCTGTGGATCAAGAGCATAAAGCAGGCATGAAGTTCAATGTCAACAGTGTATAATTTTAGTGGAGATAAAATGTACTTTAACCTGTAATTTAATAACAGCTGGAAGGAAGAGCATTACCTCTGAAGTTCATTTAAAGATGTCTTTCCCTTACTTAGATACTGAATATGGATATTGTCTATATGATTGACATTTACCTGTTTCATTGGAAATTTCATTCTCTAGGCAAGGAATGCAGTCAAAGCAACAGGCAGGTTTGCCCTCCTGGGAGGTTTTCCTGAATCCAGGAGGACAGCTCTCACTGTACACAGACTGAGGAATCTGAGAAAAATGAAAGTTAGCAACTGTTTAGGTCTTTATTCAAACCCCAATAGAGTGTTTTAAAGTTCAGAAGCATTATAATTTTAATGTTTGTATATGAAGATTGGTATTAATAGGATATTACATACACAGGCCCATGTGGTCAATGCTTGGCCTTGAGAACATGAATTTGTTGGAAAGCCGTGGAAAAACTATAAGGTAAGGCCAGAAAGGAAGATATTTAGGTACTTGTTAGTGTGCTCAGGAAGGGATAATAGGGGTTTCAAACCTATGCTGTCTCTGGGCTCCTGGCTTTGAAAGTAAATAGATTTTTTTCTTCAATGGTGATGGTTAATATTGTCAATATAACAGGATTTCAAATCACCATGGAAAATAAATCTTTGAGCATCACTGTGATAGATTTTGTTATTAGATTACTTGAAGTAGAAAGGCCATGTCTAGAAATGGAGTGGAAGTTGGGGGAAGAAATCATTGGTCTTGGTTCCTGCAGAAATGTAAAGGAGGAAAGAATGTGAAAAGGAGCAATTCAGCAGTCTCTGATTTTTGACTGTTGATGCATTGTGACCTTCTGCCTCCAGCTCCTCAAACCATAGCTTCCCACAGTGATGGAATGCACCCTCAAACTGTGAGATAACTAAAATTCCCTTCCATTCATTTTATAAGGTAATATGTTTGAAGCAGCAAAACAACCAACTCAGCTCCAAATTCCCTTTATGTCAGAGGCATAAAATCAAAAGACCAACTGATCATATACTGAAACATTCCAGGTTAGGCATCAAAATAAATCTTCTGTCAGGTAATTTGTAGCAACGATCAAAAGCATACTGTCTTATTTAAGGTTTCTATTGCCGTGATAAAACCTAATGGCCAAAGTCAACTTTGGGACATAATGGCTTAATTTTTCTTACATATAATAGTGTATCATCCAGGGAAGTCAGGGCCAAAGCAGAAAAGCTGGAAATGATGCAAACATGATGAGGAAATGCTATTTACTGTATTGCTCCTTATGGCTTGCTCTGTCTGCTTTCTTTTAGCAACCAGGACCACCTGCCCAGAGATGTCACTACCCACAGTGAGCAAGGCCCTCTCACACCAATCATTCAAGAAAATGTACCCTAAGCATGTTCTTAGTCAAGTGTCATGAGGACATTTTCTCAATTGAGATTCCTTCTTTCCAAATGAGTCTAAGTTGTGTCAAGTTGATATACAAATAACAAGAGATCTTATTGAAATGGATTCTGTTATGGAATAAATGATCAAATTTGAAAATAATTTGGTTCATCAAAGAGAATCAAGTAGTAAGGCAATTCTTTGGATATTCATTGTGTGTGTATATAGATGAGTCATGCAATGAAGTGTCATGACACTCAGAAACATATTTTATAATTTACATACAGGTGAAAGCATGATATAAGATGCAACCCACCTTTGTAAATCCTATGGGCCACTGTATCATGTTCTCAGATAAAGAAAATTGTTGCCCCTGGGGAGTATTTGGAGAAAATGTTCCCACTTTGACACTTAGCCCAAGACCTTTTGGGAAATTCCAAAAGTTGAAAACATCATACTCCACATCTGATTTCCTTTTCCAATCCAGAATGACACCATCACCAGTGGGATTGTTTAGTTGGATCTTCTTCAGAAAAGAACGAAGCTAAAATAGATACATGACGATAAGGTAAATAGGCCCCCAGAGATGTCCAACTGAGCCAGAAGTAGAGATAGAATTTTTCTGACTTTGATCTCTGATACTAAAAGCAACTTTATCATAGGTATCAATGACACTGAACAAAAGTAATGCTAGGGTGCATAATTATGTTCCTTGAATATTGGTCAGGTTCAGAGAAAACTTAGAACCAAACACTTCTAAATAATGAATGTGGACTAAGAAAAATCTCAACTTCCTTGCAAAGATAAACACATCCAAGTAAAATTTTAAAGTATTTGGAATTTCATTGTATGAAATGAATGTTTATATTTAATGATAATTTAAAATGATCATTTACAAAACCATTCTATTAGTGCTCAGCACCACTTTGAATACCAGTTACTATATATCCAGTTTCTACATGGAATTTGTCTTGGGATAACATGAATTTTTCATATTGAATATTTTACTATGTGAGGATTATGAGGTTTTTTAATAATACAACTACATGTTGATATGAAACAGATTTCCTCCTTGTATCAGCACCCTGTTCATCACAGATGCTGATATCCATGTTTTCACTGATAAGTCAGCAATGAAAGAAACAAGACTCTCATATATGAATTTTTGACAAAATAATCTCAAATGTGTATCTTCTAGTCTGAATGCCACTATAAACCCTCAGTGTGTCACATGGTTCATTGTACAATACTACAGAAGTGACATTACCTGCCAGGGGAATAACACCATATCTTTCCCTTTTCCACTAGGTTGAATTTGTACTTGATTGAGAGTCATCTCATGAAGACTGTAGGCTACAGTGTATACAGCATTGTATACATTGTAACTCTCTTCACTCATGGACATGTCAAATATGTTCCCAGGCAAGAATTCCAAGGAAGCATTCGGCAGACAGTTATCAATAATTTTACAATCCTTTTTTGAAAATGAGCAATTGAAGAACAATCTCCACAGCACATGAAGATAAATGTCTTCTGAGTATTTGGAAGGATTTACTGCCTGTATGAAATCTGTAAAATTAATAACCTCACCATAATGGTGTGAAAAAATAAGAGCCCCATGCATTGCATCTAACATAAAACTGTCATCAAATTTGGAAACATCCCATTGAGAGTTCAAGACCCAGACTTTCCATGTGAGTAAATTCTGTTTTATATTTACTATTAAGCTTAATAGAGAATCAGTGTCCCCATAAATAATAATCACATTTGCTGATGATTTCAGGATCTGTACCTGATTTTTCCAGGATTTTGTCAGAAATGAACCCTTGCTGACTTCGATCATTTCCACAAATGCTACACAGACTCCATCTTTGTTCATCTCTCTTCTGAAGTCTGATAGAATTTGAATGCCTTTGTGATCATCTGTAATGAACAGCCGTATCCATGTCCAATGAAAATGAATCATCAAAGAGGCAATGCCCAGTGTCAGGTATGTGTCCTTAGGGGCCACCTGGTACAGAGAAGGAAATTGGCCTTGGTCACTCATGGTAGTATCAAAAGGCCCAAAAGTGAGCTGAAGGGAAAACAACCAGAAAGAAGATGAAGAACTTTGTGATAATATAAAACTCAATTCTGTTATTTCATGTTCTGTTGATATCATTGAGAGGCCTGTTCTTTTCTGAAGGGAAACAGAGGAGGTATGGATCTGGGGGAGAGGGAAGGTGGGAATACTGGGAGGAGTGGAGGGAGAGGAAACTACAGTCAGAATGTAATGTATGAAAGAAGAATAAATAAAAAGAAAAAAGAAACAAAACCAATCCTAAAGCAATACTTCAAATCCATTAGGATCAAGATCTTATCTAGCTCTTAAGTTCACAATTTAGTTGCTAAGAGTTTTCTAGAGTCTTTCTGACAATTGTTAGAGTGTGAAAAGTATGCTGTTTCTGTTTCCCCTCTTTATCTCTATTCTAAAATGCTGAACTGTAAATCTATCACTAAATGTCTTCATCCCTTCACTGTAAATTATGAGTAAATCTTATCCCTTTTATTCCTTTGTGCCCCCTTGAAATATCAACAAAAGATTGTAGATTATACACTCTCTCACACCACCTTCCCTTACCTGTAGAAATTTGTATAGATCCAGGAATGTCCCTATGCATTCAGATATTATCCATGATGTTCCTGTAAGTACAGCAACTGACTTGCTACTTGCAAAGCTGTAGTTAGGTTTCCCAATTTTTCTTCCCGTGAGACAGCCAAAAAGCTGGGATACAATTTTCCTTTCACCCTGTGGGACATTATAGACCTCAAATCCCAGAGACATGTTTGGTAAAAGATGGGGATTGTTGTTGATCTCTGCAATGGCAAATCTCATTGCCAAAATACATTGGTAGTTCCTCAACTTAATCCTACATAGAAGGTAGAACAATATTTAGGAGTAAGCATCTTGCCACATATTTGTGAAAATTCAATGTAATAGTTTGTATAGATTGAATGTTTGTGTTTAAAAAAATCAACATGATTTCATATTTTTTTTCAGAAATATTTGGAATTAGTATAAGAGTGTTATGTTATCAAGATGAGATAAATATTTGAATGCAGGCCTCTCAATAGCTAGAGATCAATAGGTGTGAGTTATTTTCTTTTTTTTAATAATTTCTTTTTTATTTCTTCAAGTTACATCTCAACCACAACCTCCTCCCTACTCCCCCCTCCAGTCCTATCCTTCCACCCTCCTCCCCCTCAACCCCCAATTCTCTACCCTTTTTTTTTTTTTTTTTAGTTTAAGGTATTTCTTTTTCCCCCCAACAGCTCTCCCTTTCAGACCAACAAATAGTTCTTTCTCTTATAACTATAAATACAATACAAAACAATAGAAATAAATAGGCCACAATTATGAGTGTTATATAGCTTAGCATACATTCCCAATGTCCAGTCCGTATGTATTTGGCAGCTGACTTTAACATTCTACTATCTAACCATCTCCATGAGTTTAACAGTCTATATCTAACTCAGCTTTCATACTAACTTGCCTCACAATTTTAAAAATATCTTCTTGGATCCAGAATACCCTCTTGATTCCTAAACAACTCAAAATTTAGCTATGAGACTCTAGCTGTCTATTCTTCAACAACCTTAGAGACCTGAGAGGGATAAATATATCTGATTATATAGGAGTGCAGGGCCTGCAGCTTCCAAAACTAAGAAATGACGTACCAGTGGCTGCCTGGACAGTTCCCATTTTCTCTCCATACATTACAGCATCAATCTTCAGCCGTTTGGCCCCGTTTCTCTGACAGACATTGACTGTAGAGCAGGAATTATGAAGGACTTACCTACCCTGTCTTGGCAGAGCTAGGCTGTCGACTTACCTGCTTCCAAGTTTTGTCCTTTTTGGACAGCAGTCTGTCTACAGTTGAAGCAAGGGTTTTTTCTTGCCAAGAGAAAGGCTTTCCACTAATTCAACCATCTCCCACTGGAGATTCTTTGATGCTCATCTTCTACTTGGAGTAGAATAGGGGGTGCTGTCAGGAGCTGACATGTGTCCATATCAAAAAATCTTAAGTAAGAAAACATCTTTGAATGCCATATTCTGCAGATCTCTTTATAGTTGTGCAGAATTATATCATAAGTCATGAGGAGGTCTTTCTTTAAATCTCCTGGGATTAGAATATTTGGCTTTCATTCCATACAATCATGAAAAGAAAATGTTTGTCGATTAAGCCACTAGTTTACTAAGATATTTTCTCAACAAAATAAGTTCATTCAAACTGTCTTGGAAATAGGTGACATTTCTGTAACAATGCCCTCTTTAGTCCCCTCACTCAATGGAGAGTCTAAAAACCACAAGGGCCTAGGGAGATGTTCTACAAACCCTAAGTGACTACAGTCAAGACTTTGCCAGCAGTCTTTTAAATAAGCAAAACTTTTAAATAAAATAGATAGAAAATAACATTCAATGATTAAATGAAATTTAACAAATATCTATCTGCCAATTCAGCTCTACAAAAGGAGCTAGAAAGAACCCTTCAATCTGAAGAGGTTAACCACACCAAAGAAAACACAAAGACTGAATAACCACAGAAAATAAAATAAAAAAAGGGGGGCCCATACCATCACAACAAATAATGGTGAATCAACAAACACTGTTCACTGATATCTTTCAAAATCAATGGTGTCAATTTCACAATAAAAAGACAAAAGCTAAAGGATTGTATTTTAAAACAGGACACATCATTCTGCTGCATCTAAAAAAATAAACTTTACATCAAGTATAGACATTATCTCAGGGTAAAAGAATAGCAAAAGATATTACAAGCATGAAGACATACTTTTAAACTATTTATTTGTTGTTATATTAACATTTCTACCTCCCTCCCAACCCATCGACCTGAGGTACGGGACAAAAAAGTTTAGTAGAGACAGAAGATGTAGACCTTTTTAGATGTAGGTCCTCAGGATGATTCATCAGGATTTCAGCAGTCCAGCCAAACAGCATACACAAGAATAGGTACCAACAGCAATGGGAAGACAACCAATCAGGAAACCAGGGAACACAGCAGCAGCACAAACCAGCAGCAATTTGGAGGAGCTCTAGAAGGGACACCAGTAGCAGCAGTGATGGCCCTGGTATCAGAAGCAGCAGTTGCCACACCCCTGATTGGGGCCTCAATCTCTTCAGCCCGACCTGGGCCTGGATCAGCAGATGCAACATCAGCAAACTTGAAGCAGTCTCTAAGGTTCTCTGGAGTATTTCGAAGTGAAGCAGTGATGAGAAATGATGCCAAACAAAAGCTTCCCTGTGTTTTGTGGGGCTTCTAGTTATACTCCCTGAAAATCTGCACAACTGGTGTTTTTCCAGTTGGCAAACAGCATGTCCCCACACAGGACTGTTGACTAACATCATGCACTCCCCAAGGAGTCTATTTATCAAAGTATGTTTTCCAGCTAGCAAAAAAGCATTTCCCCTGCATGTGGCAGTTTCTGGCTGACGAAACATCTTGTGCCCTTTCATGTTTGCTTTTTAGTGGTGGATCTAAAATTTCCATATTCCACACTTGAGACTAAAACAAAAAACACATTCATTCAACACAACTGTATTTTTAAAGAAATCAAAACTTATCCAAACTCACAGGACACAATAAAGGTGGTTCTGAGAGGCAAGTTCATAGTACAAAGTGTCTACATGAAAAATTGAAAATTTTTATTACTGGTAGTAACTTATAGGTTACTCATAGTAGGAACTTAGCAATATAACTGAAAACCCTAGAACAAAGAGAAAAAATAACACCTTAAAGGAATAAATTATAAGATATCATCAAACCCTGGGATGAAATTGAAACAAAGAATACAATGAAACAAGGAGCTGGTTCTTAGAGAAAATAATAACATTGACAAACCCATAGCCAAATTAACCAAAAGATGGAGAGATAAGATCCAATTTAAACAAAATAGAAATGAAAAACTCACAACAGACACTAAGAAACTCCAGAGAATCACAAGGATGCACTGTCTTCTTACCTCTTGTGGATCATCACTCTGCTCTTTGAATGGTGTTTGCAGAGACCCTTGCAATCGACATGCTCATGGATTGGTAGAATTAATATTGTAAGATGGCCATCTTATCAAAAGTAATCTACAGATTAAATGCAATCCTCCACAAAATTTTAACACAAATCTTAGAAATTATAAACAAAACCCAAAAATTCTTCAACATCATTTGTAAAAACAAAAAAATCCAGGATACTGGAAATGAGTCTGGATCATAAAATATTCTTGAGGTATTACCATGTGAGATTTTAATTTGTATTACAGACATAAAAGAATAAAGACAACATGATATTGGCAAGAAAATGGATACATTGATCAATTAAATGTAATTGAGAACCTGAATCTTATTCTACACACCTATATACACCCAATTATCAAGAGAAGAGTCAAAAAAAATACTTTTAAAAGACAGAATCAGCATCAAATGGTTCTTGTTAAAACAAATAGCTGCATGTATAAGAATGAAAATAAATCCATATGTAACACGCTGCACAAAACTTATCTCCAAATGGATTATAAGACCTTAGCTTAATAGGGGTTGGCGCTCTCCCTTGGAGTAGGTCTCAGGTTGGGCCCATCTTTGGTTGTATATTCTCTCAATTTCAGGTATATCTTTTTATATTTATTTATTACTTCAGGTTACATCTCCACCACAGGCCTGTCTTTCCACCCCTCCAAGTCCCGCCCTCCAACCCTCTACCCCCTATCCCTTCCATCCCACTCCTCTGGAGTGGAATGTCCCTATATATCCATACCCCGCCCCAGTTCAGGAGTATGTAATTGAGATATGAGGGCCAACAGCCTCCTCATACACTGGGGGCCTACAAGGCAGCACCACTAGGGCAAAATGTCTTATGGACAGGTAACAAAGTCTTTGTTCATGTTCCCTTTGGTGCTTGGCTGTAGTATAGTTATCCTGTAGTATATGGCTAAAATCCGATTGTAAGTGAATAGATGCCATGTACATCCTTCTGAGTCTCGGTTAGCTCACTCCAGGATGAGCTTCTCTAGTTCCATCCATTTGGCTGAAAATTGCATGATTTTGCTGTTTCTGATGGCTGAGTACTATTTAATTGTGTAGATGTACACAGTATTTTATCCATTCCTCGATTGAGGGACATCTGGGTTGTTTCCAGTTTCTAGCTATTACAAATAAGCCTGCTATGAGAATAGAAGAGGAAACGTCCTTGTGGTTTGGTGAGGAAACATTTGGATGTATACCCAGAAGTGATATGCCTGGGTCTTGAAGTAGAGCTATTTCAAATTTTCTAAGATATCTTCCGACTGATTTCCATAGTGGTTGTTCAAGTTTGCAGTCCCACCAGCAATGGAGAAGTGTTGCCCTTTCTCCAAAACCTCAACAGCATGAGCTGTCATTTGAGTTTTTGATCTTAGCCATTCTGACAGGTGTGAGATGGATTCTCAGAGTCATCTTGAGTTTCATTTCTCTGATGATTAAGGATGCTGAGCTGCTGAGCATTTCTTCAAGTATCTCTCATCCATTAGGGATTCCTCCTTTGTGAATTCTCTGCTTAGCTCTGTTCCTCATTTTTTGATTGAATTATTTGGTTTCTTGGCATTTAATTTCTTGAGTTCTTTGTAAATTTTGGATATTAGCCCTCTGTCAGATGTGAGATTGGTGAAGATCCCTTCCCAATCTGTAGGTTGCCGTTTTGTTCAAATGACAGGGTCTTTTGCCTTACAGAAGCTTTTCAGTTTCATGAGGTCCCATTTATTGATTGTTGGCCTTAGACTCTGAGCTGTTGGTGTTCTATTCAGGAAGTTGTCACCTGTGCCAATGAGTTCGAGGGTTTTCCCCACTTTCTCTTCTAATAGATTTAGTGTGTCAGGCCTTAAGTTAAGATCTTTGATCCACTTGGACTTAAGTTTTGTACAAGGTGATAAGTATGGGTCTAATTTAATTCTTTTACATGTGGACATCCAGTTAGACAAGCACCATTTGTTGAAGACGCTGTCCTTTTTCCATTGTACAGTTTTGGCTTCTTTGTCAAAAATTAAGTGACCATAGGTGTGTGTGGTCATTTCTGGGTCTTCAGTTCAATTCCATTGCTCCACTGGTCTGTTTATATACCAGTACCATGCTGCTTTTATTACTATTGCTCTGTAGTACAACTTGAAATCTGGGATGGTGATGTCTCCAGATTTTTTTAATGTACAGGGTTGATTTAGCTATAGTGGGTTATTAGGTTATTCCATATGAAGTTGAGAATTGCTTTCTCCAGATCTGTAAAGAATTGTGGTGGTATTTTGATAGGAATTCCATTTAATCTGTATATTGCTTTTGGCAGGATGGCCATTTTTATTGTGTTGATCCTACCTATCCATGAGCATGTGAGATCTTTCCATCTTCTGATGTCCTCTTTGATTTCCTTCTTCATGGACTTGAAGTTCTTGTCATACAGGTCTTTCACTTGCTTGGTTAGAGTTACCCTCAGGTATTTTATATTGTCTGTTGCTATTGTGAAGGGTTGGGTTTCCCTAATTTCTTTCTCAGCCCATTTATCTTTTGTATAATGAAGGGCTTCTGATTTTTTAAAATTAATTTTGTATCCAGCCACCTTGCTGAAGGTGTTTGTCAGCTGTAAGAATTCTCTGGTGGAATTTTTGGGATTGCTTATGTATACTACCATATTGCCTGCAAATAAGGATAATTAGCTTCTCCATTTCCAATTTTTATCCCCTTGATCCCCTTTAGTTGTCTTCTTGCTCTAGCAAGAACTTCAAGTACTATATTGAAGAGATATGGTGAAAGCGGGCATCCTTGCCTTGTCCCTGAGTTTAGAGGAAATGCTTTAAGTTTCTTTCCATTTAATTTGATGCTGGTGACTGTCTTGCTGTATATCGCCTTTATTATTTCTAGGTATGGTCCTCGTATGCCCATTCTCTCTAGAACTTTTAGCATGAAAGGGTCTTGGATTGTGTCAAATGCTTTTTCAGCATCTAGTGAGATGATCATGTGGTTTTTCTCTTTCAGCTTGTTTATGTGGGGAATTACGTTGATGGATTTCTGTATGTTGAACCATTGCTGTATTCTTGGGATGAAGCCTACTTGATCATGGTGGATGATACTTTTGATGTGTTCTTGGATTTAGTTTGGCAGTATTTTTTCTTTATTTTTTATTTCTTCAAGTTACATCTCAATCGCAATCCCCTCCCTACTCCCCCCTCCAGTCCCACCCTCCCATCCTCAACCCCCCATCCTCTTCCTTTTTTTTTAAGTTTAAGGTATATCTTATTTCCCCCTACAGCTCCCCCTTTCAGTCCAACAAATGGCTATTTCTCTTATAATAATAGATACAATACAAAACAACAGAGGTAATTAGGCCACAGTTATGAGGGTTATATGGCTTAGCGTACATTTCCAATGTCCAGTCCATATGCATTTGGCACCTGACTTTAACATTCTACTATCTAACCATCTCCATGAGTTTAAAGTTCTATATCTAACTCAACATTTATACTAACTTGAAACACAATTTTAAAAGCATCTTCTTAGATCTATAGCACTCTCTTGACTCCTAAACAACTCAAAATTTAATTATGAGACTCTAGCTATCTATTCTTCAACCACCTCAGGGAGGGATAAATATATCTGATTTTATAGGAAGTACAGAGCCTGAAGCTTCCAAAACTAAGAAATGACATACCAGTGGCTGCCTGGACAGTTCCCATTTTCTCTCCATACATTACAGCATCGATCTTCAGTCGTTTGGCCCCATTTCTCTGACAGACATTGAATGTAGAGCAGGGATTATAAAGGACTTGCCTACCCTGTCTTGGCAGAGCTAGGGTGTCGACTTACCTGCTTCCAGGTTTTGTCCTTTTTGGACAGCATTCTGTCTACAGTTGGAGCAAGGGGCTTTTCCTACCAAGAGATAGACTTGCGACTAATTCAATCGTCTCCCACTGGAGATTCTTTGATACTCATCTTCTATTTGGAGTAGAATAGGGGCAGTATTTTATTAAATGTTTTTGCATCTATGTTCATGAGGTAAATCGGTCTAATGTTCTCTTTATTTGTTGGGTCTTTGTGTGGTTTAGCAATCAGGGTAACTGTGGCCTCATAGAATGATTTTGGCAGTATTCCTTCTGTTTCTATTTTGTGGAAGAGTTTGAAGAGTATTGGTATTAACTCTTTTTTGAAGGTCTGGTAGAATGCTGTGCTGAAACCATCTGGCCCTGGGCTATTTTTTGTTGGGAGATTTTTAATGTCTGTTTCTATTTCCTTAAGGGTTATAGGGCTGTTTAATCTGTTAACCTGATCTTGATTTAACTTTGGTAGGTAGAATCTATCAAGAAAATTGTCCATTTCACTTAGGTTTTCAAATTTGGTGGAGTATAGATTTTTAAAGTAGGACCTAAAGATCCTTGGATTTCCTCCATGTCTGTTGTTATTTCTCCCTTTTCATTTCTGATTTTGTTGATTTGGGTTTTTCCCTCTGCCTTTTAGTTAATTTGGCTAAAGGTTTGTCTATTTTGTTGATTTTCTCAATGAACCAACTCTTGCTTTCATTGATTATTTGTATTGTTCTTTTTGTTTCTAAGCTATTAATTTCAGCCCTAAGTTTGATGAGTTCCTGCCTTCTGCTTCTCTTGGGAGCATTTGTTTCTTTTTTCCCCAGTTCTTCCAGTTCTGCTGTTAATTCATTAATATGAGCCGTCACATTTTTCTCTTTGAAGGCACTTATTGCTATGAACTTTCCTCATACCACTGCTTTCATTGTGTCCCATAGGTTTGGATATGTTGTGCCTTCATTGATGTTGGATTTCAAGAAGTCTTTGATTTCCTTCTTTATTTCTTCCCTTGACACAGTAGTCATTCAGTAGAGGGTTGTTCTGTTTCCATGAATGTGTAGGCTTTCTGTTATTTCTGTTGTTGTTGAAGTCCAGCTTTATTCCATGGTGGTCTGATAAGATACAAGGGGTTATTTCAATTTTCTTGTATCTGTTGAGACATGCTTTGTGTCCTATGGTCAATTTTGGAGAAGATTCCATGAGGTGCTGAAAAGAAGGTGTGACCTTTTGTGTTTGGGCGAAAGGTTCTTTAGATATCTGTTAGGTTCATTTAGTTCATGACCTCTTTTAGGCTCATTATTTATCTATTTGGTTTCTGTCTCAATGACCTGTCCATTGTTGTGAGTGAAAAAAAACCTCCACTGCAGCTAAACCAAAAGAAACACACAATCACCTCCTACATCAAAATAATAGGAAATGACTTTGGTCATTAATATCCATCAACATCAATGGACTCAACTCCCCAGTAAACAGACACAGGCCTACAGAATGGATCCTTAAACAAGAGCCAAAATTTTGTTGCATACAAGTAACGCATCTCACTAACAAAGATAGATGCTACTACCTCAGAGTAAAGGGCTGGGAAAAGGTTTTACCAGCAAATGGGCCCAGGAAGCAAGATGCAGTAGCCATCCTAATATCAATTAAAATAGAGTTTCAACTGAAATTAATCAAAAAATGATAGGGAAGGGCACTACATAGTTGTTAAAGGAAAAATTCATCAAGAGGACATCTCAATATTGAATATCTATGCCCCAAATGAAGGGCACCCACATTTGTAAAAGAAACTCGTCTAAAGCTTAAAACTCACATTGATCCCCACACATTACTAGTGGGAGACTTCAGGTATATCTTAATCCCTGCACTTCTTGTATAAAGTTTAACTTTTGGGTTGAAGTTTTTGTGGGTTGTTGGTGATCCTCTCCTTCCCCTAGATGTCCTACCTAGCCAGAAGGAGTCCTCTTCAGTGTCCATATACCCTGCTGCTAGGTGTCTGAGATAGACTCACTCTTATATTCTCCCAGGGGTCTACCCTGTTGGTGGTCTCCAGCTTGTCTCAGAGATGTCCCTCCTTAGTTTTCTATCTTTCTCCCAGTTTTCTAACCTCCCGCCCCCACTCTCCTCACAACTGATCCCCACCCTCATTTCACTCTTCTCTCCCTCTCCTACTCAGTTCCCTCTCTTCATCCATTTCCACTGTAGATTATTATATTTCCCCTTCTGAGTGAGATTCAAGCAACCTCCCTTGGGCCCTCATACTTACTTAGCTTCTTTGGGTCTGTGGATTATAGTTGGTTACTCTGTACTATATGGCTAGCATCTGCTTATGAGTGAATGAATACATACTATGTGTGTCTTTCTGGGTCTGGTTACCTCACTCAAAATGATCTTTTTTAATTCTGTCCATTTGCCTGTGAAATTCATGGTTTCCTTGTTTTAAATAGCTGAATAGCACTCCATTGTATAAATGTACCACGTTTTCTTTTTCCATTCTTTTGTTGAGGACATCTTGGTTGTTTCAAGTTTCTGGCTATGATTAATAAAGCTGCTATGAACATAGTTGAGGAAATGTCCTTGCAGTATGGTAGGGTTTCTTTTGGGTATATGCCCAGGAGTGGTATAGCTGGGTCTTGAGGAAAGACTATTCCTAATTTTCTGAGAAAGTACCAGATTGGTTTTCAAAGTGGTTGTACCTATTTTTACTCCCACAAGCACTGGAGAAGTGTTTCCCTTTATCCACATCTGCAGCAGCTTGTTCTGTCACTGAGTTTTTGATCTTAGCCATTCTGACAGGTGTAAGATGGAATCTCAGAGTTGTTTTGATTTGCATTTCCCTGATGACTAAGGATGTTGAACATTTCTTTAAATGCTTCTCAGCCGTTAGAGATTCCTCTTTTGAGAATTCTCAGTTTAGCTCTGTACACCCTTTTTGATTAGATTATTTCATTTGTTGGTGTTTAATTTCTTGAGTTCTTTATATATCTTGGATAATAGCCCTATGTTGGATGTAGTGTTGGTGAAGATCTTTTCCCAACCTGTAGGATGCTGTTTTGTTCTATTGACATTGTCACTGCCTTACAGAAGCTTTTCAGTTTCATGAGCTCCCTTTCACTAACTGTTGATCATAGAGCTTGGGCTATCAGAGTTCTGTTCAGGAAGTTGTACAGGCCTTTTATTTGCTTGTTTATACTTACACCAAGATACTTTATATTATTTGTGGGCATGGTAAAAAGTGTTGTTTCCCTAATTTCTTTCTCAGTTCAATTGTCTTGTATATACAGAAGTTCTACTGATTTTATTTTATTTTGAGTTAAATTTGTATCCAGTCACATTGCTCTAGGAATTCTCTGGTAGAATTGTTTTTGGGGGGTCACTTATGTATACTATCATATCACTTGCATATAGTGATAGTTTGTCTTCTTCCTTTCCAATTTGTATCTCCTTGATCTTCTTTAGTTGTCTTATTACTCCCATTAGGAATCTAAGTACTATATTGAGAAGATATGGAGAGAGTGTCAGCCTTGTGTAGTCCATGATTTCAATGGAATTGCTTTAAGTTTTTCTTTATTTAATTTGATGTTGGCTATAGGTTAGAGCTCCAGAATATAGGCTGGAGCTCTGGAAGTAAGGTATGGCTGCTTGTGGGTGTAGCTCAGGTTCAGGATCCCTTCTCAGAGTGGTAATTGGAACAGAGACGGACTGAGGCTAGTTGTTCCTGGAGACTGGAAGTGCTTTTTTTTTGAGGGGGGCAGTGGATTGCCTCCACATTCTCTGGAGACCAATGACTGGAACCATGTGTCTCCAAGGTCTGGGTAGCTCACCTCATGAAGGTAGGAAAAGCTCAGTGTATAGGTGACTGGCTGTTCCACCCTTGCATCTCTTTTGTCCCAGAAGCTAACCTACAGAAGTTAGGTAAATTCATGTGCCAGAGGCTGAATCTGTGTATTGCTCTGGCCCAGCAGCCCTTTCCAGGATGTTGGGAAGAGCTGAGGGTGTCAGCAGCTGGCTCTTCCATCCACACACCTCGTTGGTCCTGGCAGCTCACCTTCCAAAGTCCATGTGTGTTTATATGTTAATAAAATGAATATAATTCATTTATTAGAAGAATATACTTCTTGGTAACTTGGATTTTAATATTTTTATATTTTACTGTGCATTTTAATGAATATTTTTACATTAAAGATCATAAACATATAAATATATATGCACTGTTATTTGAAAATAGTTTATAACATGTTTTCTTTAAATATTTTTGACATTTTAGATAGAGCATGCAAAATAATATTAAATTTCACTTGTACAAAATCAATCTTTTTTCTTATTCTTCTTCCTTGTCATGCATCCCAATCAATAATTATAGAAAAAAGTGTGTTAATTATATTATAGCATCTTTTTCAGTAATAATTGGGCTCATGAGATTTAATTTCTTCTTAAAATCAAATAATTAGGCAAATGTCTTATTATATAGTAGTTCCTCATTAATTTTAATCAGAAAATTGAATGACTTATTATCTCTCTTTCTGTTTTTCAATGGAAATTATATGGTGTAGGAAACATTTAGAAATATACTCAGGGTGTACCTAAGTTTCCCATCCTTCCCTACTGGCAAATTTGTGTATATTGGTGGCATTATCACCCGACATAAAATATTGTTCATAATCAGCATTCAAAATTATATTTTAAAGGAAAAACACATTAATACAATTTTATCTGAATTTTATTTATGCTAGGTTCTTAAAGTTTGACATTGTAATACTTCACAGTAATACTTCTAAATATTCATGCAAATACCAGCAACATTTGAATATATTAAACAGTCTGACATCTGTACCTACTTTTATGTAGAGGATGATAATTTATTGTATATATGGATGTGCAATTATGAAATTATAGAATGTAATAGACTTCTTTGTTTTAAATTTTCAATGATATATTAATTGTACATTTTATGGCATACTATGCATTACCAAAAACAGGTATCTTGTCAGGGTTGGTGGATAATGCCTGCAATACCATTCATTATTTGTGTGGCAGAGGCAAGCAGATCTCTCTAAGTTTGATCCCAGTCTGGTCTACATAGAAAGTTCCAATGTATCCAGAGCTACATAGAGAGATGAAGTACATTATTAAAAATATCCAAACTTTCAAGATACCTTTAAGTGTCAGACACACTTTGTAATTAGAAGTAGTAAAATAACACATTTTGTAATATGAAAAAGAGATATTTTTAGGGCTGTTAGAAGACTTCTCTTGAATTCTCCAAATCAGGTATATGTCCTGGTTCATTCACAAGAAAAAATTAGAGTCTAAGTCCTTGAGTTCCCAGTGAGGAAGGGGACCAATGTTCCATTCTATTTTCCTTTGCTATGTACAAAGTGTATATAATAGACAAAGGAGTCCTAATGTATATCACCTGGTCTCTAGATGTAAAAATGATTATGAGTGTGTGACAAAAGTAGGATTAATTGACTAATCCATTTTTGACATTTTGTATTAAAATTTCTAATAATGACTGTTTTCTCAAAATTTGGGTCATTATAGTCTACTCAGAATGTGCATATTTTGAAGACACTTAAAAAATAATTGTCATGTATACATTTTATTGAAGACTGTTGAGTACATCGTGGACAAAACTTCTTACTGGAAACATATAACTCATCTAGATGTTTAGAAGTACCTAGTGTGTATTAAATGTAAATATAGAATTGATTTATTATGTCATCTAACTCTTTTTATTTGGCTGATTATCTCTCTCTCTGTGTGTGTGTTGAAACAATCTGTGCTTCAAATCTAATAATGTTTCTATTATGAAATTGGAGGTCATGTGTTTGGTGCATATATGACTAGGATTGTACTCTCCTGTTAGATTTGTTTCCTTTCATAAGAATAAATTGTTCCTCTTTATCTTTTCTCACTGAATTTGATTTGAAGTATATTTTGTCAAATACAATGCATTTTATTACAAAAGCAAATCTCAAAAAAAAATCCGCAGGAAAAATAAAATAGCTACACTTTTTTTTTTTACATTTGCTTGGAAACCTTTTTTACATACTTTAACCCTAAAGGGGTATCTGTCATTGATCATTAGGTATGCTTCATAGAGGTAAAAATGGATCCTGCTTTCTTATACAATCTCTTAGTCTATGACGCTTATTTGTGGAACTGACACTGTTAGAATTAAGAGTTATTAAATAGTGTGCACTAATTCCTGTCATTTTGTTGTTGTTCTATAAGACATTTTTGTAATGTTCCATTTATTTGTACTTTGTGCCATATCTAGCCTTGTTTCTAATCTATTTATTCCTATAACCTTTATAGAGCTAGTCTAGTGACTATAAATTTCTTAAATTTATTTTTAGTGTGGCAATTTTTCTTTTGACTATGACTGGCAAATTTTCTGGGTATCATTATCTAGGATAGCATCTAGTCTCTTTCATAACTTGTAGACATAAATAAGACCCTTCTGGCTTTCATGGTCTCTATTAAAAATTCTGTGGTTATTAACATGGCCAACCCTTTATATATTACTTGATATTACTTGATAGGTCCATCCCCCTCAGAACTTTGCATGAACTTTCTTTGTTCTATATATGTACTCTAATGAATATTTTATGGATTGAGGAGTTTATTGGTCTCATCTATTTGGTGTTCTATAAAATCAAACAGATTTTTACAGATATTTACAGGACTCTGCAAGCAAACAATAAACAATATTAATTCATCTCAGCAGCCTATGGAGCATTCTACAAAATGGAACTCATATGTCTACAAAAGAAAATCTCAAAAAAACAGGAAAAATAAAATTATATCTTGCATTCTATCTGACCATTATAGATTAAAGATGGATATACATAAGTAAAGAAAAAAACAGAAAATATAAAAATCCATGTGTGATAAGCAACACACAACTAAACCAAACTGAGTAAAAGAAGAGATCAAGAAGGAAATTTGGTGATTCTAAGATGGCAGTGCCCAGCACCCATGTTGTCTGGGTAGCAGGAGCTCAGTGACTATAGAATGATCAAGTGGCCATGCTACTGAATCCAAAACGATTGCATCTGTGTTTCTCCAGTGTAAGGAGGGCTCTCATGTTCCATGGATGCATGGTCCAAACCTTGGGCTCCTGGCTATTCCTACCTTCTCAAGGATGGCCCTCTGGTATTCCAGGGATGCATGGTTCCATCCTCTGGTCCATGGAACTATCTGCCTTCTTGAGGAGGCCCACCAGATCTCAGGATCATGAAGGTTAGACCCATCCCCCAAGTCCCATGTCTCTGGGCAAAATTGGGATGCAGTCAGCAGCAGAGAGTTGTGGGATACTCTCTGAGATCCTGGCTCCAGCCCATGATCATACCCATCATCCCAAGAAGGGGAGCCAGATCCCAGGAACATCCAGTCTCCAGCCCAGGGCTCTTTTCTGGGTACCAAGTCCAGTGGGCACCAGGAATAACCAACCAATGCCAGGGACAACCAGAAGACTAAAGGCCATCATAAGAATACAATCAATAAAAGCCAGGGCAATGGGTCACCAGCAGAACCCAGCTATCCTACTACATCAAATCCTGGATATCCTAACACAGCTGAATCACAAAAATGTGACCTTAAATCTATGCTTCTGAAAATGATAGAGGTCTTACAAGAAGAAAATAAATCCCTCAAAGAAATGCAGGAAAAGCAATCAAACAGGAGAAGGAAATGAATAAACCAATTCAAGACCTCCAAATGGAATTAGAAGCAATAAAGAAAACACAAGCTGAGGAAATCCTGAAGATAGAAAACCCAGAGAAAAAGAATTACAGAGACACAAGCATCACCAACAGAACACAAGAAATGGAAGAGAGAATCTCAGAGATAGAAGATACAATTAAGAAATTGATAAATCTGTCAAAGAAAATGTGAAATCTAAAAAATTCCTGACACAAAACACCCAAGAAATCAAAGACACTATGAAAAGACAAAACCTAAGAATAATAGGAATAGAAGAAAGAGAGGACTTCCCGCTCTAAGGACAAGAAAATATTTTCAACAAAATCATAGGAGAAAATTTAAATGTGCAGAAAAAAGAAAGAATATAAAAAAATCACAAGGGATAAGGGCCAAGTAACACAAAAAGGCAGAAGTTCTCAACAGAGACTCTAAAAAACCAGAAGGGCCTGGGCAGATGTCATGCAGCCTATAAGAGACTATAGATGTCAGGCTAGAATACTCTACCCAGAAAATTTTTCAATCACCATAGATGGAGAAAACAAGATATTCTGTGACAAAACTAAATTTAAACAACATCTTGGCACAAATTCAGTCCTACTGAAGATACTAGAAGGAAAACTCCAATCCAGGGAGATTAAATTCACATAATAAAACACAGGTAACAAATAAGTCCTATGCAGAAATACCAGAAGAAGTAAAGCACACAAACACATATGCTACCAAGACCAACATCAAAATGATAGGAATTAATAATCATTGGTCATTAATATCTCTAAACACCAACAGACTCAATTCTCCAATAAAAAAACAGTCTAACTGAATGAATGCAAAAACAGGACCCATCATTCTGCTGCACACAAGAAATACATTTCTGCAATGTGTTCACCCTGATGTGGTGAAGGAGACCTGGATCATTGCATAGCTACTGGAGTAATGCAGGCTGCTCTTGGACACAGAACTTCTTGCTGAGAAGCACAAACTTCATCTGTAATTCCCAGGATACTGCAGGGATAGACCTCATCTACAGACCTGACACCCAGGTTGTGGGAACAGTTGGACATAAATCTGACTCTTGCAGGCTGCCCTGGGACACATCACTTCTGGCTGAGAAGCTCAAACTGCATCTGTGATTCCCAGGGAACCACAGGGGTAGACTTTTCCAACAGATATGACACCAAGGCTGTGGGGACAGTAGGATACCCCACTGGCTCTAGCCTAAAGGCCACAGCCATACCAGCACCCTCTAACCTCACTAGGAAGACCAGAAAGATCTCATGTTGCTGCAAACTGGAATAACACACCTCATCCCAGTCCCTAGGGAAGGACACTAACTACTCATCAAAGGAAAAATTCATCAAGATGACATCTCAATCCTGAACATCTATACCCCCAAATACAAGAGCACCCACATTTATGAAAGAAACATTACTAAAGCTTAAATCATACATTGACCCCCACAGATTAATAGTTGGAGACTTCAACACTGCTCTCACACCAATGGTCAGGTGATCAAAATAGAAACCAAACAGAGAAGAAATGAAACTAACAGTGGCCATGAACCAAAATGACCTAACAGATATCTAAAGAACATTTCACCCAAACACAAAAGAATATACCTTCTTCTTAACACGTCATGGAACCTTCTCCATAATTGACTATATAGTCAATCACAAGGTAAGCATCAATAGATACAAGAAAATTGAAATAAACCCTGTATCTTATCAGAGCACCATGAGTCTCAGTTGGGACACAGCAGGAAGGGGTAAGCTAAGGGTGATCCACTGAGATCTAGTCTCCAACACAAAGCCCCATCCATCCATCATCTTGTGGACAGCATTGGTCACTAAGATCATATGACTTCCATATCAAAGCTCTTTCGTTGGCACCCAATTCAGTGAACAATAGGAAAAATCAGATAATGACAACCAGATGGCTAAAGGCCAGCATAAGAACAAAATCATCAAAAATCAAGGAAATATAATTCCAACAAAACTCAGCTATACTAGTACAGCAGGCCCTGATTATTCCACCACAGCTGACACATGAGAAAATGATGGCAATTCTATACTTATAAAAATGACAGAGGACTTAAAAAAAGAAAATAAGTCACTTAAAGAATTTATAGAACTCACAATCCAACAGTTGAAAGTGATGGAGAAGTCCATTAAAGACATCCAGGAAAATTTAATCAAACATGAGAAGGAAAGAGACAAAGCCATTGAAGAAATACAGGCCAAGGCAGGCAAGCTAGAGAAGGAGGTGAATAAAACGGTTCAAACCTGAAATTGGAAATGGAAGCAATATAGAAACTGCAAGCAGAGACCATCCTGGAGGTGGAAAACCTAGGAAAGAGAACAGGAACTACAGACACAAACATCATCAATAGGATACAAGATATGGAAGGCAGAATCTTAGGCATAGGAGACTCATTAAAAGAGATCATACAACAACCAAAGAAAATAAAAAATCTAAAAAATTCCTCACCCATAACATCCAAGAAATCAAGGACTCAGTGAAAAGATAGAACATAAGAATTATAGGAATAGATGAAACAGAATGCTCCTGACTCCAAGGACCAGAAAACATTTTCAACAAAATTGTAAAGAAAATTTCCCAAAGCTAGAGAAAGAGATGGTGATAAAAATCCAAGAGGCATACAGAACACCAAATAGATTAGATAAGAAAAGAAATTCCTGATAGTCCCAATTGGATCCAAGATGGCGCCGACCATAGAGCAGTGCATCTGAGTAGTAGGTGAATGAGATTAGTCACTGTGGAGTGAATGTGAGGTCCCCTAGCCTACAGTGAAACACAGACGGTGTCTGAATTCCCACAGCAAACATTGAGACCGGTCACCAGGTAAAACAGCCCATGCAGTTCCCGGGAATACAACCCTGAGATCAGCCAGCTCCATCACTGGTCTGGAGAGGAGCTCTGGCTAGAGATCTAGCCCAGGAGCAGATCCAGCCCACGGCTCCAGCCACAGACCAGCGGCCCCGCCTGTCTGACTGATATCCAGCCTGCACTCCAGCCTCACCACAAGAGCAAAGGTAAGTGAGATTATTTTTTTCCGGAGTTTCCAACATGGTGGCACAGTGTGCACTGTAGCGGAGAGGCAGAGACCTAACCCAGTCACAGCAAAGCAATTAGGAGCCAAGACTGCCTGCAAACAGAGCCCGTGACAGTGTGTTTTCCACAAATACAGGGGCAGGTGGGTCACTCACCCTAGCACCCAAGCATCTGAGGCAGTCAGCAACAGGCACACTGAGGCCAGCATCTGCTGTGGGTAGAGCTCCCTGCCTGCATAGTCAGCCTAGCTGGGGAGCCAGAAGAACTGGGTCAGTGAGAGGAGAACACAGACCCAAACACAGCTCTACCTGCCTTTCTGAGGAGACCTGTCAGCTCCCAGGTCCTCAGAGGCTAGCTCTCTCCCCACTCCAATCCCCTCTATATTGGTCCAATTGGGTCACAAGCAGTTGAGGAGAGCGGCAGCCACCCTCCTCTCCGAGAGCCAGTCAGTCTATTACAGGAACCTGCCCGCCATCTGGAGGTAAACACCAGGATCTCAGGATCAGCCAACCCCCAGGGCAGGGAGTTTTCCTGAGCACCAAGGTCAGGTAACAAAAGAAACAAACAGATAACACCTGGGTCCATCTGATGACAAAAGGTCAGCGCAAGAACATGGTAAAAAAAAAACCAAAACAATAGGATGTCTCCAGATCCTAGCAATAATGCTACAGACAACTCTGGACAGCTGAACCCAATTGAAGCAAAGGAAAATGACCTTAATCCTACGCTTATATTAATAATAGAAGACCTAAGGGAGGAAATCAAATACCTCAGAGAGCAACAACAAAGTACTGCAAAGGAGGTGATAGAAATGAATAAAGAGCTTAAAGGAATGGAAGACCTGAAAAGGGAAGTTGAAGCAATGAAGAAAATCCAATCTGAGACATCCATAGAACTGGAAAACCTTAAGAAAAGAATCGGAACTACAGACACTAACATCACCAACAGAATACAAGAGATGGAAGAAAGAATTTCAGGCTCAGAGGATAAAATTGAAGAAATGGATACATCTGTAAAAGAAAATGTCAAATCTAAAAATGTCCTGACACAAAACCTTCAGGAAATCAAGGACACAATGAAAAGACGGAATCTCAGAATAATAGGAATAGAAGAAAGAGTCCCACCTCCATGGACCAGAAAATATCTTCAACAAAATCATTGAAGAGAATTTCCCAAATCTAAAAAAAGAGATGCCTATAACTGTACAAGAAGCTTACAGAACCCCAAATAGGTTAGACCAGAAAAGAAAATCTTCCCGCCACATAATAATCAAAACACTAAATGTACAGAACAAAGAAAGAATTTTAAAAGCTGCTAGGGAAAAGGGTCAAGTAACATATAATGGCAAACCTATCAGAATCACACCTGACTTTTCTTCAGAGACTCTAAAAGCCAGAAGGGCCTGGACAGACGTCTTGCAGACCCTAAAAAAACCACAAATGCCAGGCCAGACTACTGTTCCCTGCAAAATTGTCAATTAACATAGATGGAGAAAACAAGATATTCCATGACAAACCTAAATTCAAACAATATCTATACACAAATCCAGCTCTACGGATGTTAGAAGGAAAACTTCAACCCAAAGAGGTTAACTACACACAAGAAAGCACAGGAAGCAAATAGCATGCCTGCAGCAAAAACAAAAGGAAAGAAGCTCACTCACAAACTATTTCTACCAACATCTAGATGGCAGGAAGTAACAATCACTGGTCATTAATATCTCTAAACATCAATGGACTCAATTACCCAATAAAAAGGCACAGGCTAGCAGAATGGATGCGAAAACAGAATCCCACATTCTGCTGCTTACAAGAAACACACCTCAGCAAAAAAGATAGACATTATCTCCAAGTAAAGGGCTGGAAAAAGATATACCAAGCAAATGGACCCAAGAAAAAAGCTGGAGTAGCAATTCTAGTGTGCAACAAATTGGATTTTCAACCAACATTAATCAAAAGAGATGGGGAAGGACACTATATACTCATCAAAGGAAAAATCCACCAAGATGAAATTTCAATACTAAACATCTATGCCCCAAATGTAAGACCACCCACATTCATTAAAGAAACACTACTGAAGCTCAAATCCCACATTGAACCTCACACATTAATAGTGGGAGACTTCAACACACCACTCTCACCACTGGACAGATCAACAATGCAGAAACCAAACAGAGAAATAATGAACCTCACAGATGTCATGAATCAAATGGACCTAATTGATATCTACAGAACATTTCACCCCAAAACAAAAGAATACACTTTCTTCTTGGCACCTCATGGAACCTTCTCCAAAATCGACCATATAGTCGGTCACAAAGCAAGCCTCAACAGATACAGGAAAATTGAAGTCACTCCTTGTAACTTATCATACCATCATGGAATAAAGCTAGGCTTCAACCAGAACAACAGAGTGCTTGCAAAAACATAGAAACTGAACAACTCTCTCCTCAATGACCTCTGGGTCAGGGAAGAAATAAAAAAAAAATTAAAGTCTTAAAATTAAAGTCTTCTTAGAACTCAATGAAAATGAAGGCACAAAATACCCAAACTTATGGGATACATTGAAAGCAGTGCTAAGAGGAAAGTTTATAGCTCTAAGTGCCTTCAAAAAGAAACTGGAGAATTCCTATACTAGCCACCTAAAAGAACACCTGAAAGAGCTAGAACAAAAAGAAGCAAACACTCCCAAGAGGAGCAGACGAGAGGAAATTATCAAACTCAGGGCTGAAATCAACAACTTAGAAACAAAAAGAACAATACAAAGAATCGACAAAACCAAGAGCTGGTTCTTTGAGAAAATCAACAAAATAGACAAGCCCTTAGCTAAACTAACTAAAAGGCAGAGGGAAAATACCCAAATCAACAAAATCAGAAATGAAAAGGGGGAAATAACAACAGACATTGAGGAAATCCAAGGAATCGTTAGGTCCTACTTCAAAAACTTGTACTCCACAAAATTGGAAAATCTAAATGAAATGGATAATTTTCTTGATAGATTCCACCTACCAAGGTTAAATCAAGAACAGGTAAACAAATTAAACAGTCCTATAACCCTTAAGGAAATAGAAGAAGTCATTAGAAGTCTTCCAACCAAAAAAAGCCCAGGCCCAGATGGTTTCAGCACAGAATTCTACCAGACATTCAAAGAAGAGCTAACACCAATATTCTTCAAACTCTTCCACAACATAGAAGCAGAAGGAATACTGCCAAACACATTCTATGAGGCCACAGTTACCCTGATACCTAAACCTCACAAAGACCCAACGGAGAAAGAAAATTTCAGACCAATTTCCCTTATGAATATGGATGCAAAGATACTTAATAAAATACTTGCAAAGCGGATCCAAGATCACATCAAAAGTATCATACACCATGATCAAGTAGGCTTCATCCCAGGGATGCAGGGGTGGTTCAACATTAGAAAATCCATCAATGTAATCCACCACATAAAAAAGCTGAAAGAAAAGAACCACATGATCATCTCATTGGATGCTGAAAAAGCTTTTGACAAAATACAACACCCTTTCATGATAAAAGTCTTAGAGAGATCAGGCATACAAGGACCATACTTAAAAATAATAAAAGCAATTTACAGCAAGCCAATAGCCAACATCAAACTAAATGGAGAGAAACTTAAAGCATTTCCTCTAAAATCAGGGACAAGGCAAGGCTGCCCATTCTCTCCATATCTCTTCAACATAGTACTTGAAGTTTTAGCTAGAGCAATAAGACAAATAAAGAGATCAAGGGGATACAAATTGGAAACGAAGAAGTCAAAGTATCCCTATTTGCAGATGATATGATAGTATACATCAGCGACCCCAAAAATTCCACCAGAGAACTTCTACAGCTGATAAACTCCTTCAGCAAGGTGGCCGGATACAAAATCAATTCAAAAAAATCAGTAGCCCTTCTTTACACAAAAGATAAATGGGCTGAGAAAGAAATAAGGGAATCAACACCCTTCACAATAGCCACAAATAATATAAAATACCTGGGGGTAACTCTAACCAAGCAAGTGAAAGACCTATATGATAAGAACTTCAAGTCCCTGAAGAAAGAAATTGAAGAAGTATCAGGAGATGGAAAGATCTCCCTTGTTCATGGATAGGTAGGATCAACATAATAAAAATGGCAATCTTACCAAAAGCAATATACAGATTCAACGCAATTCCTATCCAAATACCAACTCAATTTTTTACAGATCTGGAAAAAACAATTCTCAACTTCATATGGAATAACAAAAGACCCAGAATAGCTAAATCAATCATGTACAATAACAGAACATCTGGAGGTATCACCATCCCGGATTTAAAGCTGTACTACAGGGCAATAGTAATAAAAACAGCATGGTACTGGTATAGAAACAGACCAGTTGACCAATGGAATCTAATTGAAGACCCAGAAATAAAACCACACACCTATGGTCACTCAATTTTTGATAAAGAAGCCAAAAACATACAATGGAAAAAGGAAAGCATTTTCAATAAATGGTACTGGTCTAACTGGATGTCAACATGTAGAAAAATGCAAATAGATCCATACTTATCACCCTGTACAAAACTTAAGTCTAAGTGGATCAAGGACCACAACATAAATCTAGACACACTAACATTAATAGACGAGAAAGTTGGGAAAAGCCTTGAACTCATTGGCACTGGTAGCAACTTCCTGAATAGAACACCAATAGCTCAGGCACTAAAACAAACAATCAATAAATGGGACCTTATAAAATTGAAAAGCTTCTGTAAGGCAAAGGACACTGTCCTTAGAACAAAACGGCAGCCTACAGAGTGGGAAAGGATCTTCACCAACCCAACATCTGACAGAGGGCTAATATCCAAAATATATAAAGAACTGAAGAAATTAAACACCAAAAAATCAAATAACCCCATCAATAAATGGGGTACAGAGCTAAACTGAGAATTCACAGAAGAGGAATCTCTAAAGGCTGAGAGGCATTTGAGGAAATGTTCA
>CAJQZJ010032834.1:2200201-2234322 GCA_907164525.1 Lophiomys imhausi
CGCACAATGGAAGAAGGACAGCATCTTCAACAAATGGTGCTGGTCCAACTGGATGTCCACTTGCAAAAGAATGAAATTAGACCCATACCTATCACCTTGTACAAAACTTAATTCCAAGTGGATCAAAGACCTTAACCTAAGGCCAGCCACACTAAAGATACTAGAAGAAAAATAGGAGAAACCCTCGAACTCATTGGCACAGGTGACAACTTCCTGAACAGAATACCAACAGCTCAGGACCTGAGATCAACAATCAATAAATGGGACCTCATGAAACTGAAAAGCTTCTGTAAGGCAAAGGACACTATCATTCGAACAAAACGGCAACCAACAGACTGGGAGAAAATCTTCACCAACCCCACATCTGATAGAGGGCTATTATCTAAAATCTACAAAGAACTCAAGAAACTAAATGCCAAGAAACCAAATAATCCAATCAAAAAATGGGAGACGGAGCTAAATAGAGAATTCACAAAGGAGGAATCCCTAAGGGCTGAGAGACACCTGAAGAAATGTTCAACATCCTTAATCATCAGTGAAATGCAACTCAAGACGACCCTGAGATTCCACCTAACACCTGTTAGAATGGCTAAGATAAAGAGCTCAAATGATAGCGCATGCTGGCGAGGGTGTGGAGAAAGGGGAACCCTACTCCATTGCTGGTGGGAGTGCAGACTTGTGCAACCACTATGAAGGTCTGTCTGGCGATATCTTAGAAATCTAGGAATAACCTTGCCTCAGGACCCAGCCATAGCACTTCTGGGTATACACCCAAAGGACCTCTCATGGAGACATAGGGAAGTCTCCTCATCTATGTTCATAGCAGCCTTATTTGTAATAGCTAGAAATTGGAAACAACCCAGATGTCCCTCACCTGAAGAATGGATTAAAAAATTGTGGTATATCTATACAATGGAATATTACTCAGCTATCAGAAACAATGAAATCATGCAATTTGCAACCAAATACATGGATCTAGAGGAGCTCATCCTGAGTGAGCTAACCCAGTCTCAGAAGGATGCACATGGCATCTATTCACTTATAGTAGGATTTTAGCTATATCGTACAGTATATCTGTACTACAACCAACACACCAAAAGGAACAAGGACATAATTTTTTTTTATCTTTTTCTTTTTCCTTCTTTTTTTCTTTTTTCTTTTTCCTTTCCTGTAGAGAGCTGCGAAGTGCTGCGCCCTAAAGATGGCGCTGGCCTCCGCCTTCCACCAGCCCGACGGTGAGTGCTCTTTTTGATAATAAGTTCATATTTGGCAAAGACTGCTGATCTGGCTTGCTTCCGCATATGCAGACCTCTAAGATAGCACCACTTGGCTTTACTTGACTGGCTGTCTAATTAGTATTTAGCCTGTGGGTTGGGTCTGCCCCATTATTCGGAAGACTCTTTTCAAGGGACCTGAATAAACTGCAGGAGAAGAGCTTTTGTGAGTTGCGTCATTCCTTGCTGGACAAGGGGGGACGCGACAAAGTGGTGGCCCGTACGGGGAACCAGAAAAGACTCAGAACTCCTGCAGTCAGGGGAAGCGCTTGGTAAGTTCCTGGGATAAATCAGGACAATAAAGTTTCACGGAAAATAGCGAACACAAGATAAAGTTTCGCAGAGATAGCGAACAAAAGATAAAGTTTCGCAGAGATAGTGAACAAGCAGTTAAGTTTTGCAGAAATAGCAAACAAAGGGTTAAGTTTCGCAGGCAGTTGCGAACCTAAAGGGTTAAGTTTTGCAGGCAGTTGCGAACCTAAAGGTAAAGTTTCGCAGGAAGTTGCGAACCTAAAGTAAAAATTTTAAACATGGGATTATCTCAGTCACATCCAATTTTTCTGGCTCTTCAGGAGCTACTTTTAGCTAAAAATTTAAAGATTAAGAAGTCTACCTTAGAGAGATTTCTGAATGAATGCGATTCTGTGGCTCCGTGGTTTGCGGTGTCCGGGAATCTTACAGTATCCTGCTGGGATAAATTAGGCAGGGGCTTGGATTTTGCTTGGGAGCAGGGGACTCTGAAGCATGGAGTAAGACCGATTTGGAAAATGGTGAGGAGTTGTTTAGAAGATCAGAGGTGTTGTAATGCAATCAAAGAGGGAGAATCAGCTTTGGAACTGCTACAAGGGGAGAGATCTGAGCAGGCAGACAGTGAAAAGGGAAGTAACAAAGGCGAAAAATTTGAGCAGGCAGACAGTGAAAAGGAAGACAAAAAGAAAGTTCCTCTCTATCCCGATCTTAGAAATTTTAGAGATTTTAGAGATTTAGAGGACTCAGAGAGCACAGATTCTGAAGGAGAGCTACACGCTCTAATAGAACAGTTGGAGAGGACTGTTATTAGAAAAAAGGAAAAGAAAAAAGTAAAACAGAAGGGCGTATCGGCGGCAGTCGGTGTGGGAGGAGCTGTTGCCATGGAGCCTGACACGTCAGCAGCAGTCGGAGTGGGCGGAGTCGTCGCTACAGCGCCTTCAGCCACGCTGGCGGCAGCTGATGTAAACAAAGCCGTTGCCATGGCGCCTTCGACTCCTCCTCCATATCCAGAAGCCACTCAGACAGAGCAGCCAGTTCAGTCCCTGAAAGTAGGGAGATCTTTCTGCCCGGGGATGTGGACACAAGTAAGAACAGAATAGAACATTATCCCACTGCACTTGCTGCTTTAGCCTTGAATGGTATCCAATAATGCTTGCAGTCTTTTGGAGTTGCTCCTGCCAGTATAATAGTGCCTTATTCCAGTTATCAAATTAAGATTTTGTGTGGCACTGTAGATGACTGGGCAATATTGCAATGTAGCTTTGAAGGAGTGATTGATAACCATTACCCTAAACATCCATTGCTATTATTTTTTAAGGAGCACCCAGTGATATTCCCTAAGGTTACTTCAGCAGTACCACTTCAAGGATCACCAAATGTGTTTACTGATGGCTCAAAGACAGGCTGTGGAGCCTATTTGATAGAAAGACAAGAGCCCGTGTTATGTCAGTTTCAACCGGGCTCCCCCCAAATAGTAGAGTTGAAAATAGTAATTGAGGTGTTTAAAAAATGTCAATTTGCATTCAATTTGATTTCAGATTCAGTTTATGTGGTCAACTCAGTGAAAGTATTAGAATTAGCAGGTCCTATTAAAAATAGTAGTACTGTATGTGCCTTATTACAAGAGTTACAAGTTTTAATCTGACAGAGAAAAAGGTGTTTTTGTATTTAACATATCAGAGCACATACAGGATTACCTGGACCATTAAGTGAGGATAATAATAAAGTTGATCAATGGACCAGGATGGAATGCATTTTTTGGAGCTCATTCCTGGATCAAGCCAGACAGTTTCACCAATTATTTCATGTAAATGCAAAAACTCTACAGCAGAAATTCCATTTGTCTAGAGCAGATGCTAGACAAGTAGTTTTGGACTGTCCTCAGTGTGTGATTCATCATCATCCTCCCAGTGTGGGAGTAAACCCTAGAGGGCTGTTGCCACTCAAAATCTGGCAAATGGACGATACCCACATTTCAGAGTTTGGAACCTTAAAATATATTCATGTATCTGTGGATACCTGCTCAGGTATCATACATGCTACACCTATGAGTGGAGAAAAGGCTCGCAATGTCATAGGACATTGCTTAGAAGCCTGGGCTGCATGGGGAAAACCACAGCAGCTAAAAACGGACAATGGACCAGCTTATACAGCTCAGTCCTTTGTCTCCTTCTGCAACCAGATGGAGGTACAGCTTAATCACGGATTACCATACAATCCTCAAGGACAAGGAATTGTGGAGCGTGCTCATCGCACCTTGAAAGAATGCTTGCAAAAACAAAAAGGGGGAATAGGCCAAGGCCGTATCCCCAAGGAAAGAATGTCTTTAGCCTTATTTACTTTAAATTGTTTCAATTTGGATGCTCAAGGCCGCTCAGCAGCGGACAGACATCAGGATTCCCATGGTTTACCTAAAAGCATGGTGAAGTGGAAGGATATTTTGACAGGCTCTTGGCGGGGGCCTGACCCTGTGCTAACATGGGCGAGAGGGTCTGTTTGTGTTTTTCCTCAGAATCAACAAGATCCAGTGTGGGTGCCTGAACGCCTTGTGAGGAAGATTCGTCATGAAGACCTTCCTAAGGATCCTGGTGATAGTAGCAGTGAGTATGTCAGGAGCGCAGAGCAGTTTGGGTTCAACAAAATTATTTTTCCTTTAGCCCCATGATTAGTAATATAGTGAATAAGTCTTCTACAGGAATGCTTGATATATCTACTAGGGATCCTCAGCAGACTGCCACCAATCCTTTTGATTTGTGGCTTTTGTGTGGAGTAAATGGAAGTTGCATGGACTTGGGACCTGTCATTATGCTTGGAGGAGGAATTTATCAAAGAGGTAATTTTTTCCTAGGGTCTGCTACCAGATTGGATTTCTCTAGCGGTAGTGGCTCTGGTACTTGGAATTCTTTGTTTCATTCTTATCGCAACAAGAGCTTTTCAGCTTCGCCAGTATGTCTCTGGCCTCCTTTTCTGTGGATTGTAAGTAATGGGAGTGCATCCTTAGGTGAAGAAAAGTTAGTATGCACTCCAGGAACATGTTTTTATGCCCTATGCTGGAATGCCACAGCCTTTCCTGTGGCTGTGGTGACTAGAATGCCTCGATATGTACCAGTTCCTGTAGAGGCTCCTAATACCATGATGCTATTCAGATTTAAAAGAGATTTTGGCATCACTGCAGCTATTGTTACTGCTATCACTGTTGCTGCTGTAGGAGCTACTGCCTCAGCTATTGCCTTGTCTAGTTCTATACAGACTGCCAATGCCCTGAATAACATCTCAGCCACTGTGGCACAGGCATTGGATACTCAGGCCTCTATGAATTCTCATCTCAAAGGAAGTCTTATGATAGTTAATCAATGCATAGATTTAATACAAGAACAGATTGATTCTCTTTGGCAACTAGCACAGTTGGGGTGTGAGTGGAAATTGCAAGGTTTGTGTGTTACTTCCGTACAATATCAAAATTATACAAAAGCTGCTAATTTGTCTAGACAATTGTCAAAGTTCCTCTTACAGGATTGGTAGGCTGAATTTGAAAATTTGATGAGAGAGCTGAGAGCGACAATCATCCACATCAACTCCAATCGGGTGGATCTGAGCCTGGCTACTGGCTTGACTTCTTGGATACAGACGGCTATGGATCATCTTAAGGAGTGGGCGGGTGTAGGCTCTTTGGCGATACTAATGATGCTAGCCTCTCTGGTTTGCCTATGGTTCATCTACAAAATGAGAGCCACACAAAAGCGTAATGCAGCCATGATTATACAAGCCCTTGTCGCCATTGAGGCGGGCCAGTCCCCTCAGGCATGGCTTGCTGCTGTGAAGTAAATCTTCACTAAGCATAGTCCCTGCCCACTGAGGAATTTGTTCCACAGATATTAGGGTCTGGCAAGTCAGTGACGGAGTTGACGGGTAAGTCTCGGCCACCTAAGACAGGGCAGTCCCGAGTGGGGAGGCTGACCCAGAGATGGGTAAGAGTTTGAGCACCGCCCTCCTACAGGCTCAGGCCCACCGTGAGATCCCCAGATAGAGGGATTATGAAGCCTTTCCAGGGACTTTTACCAACTTTAGAAAAAATAAAAAAGGAGGAACTGTAGAGAGCTGCGAAGTGCCGCGCCCTAAAGATGGCGCTGGTCTCCGCCTTCCACCAGCCCGATGGTGAGCGCTCTTTATGATAATAAGTTCATATTTGGCAAAGACTGCTGATCTGGCTTGTTTCCGCATACGTAGACCTCTAAGATAGCACCACTTGGCTTTACTTGACTGGCTGTTCATTTAGTATTTAGCCTGTGGGTTGGGTCTGCCCCATTATTCATTATTCGGAAGACTGTTTTCAAGGGACCTGAATAAACTGCAGGAGAAGAGCTTTTGTGAGTTGCATCATCCTTGCTGGACAAGGGGGGACGCGACAAAGATTATATTTGGCCACAATGGTATTGACCCTTGTATATTAATGTAAAATTAAGATTGTATTGGGCTACATCGGTATTGATCTTTGTATATTGATACAAAATTAAGATTATATTTGGCCACATTGGTATTGATCTTTGTATATTGATACAAAATTAAGGGTAACGCTTCTTAAAGGTATTGTTCGTAGTAATACTTAAAAATGAAATGTCAAGTTTTGACCTCTCGCTACCAACTGACATAAACTGTTTAGGATAATTAAGAAATGGAAACTAATAGTCATGAAAACGTGTCATTTTGTTAGTTACTATGACAGTCTATCACAGTTATTTTCTAAGCTACTCAGAAATCAAGGTGCTAAGAGACAAGCAATATTTGCTTATCTAAATATAAGAGATAGATAGGGCATCTTCAAAAACCTCAAGAGATCTGCAGAATATGGCATTCAAAGATGTTTTCTTAACTTAAGATTTTTTTGATATCGAGACATGTCAGCTCCTGACAGCACCCCCTATTCTACTCCAAGTAGAAGATGAGCATCGAAGAATCTCCAGTGGGAGATGATTGAATTGGTGGTAAGCCGTTCTCTTGGCAAGAAAAAACCCTTGCTTCAACTGTAGACAGACTTCTGTCCAAAAAGGATAAAACTTGGAAGCAGATAAGTCGACAGCTTAGCTCTGCCAAGACAGGGTAGGTAAGTCCTTCATAATTCCTGCTCTACAATCAATGTCTGTCAGAGAAATGGAGCCAAATGGCTGAAGATTGATGCTGTAATGTATGGAGAGAAAATGGGAACTGTCCAGGCAGCCACTGGTATGTCATTTTTTAGTTTTGGAAGCTGCAGGCCTTGCACTTCCTATAAAATCAGATATATTTATCCCTCTCAGGTCTCTGAGGTGGTTGAAGAATAGATAGCTAGAGTCTCATTGTTAAATTTTGAGTTGTTTAGGAATCAAGAGGGTATTCTGGATCTAAGAAGATATTTTTAAAATTATGAGGCAAGTTAGTATGAAAGCTGAGTTAGATATAGAACTTTAAACACATGGAGATGGTTAGATAGTAGAATGTTAAAGTCAGGTGCCAAATACATATGGACTGGACATTGGGAATGTATGCTAAGCCATATAACTCTTATAATTATGGCCTATTTATTTCTGTTGTTTTGTATTATATTTATAGTTATAAGAAAAAGAACCATTTTTTGGACTGAAAGGGAGAGTTGTTGGGGGGAAAAAAGAAATACCTTAAACTAAAAAAAAAAAAAGAAGGGAAGAGGATGGGGGGTTGAGGGGGAGGAGGGTGGAAGGGTTGGACTGGAGGGGGAAGTAGGGAGGGGATTGTGATTGAGATGGAACTTGAAGAAATAAAAAATAAATTATTAAAAAAAAAAGAAAGAAATTCCTCCTGCCACATAATAATCAAAACTCTAAATGCACAGAACAAAAAATGAATATCAAACATGCAAGAGAAAAAGACCAAGTAACATAAAGTCAGACTTCTCAGAATTACACCTGAATTCTCTTCAGAAACTTTTAAGGTAAGAAGAGATTGGACAGATGTCCTACAGGTCCTAAGAGATCACAGATGTCAGCTGAGACTACTATACCCAGCAAAACTTTCAATCACCATAGATGGAGAAAACAAAACATTCCAAGAAAATCCAATTTAAACAATATCTATCCTCAAATCTTGCCCTATAGAAGATTTTATAAGGAAAAGTTAAACCAAGAGAATATAACTACACCTATGTAAACCACACTGAATAAATAACCCCCCTGCAGCAAAACCAAGAAATATGAAAAAAGAAATATGCTATGTTTACACTACTACCACCTACAACAAAATAACAGGGAATAACAATGTTAGTAATATCTCTCAACATCAATGGATTCAAATCCCTAAAAAAGATACAGGCTTATAGAATGGATTCATAAATAAGACCCATCATTCTGCTGCATACAAGCAACACACCTCACCAACAAAGATAGACTTTACCTCAGAGTAAAGGGCTGGATGGAAATAGGTTTTCCAAGAAAATGTTCCCAAGAGGCATGCTAGAGTAGCCATTCTAATATCAAATAAATCAGACTTTCAACCAAAATTAATCAAAAAAGATAGGAAAGGACACTAACTACTCATCAAAGGAAAAAATTCATCAAGATGACATCTCAATCCTGAACATCTATACCCCCAAATACAAGAGCACCCACATTTGTGAAAGAAACATTACTAAAGCCTAAATCACACATTGACCCCCACACATTAATAGTTGGAGACTTCAACACTCCTCTCACACCAATGGTCAGGTGATCAAAATAGAAACCAAACAGAGAAGAAATGAAACTAACAGTGGCCATGAACCAAAATGACCTAACAGATATGTACAGAACATTTCACCCAAACACAAAAGAATATACCTTCTTCTTAACACGTCATGGAACCTTCTCCATAATTGACCATATAGTCAATCACTAAGTAAGCATTAATAGAAACAAGAAAATTGAAATAAACCCTGTATCTTATCAGAACACCATGGATTAATGTTGGACTTCAACAACAACAGAAATGACAACATTTCTACACCTTCATGAAAACTGAGCAGCTCACTACTCAATGACTACTGAGTCAGGGAACAAATGAAGGAAATTAAAGACTTCAAAATATTCAATGAAAATGAAGATGCAATATACCCAAACTTATAGGACTCCATGAGAGCAGTGTTAAGAGGGAAGTTCATAGCAGTAAGGGTCTTCAAAAGGAAATTGGAGACAGCTCATATTAGCAACTTAACAACACAGCTGAAAGCTCTAGCAAATACTCCCAAGAGGAGCAGATGGCATGAAATCATCAAATTCTGAGCTAAAATAAGTAACTTAGAAACAAAGAGATCAATACAAAGAATTGACAAAACCAAGAGCTGGTTCTTTGAGAAAATCAGCAAAATAGACAAACTCTTAGCCAAAATAACTAAAAGGCAGAGGGAAAATATCCAAATCAACAAAATCAGAAATGAAAAGGGGGGAAATAACCATAGGCACTGAGGAAAATCAAAAAATCATTAGGCCTTACTTCAAAAACCTGTACTCTACAAAATTGGAAAACAAGTGAAATAGGCAGTTTTCTGGGTAGATTCTACATACCAATGTTAAATCAAGATCAGATAAAAAAAAAAAAACTAAACAGTACTATAGCCCCTAAGAAAATAGAAGTAGTCCTTAAAATCTTCCCAATCAAACAAAACAAAACCCAGGGCCAGATGGTTTCACCACAGATTTCTACCAGACTTTCAAAGAAGAGCTAATAGCAATACTTTTCAAACTCTTCCACAAAATAGAAACAAAAGGGACATTGCAAAACTCATTGTATGAGGTCACAGTCACTCTAACACCTAAGTCACACAAATATCCAACAAGGAAAGAGTTCAGATCAATTTCCCTTATGAATGTTGATGTAAAAATATTCAATAAAATACTTGCAAACCAAATCCAAGAACACATCAAAAGTATCATATACCATGATCAAGTAGGCTTCAAACCATGGATGCAGGGGTGGTTCAACATAAAAAAATCCATCAATGTAATCCACAATATAAACAAGCTGAAAGAAAAAAAACCCATATGGTAATCTCATTAGATGCCAGAAAAAGCATTAGACAGGATCCAACACCCCTTCATGTTAAAAAATTTGGAAAGACCAAGCATATAAAGACCATACCAAACATAATAAAGGCAATATACAGCAAGCCACTATCCAACATCAAATTAAATGGAGAGAAATTTAAAGCATTTCCACTAAAATCAAGGACAAAGCAAGGCTGCTCACTCTCTCCATATCTCTTCAACATAGTACTTGAAGTTCCAGCTAGAACAATAAGACAACTAAAGGAAGTCAAGAGGACACAAATTTGAAAGGAAGAAGTCAAAGTATCCGTATTTGCAGATGATATGATAGTATACATAAGTGATCCCAAAAATTCCACTGGAGAACTCCTACAGTTAATAAATTCCTTCAGCAAGGTGTCTGGATACAAAATTATTTCTAAAAGGTCAGTAGCCCTTCTTTATACAAAAGATAAATGGACCAAGAAAGAAAATAGGGAAACAAAACCCTTCACAATAGCCACAAGTAGTATAATATATAATAGTATAACTCTAACCAAGCAAGGGAAAGACCTGTATGACAAGAATTTCAAGACCCTGAAGAAAGAAGTTGAAGAAGATAACACAAGATGGAAAGATCTCCCATGCTTATGAATAGGTAGGGTCAACATAAAAAAAATGGCCATCCTACCAGAAGCAATATACAGATTCAATGCAATTCTTATCAAAATACCAACACAATTCTTTCCAGACTTTGGCAATACAATTCTCAACTTCATATGGAAAAATAAAAAATCTAGAATAGCTAAATCAATCCTGTACAATAAAAGAACATCTAGAGGTATCACCATCCCTTATTTCAAGCTGTACTAAAGAGCAATAGTAATAAAAAAGCATGGTGCTGGCATAGATACAGACCAGTTTATCAATGGGATCAAATTGAAGACCCAGAAATAAACCCACACATCTATAGTCACTTAATTTTTGACAAAGAAGCCAAAACCATAAAATGGAAAAATGAAATCATCTTCAACAAATGGCACTTTTCTAACTGGATGTCAACATGTAAAAGAATGCAAATAGACCCATATTTACCACCCTGTACAAAACTTAAGTATAAGTGGATCAAAGACCTTAACATAAAACAGGACACACTAAATCTAATAGAAGAGAGAGTGGGGAAAAGCCTCAAACTCATCGGCACAGGTGACAACTTCCTGAACAGAACACCAATAGCTCAGGCTCTAAGACCAACAATCAATAAATGGAACCTTATGAAAATGAAAAGCTTCTGTAAAGTAAAGGACACTGTTATTAGAGCAAATGGCAGCCTACACATTGGGAAAATATCTTCACCAACCCCACATCTGACAGAGGGCTAGTATCCAAAATATATAAAGAACTCAAGAAACTAAACATCAAAAAACCAAATAACCTAGTCAAAAAATGAAGCACTGAGCTAAAGTGAGAATTTACAGCAGAAGAATTTCTAATGGCTGAGAGGCACTTGAAGAAATGCTCAACATCCTTAGTCATCAGGGAGATGCAAATCAAAATGATTCTGAAATTCCATCTCACACCTGTCAGAATGGTTAAGATCAAAAACTCAAGTGAGGATGTGGAAAAGGGTAACTGAAACTTCAATTTAATTAATTGTCAACTCTAGTTATTAGTAAGTATAAACTGTAAGATTAAGCCAGCAGAGCAGTCTGTGGCTTGGCAGAGGAGTGGGTGGCCTGGCCTGCGTGCCTTAACTGGTTGCCTGATTTGTCTTGGGGAAAGCGCTCCAGGACCAAGGGTGGCCTACACCACCTGTAACCTAAATTCTGTTAACTAACATAAGTTGTTATATTAGGCCAGTAGAATTACCAGTCTTGGTGGGAGATTCACCTGGGTTTGAGGGGAATCCAGGAGTCTGGGAGTCTGGGACTGCTTGGACTGAGGGCCTATATGGCATAACAGTCCTTTCCCCAATAATTAAATACACCAAGACCTTTTAATGTTTAAATGCTTAGCTCTTAGCTGGGCAGACTCTGAATTAGCTACTCTAAGTTTACCCAGATCACCTAATCACAAACCACAATGTGCCTGTGATTAACTTCCAGCATTCTCAAAGACAGCTCTCTACTTCTGTGTCTCCCAGGGAAAAGAGAGGTCCTCTCTCTAAAACTCAGGGTTCCTGTTTTAAACTGAGGAAGTCCCACCTTCCTTTACGCTTTCTGCCCAGCTAATTGGCCATCAGTGACTTTTATTAACCAATCAAGAGAACGTCTCAAAAGGGGTGGTAACCAGATCTCAGCATTGAAATCAACCTATCAGAAGCAATGATATTAAACCTTCCCTCAACAGGTAACACTTTTCCATTGCTTGTGGGAGTGCAAAGTGTACAACCACTTTGGAAATAAAACGTGCATTACTTAAGAAAATTGGGAATAGTTTTTTCTCAAGACCCAGCTATACCACTCCTGGATATAAACCTTAAAGAAGCTTCACCATACCTCAAGGACACTTACTCCCCTATGTTCATAGCAGCTTTATTTGTAATAGCAGGAAACTGGAAACAACCCAGATGCCCTTCAACTTTAAAATAGATAAAGAAACTGTGGTACATTTAAACAATGGATCACTACTCAGCTATTAAAAACAAAGAAATCATACAATTTGAAAGCAAGTGGATGGAACTAGAAAACATGAGTGAGGAAACCCAGAATGAGAAAGATACACATGGTATTTTTTCACTTATAAGTGGATATTAGTCATAAAATACAGGATAACCATCCTACAACCCAAAGACCCAAAGAAGAAAGAACCTAGCATAACTATCCTCTGAGAGACCTCCATCTAGTAGTAGATCTACAACCAAACATTAGGTGGAGCTCTGGGAGTCTTGTATAAGAGCAAGAGGAAGCATAGAGTAGTCTGGAAGGGACAAGAACTCCACATGAAAACTAACAGAACCAACCAACCTGGGCCACTGGAGGATTACAGAGACTAAAGCACCAACCAAAATACATATATAGACTGGACCTAGGTCCCCTACACAAATGTAGCTGATAGGCAGTTTTGTTCAGAGTGCGGGTGAGGAGGCTGACTCTATGTGAACTCTGTTGCCTGTTTGTAGAACACCTTATCTTAGCTGGACTGCCTCGTCTGGCCTCAATGGAAGACGATGCTCTTAGCCCTGATACAAGGGTTGATATGGGGGCAGGCTCCCTCATCTGAGGAGGAGAGGATGCAGAGGGGGAAGCAGGTTGGGAGGGAATAGTTGGGGAGGAGAGAGAGGGGGCTGTCATAAGGATATAACTTGAATAAATAAATCAATAAAAAAGATAAAGAAAAAATATATAAATGCACATGTAAATGATGCAAAACAATATTTTACTCATATAGAGTCAGCCATACTTTTAAGTAAGTATTGAAGTAGAGTACTCCCACACACATGCAGGAGAATTTGCAGTCATGCATAAAAGACCTCAAAATACACATAAGAATGAACCAATTCATTATGTTTTTGTAAATTAATTTTTTTAATCAGATGACTAATATTTTTATGTGCCGAACCCATCAAATATGCCTTTAACCTCTTCCTAATTATGACAACAACCAAGTAAAATTCAATTAGAAAATTGGGTCACAGGGGAAAAACAGTGTAATGGAAGATAATGTTCATGCACAGCTTATGAGATTTTGTAGTTATGGTAATGAAAATAAATATACTCAAGCAAATAGAATTATAATATGAGGAAATTTAACTGGAGAGTGAAAGAAAAATCTTTTCAAAATGCACTTCAAGCCTATGTAAAGAATTTAATTAAAAGCATGAAACCAGTTTTTGAATCATACAAAATATATGCCTTCATATGCTCCATTTCTATGTAAAGTATATTTTGAAAATATGTCACATAGATCAATTATGTTAATTTAATTTTTTATAAGCAAAACATCTTTTCCTTGTTATAAATTTATTTGATTTTATTTTTTTACGTTATAACATATTAAATCTTCTTAAAAGACCATTTTCATCTGTTCACACTGGAAAAGGTGGATACTGAAATCTCATGCAATTACAAGTGTGTCCTGTACAACCATAGATTTCCACAATCTGATGAAAGACTCAGGGATCATCATCTGTTGTGAAATAGAACAGCCTCCTTCCAGAATGCCAGGTACAAACATCTGCTGGAACATAGAGGATGACTTTGTAATCCTATTTGAAATAAAACATGATTCCTGGTACCAATCAACTCTCTTGGATAATATTTTACCTACATGCCAAGTTTTGGATTTATGTGCTTATGTTGGGTATGTCCATGAAAGGCCAAATGTCTTAAGACATTCTTAATATTGAATGAAATTTCACAGTTGGCCATTTCCTCTCATCTGAACTAATGACTTTTCCACAAATAAGTTTCAGCAAAGACATAGTAATGCCACTTTGACAATAATTCATCCTCACTCCCATGTACATTTTTATTAATTTTCCATTCATTACCTGTAACCTGATTCTGAATACACATTTCTCTTTCCCTTGTTGTATTCAGAATGGAGAGTGAGCTGTAATTTTGATTTCAGATCCTCATTATGTGGGCTCCTACAGCTATATAAACATATACATAGGATAAAATACACCTCGCTGCTTTTATATACTAGCATGCACGATTAAATTTATTTATCAGGACTAAAGGAACTCGAGTAGAACTCTCTGATATTACACTTTCTGTCAGAGTCTTGAGAATGCCCAGAAACATCCCTTCAAGTCCACCATGTGTACAGATGACCATATTCAAAACAATGAACAAATTCATGTAAACATGAAGCAAGAATGTAAACATGGTTAAAATAACTAAAAATAAAAAATGCTAGAAAACAAACATATAAATTATGTTTATATATAAATGCTCTCATATACACAAGGGCTAATACAGACAACACTTATCATTCCCAAATCACATAAAAAAAATGCTGGTCACTAATTTTAGTGGAATCATTCTTTCTCACAGAAGCACAGCTATACATCTAGAATTTCCCCAAATACTTTGTCAGTGGTATTCTAAAGTTATTCTCCTGCAAATCTAAAATTGAAAACATGCAAATCTCACGGAGTTCCAGGCATGACAGAGAAGATGGAGAAATTCCTACTATCAAATGTGGAAAAGAAAATGAACAAATCTTAAATTCATTCTTCTCATTTGATAAAAGTAAACAAGGTCACTAAGAAGCAACCAAGTCACTAATTATATTCTGTAATTTAACAAGACTGTATTACAGAAGAGATCTAGGAATGAAAGAGAAGGAAAACTAGAATGAAGTAAAGAGGAACAAAGGATGTTTGAATTTATATTTCCCACAGGACATATGAATGCCAATTTAGAAAAGGAAAAATGGAGAATTTAACTTACTGGACCATGAAATTTCTGACAAATTTTTGCATTCTCCAATCAACTGTTTTGTTGAGTGGATAGATGGAATAAGCAGGGAAAAAACCAGCAATCACCACTTTTCCTTCGTGGTACAAATGGTAATCAATTCTGTATAAGCACTCACTGCTGCCCTGTGGGCATACAAGAAAGGAAATCTGCAGAAAGCAGGAGATAAAAATCCAAGAGAACATATTATCAGCTTTGTGAAGCCAAGAGTCTTGTGGAGGTAGGACTCACAGTAGCTAGCATGTACATTTCATGCATGTTTATGTGTGATTTTATTGATGACTGAAGTCATCACTTAAGTCATCTAATTTGTTTATGACCCAATTCATCACTCCCTGTGGAATTTTGGAACACCTTCTTTCTGTAGGCTCTGCATCTGTAGCTCTGGATTCAGAGTAAAAGCAAGCAGAAAAACATGTTTTTAAATCTTCACAGGCAACATAATTGCATTCGAGAAAACAGAGAACCAGTCCTGTGGAATGAAATCCTGCTGGTAGATATGGCCATAAGTGTGTACCAAGAAATTACCTATACAAAATGCATTTAGAGTGATGTAAACATGTTACACCAGAAAATACTCTACTAGATGAAAGGAAAAAATACTCATGCCAGGCATGGTCAAGTCATGATGACAGAACACCATGATGTCTAGAATGGAGGATTATCAATGTTAGTTTTACCTGCCAGGATCTGTCCAAGTCATAGAATATTTCTTTTTCTATCAGGCATATTGATATAATCATTATTATGTATATGTTAAACAGTTTATGCCTTGTTTTGGTCCTGCTGAATTTAATGCAAAATCAACAACTTTATTTCAAGGCAGAAATTAAATTTCTTGTTTCCTTCTGAACTTTGATGTTTTGTAATATTCTTTTATCCATGGTAAATATCTGAATAGATATAAAGTCATGGTATCTTCCTAGACATAAAACATTAGTTTCATTTATTACTTACCTTTTTTCTTAGAACATAATTTTAGTTAGAAATATAGCCACTGATAAATATAACAGAGATATAGCATATATCTCTATGTTCCCATCCCCTATGACACTGGGCAAAGATGTAAGGAGAAAGGCTGTGTTTTCAAAAGCACAGGGATAAATTATATCAATGACTATGCTGTGTGACTCTTGTAGCCATGTTGCATGTTAGTGTAAAAGTGCCCACAATGATAACTATGCACAACACAAAATGTCAATCATTAAGCAAATAATAGCTTCTGCTTGATAGTGATGAACCCATGTTACTTTGCCCATGTGGCATGTGCCCTGATAAGGTAATATGTCAGTATAGGGAAGAGTTTAAGATGGGGTTGGCATGGGACACATGATTTTTAGCCAAATATTCTTTAATCCTGATACTTCTCTGAAAACATAGCCTCCTTGTTTAAGAACAAACATATATTCCAAGTAGGCATCCACCAGTCATATGTTAGTAGCGAATATCTGAAATGTAGAGAATCTAAAACAAAATAACTGTTGTCTGTATAAATTTAAGTGGAGCTGGAAGAATTTCACAGGAAAAAAATAAATATTTACACATTAATCACAATGTCACATTTGTTGCATAATTTGATGCTAAGATATTAGATCTATTTAACAGTTATTTGGAATACAGTCAAGTAAAATAAGTGACTAGTCATTCTTGAGACATTCCAGAGTGTAAATGGCTCCATAAACACTTGAAACCTCTCCCAACAGAAAAAAATCTCATTGTGGAAGCTTTAGTGTGTCTCAGTGTGTCCCACAACATTCCATTTTGTCCATACTTTTTTGCTTGCCAATGTTCATTATAATGATTCAATGATATCTTGGTCTGGTATGAAGGCCTCTGGCTTCTGCTACTTTGTCAATCCTGGAACCTCACTGGAACTCCTCTCAGATATGCTATTATTGTCCTGTGTCATGGAGATCCTGTACTTTTTGGTCTGTGGAACTGGCCATTTTATGCACTCCAGTAGTTCATCCATGGGGTGTATGTTGGGGTGAGCCAACTCAAAGCCCTGGTTTTAGACCCACAGTCTCCACATTCAGGGCCAGTTCTACTGTGATACCCAGGTGAGGTGCAGGGCCTGTTCTTCCAAGTGCTACAGCAGGTAAAGGGCTAGACCTGTTCTCTTTCTCTCATGTGCCCATCAGGGCTATCTCTCCCAACTGCTACCTGTGGTAAGGGCATCAGAGAGTGGAGGGGATCTCTCTGTCGCCAAGACTACTGAAAATCAGGCAGGAGGCATGGCTGGCTCTCCCACACTCACACTGTCAGGGATGGTTCACAACATCCCCCACATCCAGGGCAGGTTATACTAGACTGTGCAGGCCAGATGCAGGCCCAGCTCTCCCGAATGCTGCAGCATGTGAGATGCAGGGCCAGATTTCCTGCCAGGCACTGGTGGTGAGGGAAAAAAGGAGGGGAGCAAGTTTCTCCCTCGACAATAACACCACAAAGCAGACACAAAGAAGGTCTGGCTCTCCTACACTCATTCCCTCAGGGCTCATTCACCCAAAACCCCAATATCCAGGGCCAGCTGTACTGTGCTGTCCAGGCAAGGTGAAGAACCTGCTCTCCTGAGTGCTGCAGCATGTGAGGGGCAGGGCCAGATCTCCTGTCCACCACTTCCACCACTGGTGGTGAGGGCAAAAGTGAGGGAAAGAGATCTCTCCATCACCAACACAACTGCAAAGTAGGCAAAATGCAGGCTGGCTCTCCCATACTCATTCCCTCAGGGCTGGATTACCTACAACCCCCACATTCAGGGACAGACAGTGTTCTTCTAGTCTCTGGCTTGCTTCCTGACCTGGTAGCCCATCTGTTGCTTGCCTGGTGATGGACTTGTGGTCATCATAGAATAGCTTCCTGTCCACTCCCCATGGCACCAAACTAGTGTTGGTCTCTGGCTTGATTTTTTTTCCAGGAATGTTAGGCTACTATCCATTTACATGTTCATAGGTCAGAACATTGAATTCAGACAAAGTCTCTCTCCTCTCTGTCACCTACTGATGTATATGTGTCATAGCAGTCACATTTGCAATGCCTCTAGAGGCAGTTGTTTGGTGTTTTTTTTTAATTTTATTTTTTATTTTTTGAATGTTTATTTATTACTGCAGGTTACATCTCTATCAAATTACCTTCTTTCCACCCCTCCCATTCCTGCCCTCTCACCCACTACCCCCATCCCTTCCATCCCACTCCTCCAGAGTGGAGTGTCCCTACATATCAGTCCCCGACCCCAGTACAGCAGTCATATGAGGGCCAAGAGCCTCCTCATACACTGGGGGACTACAAGGCAGCATCACTAGGGCAAAGTGTCTCATTGACAGGTAACAAAGTCTATGTTCCTGTTCTCTTTTGTGCTTGGCTGTAGTATAGTTATCCTGTACTATATGGCTAAAATCAGATTATAAGTGAATAGATGCCATGTGCATCTTTCTGAGTCTGGGTTAGCTTACTCAGGATGGGCTTCTCTAGTTCCACCCATTTGGCTGCAGATTGCATGATTTCATTGTTTCAGATGGCTGAGTAGTATTCCATTGTGCAGATGTACCATTTTTTTTTATCCAATCCTCAATTGAGGGACATCTGGGTTGTTTCCAGTTTCTAGCTATTACAAATAAGGCTGCTATGAACATAGATGAGGAAATGTCCTTGTGGTTTGGTGAAAAATAACTTGGATGTATACCTAGAAGTGGTATGCCTGGGTCTTGAGGTAGAGCTATTCCAAGTTTCTTAAGATATCTCCAGACTTTTTTCCATAGTTGTTGTACAAGTTTGCACTCCCACCAGCAATGGAGGAGTGTTGCCCTTTCTCCACAACCTCGCCAGCATGTGCTGTCATTTGAGTTTTTGATCTTAGCCATTCTGACAGGTGTGAGATGGAATCTCAGAGTCACCTTGAGTTGCATTTCTCTGATGGTTAAGGATGCTGAGCATTTCTTCAAGTGTCTGAGTACAGGTATTTAAAGTAAGACCTAAAGATTCTCTGGATATCCTCCATGTCTGTTTTAATTTCTCTCTTTTCATTTCTGATTTTGTTGATTTCGGTTTTTTCCTTCTGCCTTTTAGTTAATTTGTCTAGAGGTTTGTCTATTTTGTTGATTTTCTCAATGAACCAACTCTTGCTTTCATTGATTCTTTGTATTCTTTTTGTTTCTAAGTTGTTGATTTCAGCCCTAAGTTTGATGATTTCCTGCCTTCTGCTACTCTTGGGAGTTTTTGCTTCTTTTTTCCCAGTTATTCCAGTTCTGCTGTTAATTCGCTAATATGAGCTGTCACAATTTTCTTTTTGAAGGCACCTAGTGCTATGAACTTTCCTCGTAGCACTGCTTTCATTGTGTCCCATAGGTATGGGTATGCTATGCCTTCATTTTCATTGGATTTTAAGAAGTCTTTGATTTCCTTCTTTATTTCTTCCCTGACCCAGTGGTTGTTCAGTAGAGAGTTCTGTTTCCATGAATGTGTAGGCTTTCTATTATTTCTGTTATTGTTGAAGTACAGCTTTATTCCATGGTTGTCTGATAAGATGCAAGAGGTTATTTCAATTTTCTTGTATCTGTTGAGGCTTGCTTTGTGTCCAACTACATGGTCAATTTTGGAGGAGGTTCCATATGGTGCTGAAAAGAAGGTGTATTCTTTTCTGTTTGGGTGAAAGATTCTGTAGACATCTGTTAGGTCCTTTTGGTTCATGATCTCTGTTAGACTCATTATTTCTCTGTTTGGTTTCTGTCTCAATGACCTGTCCATTATTGTGAGTGGGGTGTTGAAGTCTCCCACTACTAATGTGTGGGGATCAATGTGAGTTTTAAGTTTTAGAAGAGTTTCTTTTACAAATGTAGGTACCCTTGTATTTGGGGCATAGATATTCAGTATTGAGATGTCACCTTGATGAATTTTTCCTTTAAAGAGTATGTAATGCCCTTCCCCAACCTTTTTGATTAACTTCAGTTGAAAGTCTATTTTATTTGAACAATTTTATTTTTCTTGACATTTCCTGCTCCAATTTGCTTGTCTTTGCAAATCTTTCATTGCCTTGTCTCTTTACCATTCATGTTGAGCCACTTTGGCTTGGAGATCTCTAATGGTGTTCTCCATTGTTAGTGAGATGCATTTCTTGTATGCAGGAAAATGTTGGGTCTTATTTATGGATCCATTCTGTGTGCCCATGTCTTTTTACAGGGGAGGGGATTCCATTGATGTTCATGGATATTAATGACCAAAGGTTGTTATTTCATGTTATTTTGATGTAGGTGGTGGTTGTGTGTTTCTTTTGGTTTAGCTGCAGTGGAGTTTGTTGTATCCTCTGTTTTCTTGAGTGTAGTTATCTTCATTGGGTTAAAATTTCCCTTCTAGGATCTTCTGTAGGGCTGGATTTGTGAGTAGATATTGTTTAAATTTTATTTTGTCATGGAATATCTTGTTTTCTCCATCTGTGTTGATAGAGAGGTTTGCTGGAAATAGTAGTCTGGCTGGGCACCTATGTTCTCTTAGAGCTTGCAGGACATCTGCGCAGGCCATTTGGCTTTTAAAGTTTCTGAGGAAAAGGCAGGTGTAATTTGATGGATCTGTCATTATACGTTACTTGACCTTTTTCTCTTATGGCTTTTAATAGTCTTTCTTTGTTATGTACATTTGGAGTTTCAATTATTATGTAGCGAGAGGACTTTCTTTTCTAATCTAATCTTTTTGGTGTTCTGTAAGCCTCTTGAAATTTTATTGGCATCTCTTTTTTTAGGTTTGGGAAGTTTTCTTCTATGATTTTGTTGAAGATGTTTCCTGGACCTTGGAGTCAGGAGTCTTCTCTTTCCTCTATTCCAATAATTCTTAGATTTCATCTTTTCATTGAGTCCTTGATTTCTTGGATATTGTGGGTGAGAACTTTTTTAGATTTCTTATTTTCATTGGTTGTTGTACTGATTTCTTCAATCAAGTCTTCCACAACTGAGATTCTGTCTTCCATCTCTTGTATACTATTTTTGATACTCATATCTGTAGTTTCCATTCTCTTCCCTTGATTTTCCACCTTCAGGATTACCTCTGATTGTGTTTTCTTTTATGCTTCCAATTCCAATTAACAATTTTATTTTTTCTTAACATTTCCTGCTCCAACTTGCTTGTCTTTGCAAATCTTTCAAATATTTGAATCTTTCATTGTCTTGTCTCTTTACCGTTCATGTTGAGCCACTTTGGCTTGGAGATCTCTAATGGTATTCTCCGTTGCTTTCATTTGTAAAATTGAGGAATCTCTGAATTCCTTCAGAGATTTAATTGCTTCTTATAAGTGCTCTATCACTTTCCAAAGTGTAGATATGTAATCATTTTCATGTGTTTCAGCTGTGGTGGAGTGGTCAGGGCTTGCTGTACTAGCATAGCTGCATTTTGTTGGAGTCATATTTCCCTGACTTTTGTAGGATCTGTTCTTTCACTGACCTTTAGCCATCTGGTTGTCCTTAGCTGTTTGTTCCTGGTGCCTTCTGGACTTGGAGCCAAGAAGGGTGCTTTGGTGTAGAAATCTTATAGCTTGATGATCTGTAGGTCTCTAGAGGTTGGATGGGGCCTTGTGTGGAGGTCGGTTCTCAGTGTGTCTCCCAGAGCTCACCCCTTGCTGTTGTGTTCCAATTGGGGACTCAGGTCAGAGGTTGTGATGGGATGTGTTCCTCAAGGTTCCTGAGATTCAACTGATCTTCGAATAGATAATGGTCCAGGTTGACAGGCCACAGACTGTTGGCTGGAGCTGTAGCTCCCCTGCAGGTTATGTGTTGGGACCGTGATTGTGGTCCTCCAAAGCTGCTCTCAGGGGGTTCTCAGGTTCAATGTGCGTCTAATAGCCAGAAGCACTGTGATCTGGTATAGCCCACATCTCCCAGGCAATGAGCAATTATCCAGGATTGTTTCCCTGCTCCCAAGTCAGAGCTCTCTGTGTTGTACCCTGGGTATTCAGCATGTAGCAACTTTGCTGGTATGCTCCTGGGTGCCCAAGCCTAGCCTCTGCACAGACACTGTGGACTTTGGAGGTCCTAAGTTTGGGGCTTGAATCAACCAGCTGGAGTCCTGAAAGAAACTGACAGGGAGGGAGTGCTGTCTCCTGGCGGGAAGCACTCAGTGTCCATGTCTGGTGAGTTGTCTGGTGTTTTAAAGCACCTATTTTTTTGATTTTTTTTTTTTTTGTTACAGAAGTACTAGACCAAGCCATTAAGTATGTAGATGAGAGGCTCATGTAAAACACATTTAGGAATAATTTGTTCTCCTATAGTCCACAATGAACATATAATTACTTGTGTAAACATATCGTTTTGTTTTCAGTACCTAGTTTGTGTCTGAAACTGGTTATTTCACATTAGCTCTTAGAATGTCAGATGGATACTGTTTCTCATGTGACTAGAATACAAAAGCTCCAGAAAATTCCCTGATCCTTTGGTTCTTACAATATTTCTGACCCCTGTTACACAAGATTTTTTGAGCCTTAGGTGAAGGAGGGCGCTGTAGATATATCACTAGGACTGAGCTCTACAATTATGAATTTTGATTGGTTGTGGTTTTCTTTGATGGTCCCCATGTTTTGGAAAGAGCACTTTCCTTCTTGAGGGATGGAATCTACACTAATCTATTGGTATAAGGATAAATACTTAGAATGTAGCTTGGGATTATGCTGGTTTAATAAAGTGGAGATTGTAGGTTCTCCTTCAAGATCCATGACTTAACTAGCACTGAGTAGTAGACTAAACTTGCAGTATCACAATGATTTCTCTGTTGTCGAGCAGGTTTTAAGTCCAAATACATACCTCTTCATTACTTTCAAGGTATGTGTGCCATTACTACACCCTTAGGGTTATCTTCCCATTCTGGTCTTTAATTTGGCTTATGGATGACATAGCTGGGTAGGACTTCTGGTTGCTTCTCTCCTTTGGAAACTTGTATGGCACCTTCTTGTGCTATGTAAGTTAGTCCTTAGTAATGAGGCATTCAAGGAAACTGAAACTACATCTCAGAGGCATATGTGCACTGTACCTAATGGGAATGGTGTCTTCAGCAGTAAAGATTTATCTTTCACCCCTGTGAGAAACCAAGGGGAATAGCAGCAATCTTTGTGTTTCAAGAGTTTCTTAAACATCATTGATCAAGAACTCAATGCAGTGCTTCTCAGACTCGATGTTGATGTTTTTGTAGATGGTCTTTGTCTCTTGGAGGTAGAAATTTGATGTCTTGAATGTATACCAGATATCTTAGAAAATTTGTTTGTTTTGACTGAAATTTTATCTTTATGTATATCTTGATGCATTACTGTCTTGAGTTTGTCCCCCATCTCTTCTATTAATTACTATATTTAATCTTTTCTATTGATGATTCTTTATGTTGTGTTTTTGTGTATTTTACTACCAGAATGGAAAATGATAACCTGGCACATATATACAATGGACTTTAATTTAGTACCAAAGAAAAATAAAATTATAAAGGTTTTATATAAATAAATAAAGTTAGAAAATATTATTCTGAATGAAGTAACCTAGACTCAGAAAGAAAAAATATATTCTGTTCTCTCTCTATGCAGGTTCTAGCTTTGAATGTTTAGAACAGTGCGTTTACCCAGGAGAATCTGTACAGACTAGGAACCTAAAAAGGAGTCATTGGATGGTAGGAAAGAAGCATTAATGGAATAAAAGGGTATCAGAATACATGTGATGTGACAGTAGGAGCATGGTTCTGGGGCTATGCAGGTTTAAGTTCAGATAAGGATGAGATAATGGGGTTGAAAAGGTCCTACGGTAGAGTTAAGTAAATTGAGACACTGAAAAAGCTGTTTGAAACCCTAATTAGAAATTGTGATCAGATAGTGTCCTAGATAGTTATGTCAACTTAACACAAGCTAAAATTATCTGAGAGGAAGGAACTTCAATTAAGAAAATGCCTATAGAAGCCTGTTGGACATTTTCTTAATTAGTGATTGATATGGAGGGGGGCTCAGTCCATTGTGGGTGGTGTTATCCCTGTCCTAGTAGTCCTGAATTCTATAAGAAAGCAGGCTGGCAAGGTGGGTATGGTGGTGCACATCTTTAATCCTATCACTTGAGAGGCAGAGGCAGGTGGATCTCTGAGTTCAAGGCTAGTCTTGTCGATAGAATTAGTGCTTGGACAGCCAAGACTACACAGTGAAACTCTGTCTAGAAAAAAAGACAAGACAAGCAAGCTGAGAAAGCTACAAGAACACACCAGCATGTAGTATTCCTCCATGGCCACTGCATCAACTATTGCCACTAGGTTTCTGATCTGTTTGAGTCCCTGTCCTGACTTCTTTTAGTAATGGAATATGATGTGAAAGTGCAAGCCAAAAAAAAAAATATTTTCCTTCTCAACTTGACTTTGGTCACAGTGTTTCATCATAGCAATAGAAACTCTAAGATAGGTAGACTGCCTTGATATCCCCAAATTAGATATGAAATCTCTGAGTGTAATTCTTCAAATGCAGTGTATTAGTCATGGTTCTCTGGAGAAACAATGGATATAATGAATCTATATCTATATATAATCTGTATCTACATCTGTATATATCTGTATCTACATTTGCATCTGTATCTGTACTAATATATAAAGGGCTCTTATTAGAGTGGCTTACAGGCTGTGGTCCAAATAATTCAACAATGGCTGGCTACCAACAGAAAGTCCTAAACTTCAGTTATTTATCAATCCACAAGTTTTGATATCTCAGCTAGTCTTCAGTATATGTCACAATCCTGAAGAAGTAGACTCTAATGCCAATGAATGAATAGATTTGCCATGGGACTGAGGGCAAGGAGAGAGAGAGAGAGAGAGAGAGAGAGAGAGAGAGAGAGAGAGATTCCTTTGTCCATATCCTTTATATAGGCTGTACCCAGAATTTATGACCTACATTAAATATAAATCGTCCCACCTCAAAATATTTTGTTTTTTTCTTTTTGTTTTTCCAGACACAATCACCCATGTAGTTCCTAGTGCTGTGACAAAACACCAGCTGTAGCTTTCCTTCCACACTGCCCATATCCCCTGTGGATTCCACAGACCATCCCCTCCTTACCTCTATCCTGTCACTTGTTTCTGTACTCCAGTAGGCACACTATGCTAAATCATAGGCTATGCTTGACAGAAAACCAGATGCATTGCCTGCAGAATTTCTTCTTTCTGTTTCCCCACACCCAATCCCCTAGTCTCACCACTAGTGATGCCACAGAACACCAGCTGCAGCTTTACTTATTATTCTTCATATTTCCTGTGAATCAAACAGTCCTTCTCTCTTCTAACCTTCCTCCTTCTATTTGTGGCTTTGTCCCAGACACCAACTCCAGTAGGCACCTCCTGCTAACCCAAGGGCCATGCCTCCCAGAACAAGAAGGCAGAAGGCAGACCCACACTTCTCCTGTTCCTGAGATCCAATACCACCAGTATCATCCCCCAACTCTAAGCAGGAAACAATTTGTGGTCTCCCTTTTCTCTCTGACTCCATCCCCAATGGATTACAAAGACCTTCATTCCAACCTTCTTTCTCCCAACTCATTTAAGCATCCAAGCCTCCAATACCAGTAGACATTCCCTATGAACATGCCAGTGGAATGGGACAGGAAAATAGACAATACACAGCCATCACACTCTCTAAAAGTCTAGAGAAGAAGCAGAAACCAAAGAACAAAACACCCATCCAACAAAGAAAAACCCAGAAATCAGCACCTACAGCTATAAACATCACAAATCTACACATCAAGTTTCTAGTGTAAAACCAAATGTCTCCACTAGAGTCCAGTACCACAGTAGTCTCTAAACATTCCAGCATAACTGAAGTATAAAGAAAAGATCTCTAAAAAGCCTTTATGAATATGATAGAGATACCTAAAGATAAAATGAACATATCCCCTAAAGAAATCCAAGAAAACACAAACAAGCAATGTGAGGAAATAATTAAAACTATTCAATACCCGAGACTGGAAACAGATTTAGTAGAAAAAAATTAAACTGGATGTATTCTGAAAATGAAAAAAATTATTGGAAATTTCTACAGAAACTATAAAGGGCAAGCTTTACCATCAGAATATAAAAGGTTGGAATGTTGGAAGAGAGAATCTGAAGCATTGAAAATATGATAGAAGAAATGGATACATCTGCCAAAGAAGATGTTTATTTAAAATAATAACTGACTCAAAACATTCAGAAAACCTGGGATACTATGAAAAGATGACACCTAAGAACAATACAAATAGAATCTCAGCTCAAAGACTCAGAAAATATTTTAAACAAATCATAGAAAAATATGTCCTAAGCAAAAGAAGGAGATGCCTATAAAGTTATGAGGAATATACAGAACACCAAATAGATTGGACCAGAAAAGAAAGTCCTTTGTTTCACAATAATTAAAACACTAAACATACAGAACAAAGAAAAAAAGGTTAAAAGCTGCAAGCAAAAAAGGTCAAGTAACATATAAAGACAGATCTATTAGATTTATTAGATCTATTAGAATTTACCTGACTTCTCACTGGAGGTTGTAAAATCTAGAAGGGCTTGGACAAACGTGCTTCAGACTAGGAGAGATAGAGAACATAAATGTCAGCCCAGACTTTTACACCCAGCAAAATTTTTAATCATCATAGATGTAGAAAATAACATATTCCATGATGAAACCCAATTTAAACAATATCTATCTAAAATTCCAACATGAAAGAAGGTGCTAGAAGGAAAAATCCAACCTAAGGAAGATAACTACTTCCATGAAAACATAGGGAATAAGTAATATCAGACCAGCAAAATCAACAGAAGGAAAGTACAAACACACACACACACACACACACACACACACACACACACACACCACCACCACCACCACCACCACCACCACTACTACTACCACAACTATCACCACCAACAACAAAATAACAGGAATCAACAATTATTGATCATTGAAATCACTCAACCTCAATGATCTCCATACCCTAATAAAAAGACACAGACTAACAATGTATATGAAAACAGGATCCATCCTTTTGTTGTATCCAAGAAACATACCTCAACATCAAGAATAGACATTACTTCAGGGTAAATGGTTGGAAAAATATTAAAGGAAATGGATCTATCCTAGGTCTTTGGGCCATTTGGCCCCTGGTTTTGGGCCCCCCAGGTAGTGTCAAGGGTGAGTTCCGTCTTATGGCATGGGTCTCAATCTAGGCCAGTCACTGGTCAGCTACCCTTACAATCTTTGTGCCAGCACATAATTCTGGCAGGACAAATTTTAGGTTGAAGGTTTTGTGGCTGGGTTGGTGTCCCAAACCCTTCACTGGAAGTCTTGCCTGGTTGAAGGAGATGACCAGTTCAGTCTCTGTATACCTCATTACTAGGAGTCTTAGCTAGGGTCACCCTAATATATATCCAATCAATTTCTGTTTTCTCTCTCACTCCATCCTTCCCAGATATGATCTCTCTTGTTCCCACTTCCATCTGTCCCCAGTCCACCTGCATTATCTATTCTATTTACCCTTCTCAAGGAGATCCATGCATCTCCCCCTTGACCATTTATCTACCCTTGTTACTTAGCCTCTCTAGGTCTATGGATTGTTTCCTGATCCAAACATGCCAGCAACTCCCCTTCTCCCCCAGTAATGAAATGATTCCTAATGGTATTCTGCTATACTTGTAGACAGAAGCCTGGAATAATCACCACCAGAGGAGTTCCATCCAGAAACTCACAGAAACATATGCAGAAACCCATAGCCAAACATTAGGTGGAATTCAGTGAATCCTGTGGAAAAAGACAAGGAAGGATTATATGAGCCAGAAAGCTCAAGGACACCACAGTTTAAATAGAATCAACAATAAGTTGATTATGAATCTATTATGGTGACCCTAGCTAAGACTACTAGTAATTAGAGATACAGAGCCTGATATAAGAAACTTGAAATAACTTCCTGCATCCTATCAAATCACAACATATTAAAGCAGGATATCAAAAACAAAAGAAATCTTGCAAACTCATTGAAACTGAGCAACTCTTTATGGAATGAGTCCTGGGTCAAGACAGAAGTGAATCAATTAAAGACTTCCAAGAATTGAATGAAAATGAATACACAGAGTATCAAAACTTATGGGACACAATAAAAGCAGTGAAAAAGGAAAATTCATAGCACTAAGTGCCTACATAAAAAAGTGGAGATATTTTATATTATCAATGTAATAGCACAACTGAAAGCTCTGGAACAAAAAGAAGTAATCACACCCAAGAGGAGTAGATGGCAAGAAATAACCAAACTTGGGGTTAAAATTAATAAAATAGAAACAAAAAGAACAGTACAAAAATCAATTAATCAGAGTTGCTTCTTTGAGAAAAATCAGCAAGACTGACAAACACTTATACAAATAACTAAAAATCAGAAAGAGATACACAAATTAAAAAATCAGGAACAAAAGGTGGGCATAACAAGAGATACCAAGAAAATACTGAGAATTATTAGGACATACTTTAAAAACTTGTACTCCACAAAACTGGAAAATCTAATAGAAATGAATAATTTTCTCAATGGGTACCACTTACCGAATTTAAATCAAGATTAGATAAACAGTTTAAATAGACCAATAACAACTAGTAAAATAGAAGCAACCATTAAAAGTCCCCCAACCAAAAAAGTCCAGGCCAAGATGGTTTCAGCACAGAATTCCACCAGCCCTTCAAAGAAGATTTAGTGCCCATACTCCTCAAATTATTCCACAAAATAGCACCAGAAGGACCATTGTCCAATTCATTTTATTTGGCTACCATTACCCTGAACAAACCACATAAACACTCAAGAAAGAAAGGAAATTTTGAAATATGGACAAATTTCTCCTATAAACATAGATGTAAACAGTACAAATAAAATACTTGAAAGCCAAATCTAAGAGCACATAAATAGATCATCTACCAGAAACAAGAAGGTTTCATCCCAGAGATGCAGGGAAGGTTCAACATTTGAAAATCAGTAAATATCATCCACCAAATGAAGAAACTGAAAGAAAAAAACCCTTGCATTATTGTCTCATTAGCTGATGAAAAGGCATTTGACAAAATGTTATACCCCTTTATGATAAAAGTCCTGGAGAGATTAGTGATACAAGGAACATTATAAACACAATGAAGGCAATTTACAGCAATTCCACAGCCAAAATAAAATAAATGGAGAGAAATTCAAAATAATTATGCTAAAATTAAGAACAAGAGAAAGCTGTTTACTCTTTTTATATATATTCAATATAGTACTTAAAGTTCTAGCTGGAGCAATAAGACTTCTGAGTGAGATCATGGTGATACAAACTGGAAAGAAAGAAATAAAAGTATCACTATTTGCAGGTGATTATAGTATATGTAAGCAATTCCAAAAATTCTACCAGAGAACTCCTACATCTGATAAACACTTTAAGAAAAGTTATGGGGGGCGGGCCAAGATGGCGGCAACCTACACTGACACATTTTGAACGCGGGGGAAAAAAGAGCCATAAAAAACACAGAGTTATTGGGCACTGTGCAAAAACCGGAGGGGCTAGACCCACCCCCCGGGAACACTCACAGCTCCCAAGGGACTGTTAAAAGTCCCAGGGCAAGGCTCTCCCCATCTCTCACAGACACGGAAGCCACTAAACCTGGGATTCGGGAACTCCCATTTGGAGAGGCATCTGGTAAGATTGATCCCAACTTACAGCAGGCAGAATCAGGGTCCACTTGGCCATAGATCGCTGTCCTATTGGGCTCCCCACACATCAGGTTGAACTTATACCCACTTAAAAAACTTTGCGAGATAGTGGAAGGCTTAGTAAGGAACAAACAGGGGGCTCAGCGGGTGGTCCGCAGCCGCTCGTGAAGCGGAGGGCAGGAGGTTCCGAGAGAGCGCGGGAAGTTGGGAACACAAAGGTGGGTGGGAGGGGCCGAATCCCGCACACTCATGATAGCGCAGCTGGGGAGGGAGCACGGCTGGCAGGGCCAAATCCCCGCGAACCCACGGCAGGTCATCTGGGGAGAGAGACAGGCGTGGGCGGGGCAAGGGATCCGTGCACCCACGGCTGAGCTGCTGAGACGAGAGGTCCACTCAGGCAGCCGGAGGATCCGGGGCTTGGGGTACCCACGGGACCCGTGACGGCGCAGACAGGAAGGGAATCAGGCACAGAGTCCAGCCCTGTGGCGAGAAGCCTAGAGAGAAACCAGAAATCGGGACCATAGCTGTATCCTGGAAAATCCAGACATATCAGGTGTGGAGCCAGACCCTGTCAGCCTCCGTGACGACAAACAAAGCCCACAGAATCTGTGCCTGGGCAAACAGGACCATACCATCAGAACCATTACAGGCTGATAACTCAGAGTGCAACATAGGGAAGTCTGAATTGGGAGCACTGAAACAATCCTGGTCCATTACTCACAACTTGGGAATAGGCTACACCAGCTCACAGTGCCTCAGGCGATTAAAACCACACTGACCTTGAAATCCCCCTGAAAGCAACGACAGATAGCCAAGTAACTCGTCCCCTGCACCAAATCATCCACTGTGGTTCCCAGCACAGAAAACAGAGAGCTAAATGCATCCAATGGCAAAAGGTCAAAAAAAAAATAGAAATCAAGGAATTATGTCTCCAACAAAGCAGAATCATCCTAGCTCATCCAATTCGGATGACCACACACCAACAGAAACACATGAAAACATTGACAATTCTGCATTATGGAAAGTGATAGAGTCTCTGAAAGAAGAACTTAAATCTATGAAGGAATTCAAAGAAGCCACAATTCTACAAATCAAAACAAGGAACAACACCATTAAAGAGCTCCAAGCCAAGGTGACAGAGCTTGAACAGGAAAAGGAAAAAGCCATGAAAGATTTTCATACAAAAACAAGCAAGCTGGAGAAGGAAATGTACAAAACGAACAAAACCATACAAGACATGAAAATAGAAATAGAAACAATAAAGAAAACATAGTCAGAGTTAAAAGAGGAAGTGGAGAACCAAGGGAAGAGAACAGGAACTACGGATGTGAGTATCAACAATAGGATGCAAGAGATGGAAGACAGGATCTCAGGAATGGAAGATTCAGTGGAAGAAATCAGTACAACATCCAAAGAAAATGAGAAGGCTAAAAAAATCTCTCACCCACAACATCCAAGAAATCAAGGACTCAATGAAAAGACGGAACCTAAGAATTATAGGTATAGAGGAAAGAGAGGACTCCCGACTCCAAGGTCCAGGAAATATCTTCAACAAAATCATAGAGGAAAACTTCCCAAACCTGAAAAAAGAGATGCCAATAAAAATCCAAGAGGCTTACAGAACACCAAACAGATTAGACCAGGAAAGAAACTCCTCTCGCCACATAATAAATGAAACTCCAAATGTACAGAACAAAGAAAGAATATTAAAAGCTGTAAGAGAAAAAGGTCAAGTCACATACAATGGCAGACCCATCAGAATTACACCTGACTTCTCCCCAGAAACGTTAAAAGCTAGAAGGGCCTGATCAGATATACTACAAGTCCTGAGAGATCATAGGTGCCCAGCCAGACTACTTTACCCAGCAAAACTCTCTATCAACATAGATGGAGAAAACAAGATATTCCATGACAAAATCAAATTTAAACAATATCTACCCACAAACCCAGGCCTACAGAAAATCCTAGAAGGAAAATCCCAACCCAGAGAAGAAAACTCCACCCAAGAAAACAAAGGGAATAGAAAACCCCTCATCAACTAAACCAAAAGAGGCACAGGACCACCACCTATACCAAACTAATGGGAAATAACAACCCCAGGTCACTAATATCCATCAACATCAATGGACTCAACTCCCCAATAAAAAGACATAGGTTTACAGAGTGGATCCGCAAGCAAGACCCTTCCTTATGCTGTATACAAGAGACACATCTAACTATGAAAGATAGACACAGCCTCAGAATAAAGGGCTGGGAAAAGGTTTTCCAAGCAAATGGACCCAGGAAGCAAGCTGGAGTAGCCATCCTAATATCAAACAAAACAGACTTCCAACTGAAGTTAATGAAGAAAGACAAAGAAGGGCACTATATACTCATTAAAGGGAATATTCATCAAGAGGAAATCTCAATACTGAACATCTATGCCCCAAATACAAAGGCACCTACTTTCGTAAAAGAAACACTTCTAAAACTTAAAGCGCACGTCGATCACAACACATTAGTAGTGGGAGACTTCAACACCCCACTCACAACAAAGGACAGATCATCAAGACAGAAGACAAACAGAGAAATATTGAGTCTAACAGAGATCATGAAACAAATGGACCTCACAGATATCTACAGAACGTTTCACCCAAACACAAAGGAATACACCTTTTTCTCAGCACCCCACGGAACCTTCTCCAAAATCGACCACATAATTGGTCACAAGGATAGTCTCAATAGATACAAGAAAATTGAAATAACACCTTGTATCTTATCAGACCACCACGGAATAAAGCTGGTCTTCAACAGCAAAAGAATCAACAGAAAGCCTTCACACACATGGAAATTGAACAGCTCCTTACTGGATGACCACTGGGTCAGGGAAGAAATAAAGAAGGAAATCAAAGACTTCTTAAAATCCAACGACAATGAAGACACAACATACCCAAACCTATGGGATACATTGAAAGCTGTGCTACGAGGAAAGTTCATAGCACTAAGTGCTTTCAAAAAGAAAATTGTGACAGCTCATATTAGTGAACTAACAACTAAGCTGGGTGAATTGGAAAAAAAAAGAAACAAACACTCCCAAGAAGAGCAGAAGACAGGAAATCATCAAACTTAGAGCTGAAATCAACAACTTAGAATCAAAAAGAACTATACAAAGAATCAATGAAACCAAGAGTTGGTTCTTTGATAAAATCAACAAAATAGACAGACCCCTAGCCAAATTAACTAAAAGGCAAAGGGAAAGAACCCAAATCAACAAAATCAGAAATGAAAAGGGAGAAATAACAACAGACATTGAGGAGATCCAGAAAATATTCGGGCATTACTTTAAAAATCTATATTCCACTAAATTTGAAAACCTAAGCGAAATGGACAATTTCCTCGATAAATTCCACCTACTAAAACTAAATCAAAATCAGATTAACAGCTTAAACAGCCCAATAACACGTAAGGAAATAGAAACAGTCATTAATAATCTCCCAACCAAAAAAAGCCCAGGGCCAGATGGCTTTAGCACGGAATTCTACCGGACCTTCAAAGAGGAACTAACACCATTACTTTTCAAACTCTTTCACCACATAGAAACAGAAAGATCACTGCCAAACTCATTCTATGAGGCCACTGTCATTCTGATTCCTAAACCACACAAAGACCCAACAAAGAAAGAGAACTTCAGACCAATCTCCCTCATGAACATAGATGCAAAAATACTTAATAAAATACTAGCAAACCGAATTCAAGAACACATCAAACGTATCATACACCATGATCAAGTAGGCTTCATCCCTGGAATGCAGGGATGGTTCAATATACGAAAGTCTATCAATGTAGTTCACCACATAAACAAGATGAAAGAAAAAACCACATGATAATCTCGCTAGATGCAGAAAAAGCATTTGACAAAATCCAACACCCCTTCATGCTAAAAGTTCTGGAGAGAACGGGCATACAAGGACCATACCTAGAAATAATAAAGGCAAAATACAGCAAGCCAGTAGCCAACATCAAATTAAATGGAGAGAAGCTTGAAGCATTTCCTCTAAACTCAGGGACAAGACAAGGATGTCCACTTTCACCATATCTCTTAAATATAGTACTTGAAGTCCTTGCTAGAGCAATAAGACAACTAAAGGAGATCAAAGGGATAAAAATTGGAAATGTAGAAGTCAAATTATCTCTATTCGCAGATGATATGTTAGTATACATAAGCGACCCCAAAAACTCCACCAAAGAACTCTTACAGCTGATAAACAACTTCAGCAAGGTGGCTGGATACAAAATTAACTCAAAAAAATCAGAAGCCCTTCTTTATACAACAAACAAATATACCGAGAAAGAAATAAGGGAAACAACCCCCTTCACAATAGCCACAAACAACATAAAATACCTGGGGGTAACTCTAACCAAGCATGTAAAGGACCTATATAACAAGAACTTCAAGCCCCTGAAGAAAGAAATGGAAGAGGCCTTTAGAAGATGGAAAGATCTCCCATGCTCATGGAT
>CAJQZJ010032834.1:2249322-2294111 GCA_907164525.1 Lophiomys imhausi
GCCATTGAGGCGGGCCAGTCCCCTCAGGCATGGCTTGCTGCCGTGAAGTAAATCTTCACTAAGCATAGTCCCTGCCCACTGAGGAATTCGTTCCACGGATATTAGGGTCTGGTAAGTCAGTGACGGAGTTGACGGGTAAGTCTCGGCCACCTAAGACAGGGCAGTCCCGAGTGGGGAGGCTGACCCAGAGACGGGTAATAGTTTGAGCACCGCCCTCCTACAGGCTCAGGCCCACCGTGAGATCCCCAGATAGAGGGATTGCGAAGCCTTTCCAGGGACTTTTACCAACTTTAGAAAAAATAAAAAAGGAGGAACTGTAGAGAGCTGCGAAGTGCCGCGCCCTAAAGATGGCGCTGGCCTCCGCCTTCCACCAGCCCGACGGTGAGTGCTCTTTTTGATAATAAGTTCATATTTGGCAAAGACTGCTGATCTGGCTTGCTTCTGCATATGCAGACCTCTAAGATAGCACCACTTGGCTTTACTTGACTGGCTGTCTAATTAGTATTTAGCCTGTGGGTTGGGTCTGCCCCATTATTTGGAAGACTGTTTTCAAGGGACCTGAATAAACTGCAGGAGAAGAGCTTTTGTGAGTTGCGTCATCCTTGCTGGACAAGGGGGGACGCGACACTTTCCCTTCTCTTTTTCCTCTCTTTTTTTGTTGATATTCTTTGTTTTTGTGGGTTTGTGTGTTTGTTGGTCTTTTTTTTTTTAGTATTCCCCCAGTAGCAATGAGATACCTTTCACTGGCAGTACTGCCTCGTAGGCCCCCCGTGAATGAAGAGGCTCTTGGCCCTCATATGACTCCTGATCTGTGGTGAGAGAATGTTAGGCAGGGACACTCCACCCCAGAGGAACAAGACCGAAGGGTCAGGGGTTAGAGCATGGGAGGGTGGGGCTGGGAAGCGGGAAAAGAGGACAATATGATAAGGATGTAAGCTGAAACAACAAACAAATTTATTAACTAAAAAATAAAAAATAAAAAAAAGGTAGGGGCAGGGCTGAAACACTGTGAATGGAATAGAGGATACAGCCATTCGGCCTGGTTTTGCAGACCTCCAGGTGTAGAGAAGACGTGGAGCTAAGGTAAAATACAAGAGAATTGTGGTATTGGCCCATGCCTTTGACTTCAGCGGAGACGGGGTGGGGGGAGCACCTTAGAGTTGGTGGTCTTATGTATTCTGGAGTCATACGGAGTGGGGTGGTGAGGGTGCATACTCTTGGTCCCACCATTCAAGAAGAGTACACCCTTGGTCCCAGCTCCCAGCACACTGGAGACAGAAACGGGCAGATCCCGGAGCTCAGTGTCAGCCTGATGCAGGGCAAACTCTAAATAGAGAAAGACTTCGATCCAGGAGTGGTGGAACACATCTTTGATCCCTTCAGATGGGAAACACAGGTCCCTGATCCCAATAATTAGAGTTCAGAGACACACACATGGGATTTGGAGGGACCTAGGTTTGGAGACTACTTACAAAAGGCCTTCTCGATACAGGCAGATTGTTCTTTGGGATCTCAAAATATATACACTAGAGCTGGTTTAGCTCCAAGGTGACAGAATGATTTCTTCTTTATCCCGGATTGAAAGATAATGCTTTGTATGTTGTCAGAAGGTCAAATTTGCTTCAGGAGAAGTACTACCTAACCCCCCCCACCCCCACCCCCCCAAAAAAAAGAGGGCAATTGTCCCAGGGTTGGGATTGGGGCAGGGCTCTGTTCTTATCTTTCCAGGAGAATCGAAGCGTCCATTAGGGGAGCCCGGGGACGGCTGGACAGCGGAATCCTCAGCAGAGAGCAGAATCAGGCACCAAGGAGGATGGGTGACCCAGTTGATTCTGCCTGGCAGACTTCCTCAATAGTTGTCTCCATCGGGGGCCTGCAACCACCACAGCAATCCAATGTCACTGGGACCGTTCAGCTCTACACAATGCCCCGGCAGGAACCTCAGTGAAGCCTGCAAGATCAGCTTCTGCCTACAAACCCCTTAGGTCATCTAAACAGCTGAGAACAGAAGGACTGAACATAAAAGGAGTGTACTAACATTTTTAATCATTTTTCCCATTTGGGTTCGGGCCCCAAACAGGTATACTACGACCAAAATCAGCAGGAAGTCACTTTAAGAGAGCGACGTCCCATGTCCAGTGGATGGGGAAGGTGTTTCTCCGCCCTTCTTTTAGGTTATTTGAAGGATAACTGAAAACTCTGATATGTAGGGGAAGAGACTACAAGCTGATAAATGGTCCTGTCTTAATGGGTTTTGGAGGTTAGCCCCAGGGAATTCCTACTTTTCCTTTTCTGTATCCTTCTTCCTCTCCTATGTAGGAGTGCATGGGCTTGAGAAAAATGAGATATAGACATAGCACAGGAAGGTCCAAGAAGAAGGGGCAGATTATTGAATATTCCCTTATACCTTTGTATATTGATACAAAATTAGTAGTTTATTTGGCTAAAGCGGTATTTACCATTGTTTATTGTGCAAAAATAAGATTGTATTGGATTACATCGGTATTGATCTTTGTATATTGATACAAAATTAAGATTATAGTTGACCACAATGGTATTGACCCTTGCATATGGACGTAATATTAAGATTATATTGGGCTACATAGGCATTGATCTTGGTATATTGATACATAATTAAGAGTATATTTAACCACAATTGAATAGATCTTTGTATACTGATACAAATTTAAAGGTAACGCTTCCTAATGGTATCATACCTAGAGATACTTAAAAATAAAATGTGAAGCTCTGACCTCTTGATACCAACCGTCTAAAATGGTCTAGGATAGTTAAAACAAACTCCTAGTCATGCAAACATGTCACTTTGTTAGCTACTATGACAGTCTATCACAGATATTCTCTAAACTACCCAGTAATCAAGTTGCTAAGAGACAAGCAACATTTGCTTATCTAAATACAAGAGATGGATAGGGCATCTTCAAAAACCCCAAGAGATCTGCAGAATATGGCATTCAAAGATGTTATCTTAAATCAAGATTTTTTTTGATATCGAGACATATTAGCGCCTGACAGCACCCCCTATTCTACTCCAAGTAGAAGATAAGCATCGAAGAACCTCCACTGTAAGATGGTTGAATTAGTGGCAAGCCTTTCTCTTGGCATGAAAAAACCCCTTGCACCAACTGCAGACAGACTGCTGTCCAAAAAGGACAAAACTTGGTAGCAGGGAAGTCGACAGCCTAACTCTGCCAAGACAGGGTAGGTAAGTCCTTCATAATCCCTGCTCTACAACAAATGTCTGTCAGAGAAACAGGACCCAAAGGCTGAAGATTGATGCTGGAATGTTTGGAGAGAAAATGGGAACTGTCCAGGCAGTCATTGGTATGTTCTTTCTTACTTTTGGAAGCTGCAGGCTCTGCACTTCCTATATAAGCAAATATATTTATCCCTCTCAGGTCTCTGAGGTGGTTGAAGAATAGACAGCTAGAGTCTCATAGTTAAATTTTGAATTGTTTATGAATCAAGAGGGTGTTATAGATATAAGAAGATACTCTTAAAAGTGTGTTGCAAGATAGTATGAATGTTGAGTCACATATAGACCTTTAAACTCATGGAGTTGGTTAGATAGTAGAATGTTAAAGTCAGGGGCCAAATATGTATAAACTTGACATTGGGAAGGTATACTGGGCCATTTAACTCTCATAAATGTGGCATATTTATATCTATTGTTTTGTATAATACTTACTGTTAGAAGAGAAGGAACCATCTGTTGGACTGAAAGGGGAAACTTCTGGGGGTAAGAGGATGGAAGGGCGGGATAGGAAGGGGGAATAGGGAGGGGTTTGTTACTGAGATGTAACTTGAAGAAAAAAAAATAAAGTATTTAAAAAAAAAGAAATGTTATGGAATACAAGAAAAAAAATCTATAGACAACTGACAATCAGACTAAGAAAGAAATCAGGGAAATAACACCTTTTGTGGGAATTTCTACGGATGGGGTAGAAGTCTGGTGTTGCTGGAAGGCCTCTGAGCTTGACACTAGAACAATGGAGTCCCTTTGTTCAGTGCAACCCCCTCGTCCCTCTGATCTGAGGATTCCCAGATCCTCTAAGTAAGGAGTGTCATGCAGCCCAACTCTACCCTGAAAAGAAACCTGCCCAGAAACTTCCCATTCTAATGAGGTTTGTTGATGCTTTCAACCAATGACATTTGTCAATGCCTCTAGGCTACCTGGACTTCCCCACACACACACTCCCCATGGGTTAATTAAGCATAATATTTTCTTTCTTCTGAAAGGTCAATCAAACACATTCACCTCCAAAACACCTCCCCACTGCTCAAAGTTACATAATGCCTTGATTTACAAAATAAACCTTTTTCCTTTTCTTTTTTCTCTATGCCTCCAACATGACTGCCTAACTGATTATTTTTGGTGTGGGGAGAAAGCACTCTTAACTTCCGTGAATAGTCTGCTGCCAGTGACTCCCAGGCTGGCCAGGCTCCCAGTCTAGCTGCTGCCTAGCTAGGTCTCTTACCGCTGGCAGCCTGGGCTTGTCTCTGAGAACCAGCTCCTGCCTTGCTGCTGCTAGCCTATCAGGCTAAGCCTGCTTTGCTCTCCCACTGAGAAATGTTTAACCGTCCCAGCCCCAGGCTACTTGAAACAGCCCGGCCTGGTGCCGAGAGCAGGTCTGTGGTCCATTCTTTTCAGCCCTGGACCACCTTAGCCAGAACCTTCCTGTGGGGGAGCATGCATTTCCTGCCTGATATCGGACCAGGCTTGGAATTCCCTGCCAGAACCCACAACCTTTCACAATAGTCTCAAATAATTTAAAATATCTTGGGCAAGTAAAAGAATTGTGTGATAAAACTTCAAGTATTTAAAGAAAAAAAATTGAAGAAGATAGTTGCTGGAAAATTTCTCATGCTCATGTCTTGGCACTGTGACCATCCTACCAAAAGCAATGTTCAGACTCAATGCACTAGAGGAATCTCCATGACTGAGAAACACTTAAAGAGATGTTCAACATTCTTAGCCACTACACAAATACAAATCAAAACTGCTTTAATTGGCTGAATGGATAAGATCAATAACACAAATCACAACTCATGTTGGTTAGGATTTGGAGCAAGGGAATGACTTTATTGCCCTTGGGACTGAAAATTCATGCAACCATTATGGAATTTCGTTATTTCATCTAGCAGTTCCTCAGAAAGTTGAGAATTGATCTACCTCAAGACTCAGCTATATTACTATTTGGAATATAGCCAAAGGATGATCCATCCTACTTCAAGGTCACTTGCTTAACTATGTTCATTGAGGCTTTATTCACAGTAGGCAGGAACTGGAAACAACTTAGATGTCTCTCAATAGAAGAATGGATAAAGAAAATGCAGCACATTTGCACAATGGAGTATTACTCAGCTTAAAGAAAAGACATCATGAATTTTGCAGGCAAATGAATAGAACTAGAAAAAAATCACTCTGAGTGAGGTAACCAAGACTCAGAAATACTAATATGGTATGTATTAACTTATAAGTGGATATTAGCCATTAAATGATAACTCAGATACAATATGGAGACCTAAAGAAGCTAGGTAAAAAGGAGGGCTCTGGGGGAAATCATGGATCTCCCTGGAAGGGGGAGGTAGAATAGATTTTATGGGAATATTGGTTATGTGTGTAGACTGGAATGGGGGTATCGGGTGAAGGGAAGATGGGTAAAGGGAGAGTGTGGGGAGAGACATCTGGAATTAGAACACATTTGCGGGGTTGGATACTTAGTGAAGTGAAAACTTTCTGGCTCTATGAAGGTGATCCTAATGTGGTGATCCTAGTAATGGGAGAGAGGGAGTCTCAACTGGTCATCTCTTATAGCAAGGCAAGGATTCCAGTGGCTGGGCTGGGTTTCATTCAATTGACTAGTGGGCCAACAGTGTGTCCCATGGTAATCCTAAAACAATCTAGGCTGTTGCCAAGACAGTGTTAATCTCTGAAAATTGACATCAAGGTCCTGTTCCTGAGCACAGGACCCATACAACTCATTGAACATGGAAAAGTCAAGCTTGTGCCTACACGGAGACTTCACCCTACATCCTATTGTCTTTGCGGGATGAAGGTACTCCAAAGGCCACTAAAAGAGAAACATGGACACAAACCCAGTACATAACCTTTACCTACAATATATCCTGCCTAAATAAAAATATGCTAAGGCAATGGTGGCACAGAACTTCTAGGAGTAGCCAACCTATGTCTTATATCATTTAAAGCCCACTGTAGGAGAAGGAACCAATTCCCAACACTGCTGTGTTACCAAGAACCAGACTAGATAGCTCAAACGCCTAGGGTAAAACTAAACACTAAAAATAAATAAATAAATAAATAAATAAATAAATAAATAAATAAACAAACAAATAAATAAATAAATAAAATGATTCCTAATTATATTCTGCTATGCTCATAGACCAGGGCCTTATCTAGTCATCATCACAGAAGATTCTTCTAGCAGCATATGGGAACTGATGCAGTGACCCCCCCAGTCATACATTAGCCAGAGGGAGGGAGGGAGGTAATGAGAAAGGGAGGGAGAGAGAGAGTCTAAATAGGAGGTCTTCATTAAATCCCTCCCCTTTTAGCTCAGGGAATCCCTTGAAAGAAAGGGTAGAAATATTGTAAGAGCCAGAGGTGATGGAGGACACCAGGAGAACAAGGGCCTCTGAATCAACTTAGTAAGGCACCTATGAGCTCACAGAGACTGAAGAAACAAACACAGAGCCTACATGGTTCTACACCATGTCCTCTGCATATATATTATAGCTATTGTCTTAGTATTTTTATAGGACTCCATATTATGAGAACAAGTGTGTCTCTGAAAGTTGTGCTTGCTCTTAAGACTCTTTTCCTCCTATCTTATTTACATGTCCAATTTCAATATGATAGTTTTTGATTCATCTTATTACATTTTATTTTGTTATGTTTGGTGGTTGTTTCTTAGTAGTCTCTGTTTTCTAAAGAGAGAGAGAGAGAGAAAGTAAGTGAACCATGGAGAGGAGGGAAGGTGAGGATAAATTGGGAGAAACAGAGGGAGGGGAACCTATAATCAATATATATTGTATGAGAAAAGAATTTATTTTCAATAAAATATAAGCATTAAATGTGTATCTTCCCACTCTAAAACATATAGATTTAAAATGGGTCTTCCCTACTCATCATCTGGAGGTGGGCATCTGGTTCACAGGATCAGCTAGCCTCTGAAACAGGGGTCTTCATAGTGCATCAAGGCCATTGAGCACAAGGAAGAGCCAGACAATACCAGGATCAAACATATGGCTAAATGCCAGCATAAATGCCAAGAAACCAAATAATCCAATCAAAAAAATGGGGGACAGAGCTAAACAGAGAATTCACACAGGAGGAATCCCTAATGGCTGAGAGACACTTGAAGAAATGCTCAACATCCTTAATCATCAGAGAAATGCAACTCAAGATGACTCTGAGATTCCATCTCACACCTGTCAGAATGGCAGATCAAAAACTCAAATGACAGCACATGCTGGCAAGGTTGTAAAGAAAGGGCAACACTCCTCCATTGCTGGTGAAACTGCAAGCTTGTACAACCACTATGGAAATCGGTATGGTGATATCTTAGACAACTTGGAATAGCTCTACCTGAAGACCCAACCATACCACTTCTGGGTATACATCCAAATGATTCCTCACCAAATCACAAGGACATATCATCTATGTTCATAGCAGCTTTATTTGTGGTAGCTAAAAACTTGAAACAACCCAGATGCCCCTCAACTGAGGAATGGATAAAAAAAATCTGTGGTACATCTACACAATGGAATACTACTCAGCCATCTGAAACAACAAAATCATGCAATTTGCAGCCAAATGGATGGGACTAGAAAAGCTCATCCTGAGTGAGCTAATCCAGACTTAGAAGGATGCACATGGCATCTATTATAGTTGGATTTTAGCCTTATAGTACAGGAGAAATATACTACAACCAATGGACCAAAGGGAACAGGAACTTAGACTTTGCTACCTGTCAATAAAACGCTTTGGCCTAGTGGTGCTGCCTTGTAGGCCCCCAGTGTATGAGGAGGCACTTGGCCCTCATATGACTGCTGAACTGGGGTGGGGGACTGATATGTAGGGGCATCCAGAGGAGTGGGATGGAAGGGATAGGGGATAGAGGGTGGGAGGGCAGGAATGGGAGGGGTGGAAAGAGACTACTGTGATGGAGAAGTAACCTGAAGTAATAAATAAACATAAAAAATAGGAAAAAGGAAAAAAGAACACTATTAAAAACAAAACAAACAAAAACAAGGCAATATGGTATCTCCAGAACCTAACTATAATGCTACAGAAAGCACTAGAAAACCTAATACAACTGAAACACAAGAAAATGACCTTCATCCTATGCTTATGAAAATAATAGAGGTCTTAAGGCAGGAAAACAAATTCCTCAAAGAGCAACGAGAAAATACAGTAAAGCACATGATGGAAATTAAATATGCTCATAGAAAATAGCAGGATATAGTTAAATAGGAAAGAGAAAGGAATAAAAATGTTTCAAGACCTGAAAAGGGAAGTTGAAGACATAAAAAAAAAATCCCAAGCTAAGATATCCCTGGAACTGGAAAACCTAGGAAAAAGGGAAAAAGAAAAGGAACTACAGATACAAGCATCATGAACAGAATACAAATGATGGAAGAAAGCATCTCAGACACAGGAAATAAAATTGAAGAAACCAATACATCTGTCAAAGAAAATGTGAAATCTAAAAAAGTCCTGACACAAAATCTTCAGGAAATCAAGGACACTATGTAAAGATGAAACCTTGAAATAATAGGAATGGAAGAAAGAGAAGACTCCCAGATTCACGGACCGGAAAATATCATCAACAAAATCACAGAAGAAATTTCTCCAAACCTAAAGAAAGAGATGCCTATAACCATACAAGAAGCCTTTAAAAATGCCAAATAGATTAGACCAGAAAAGAAAATCATCCCACCACATAATAATCAAAACACTAAATGTATAGAAGAAAGACTATTAAAAGCTTCAAGGGAAAGGGACCAAGCAACATATAATGGCAGACCTATCAGAATCACATCAGAGACCCTAGAACCCAGAAGGGCATGGACAGACTTCTTGCAGACCCTAAGGGACCACAGATACCAGCCCAGACTACTATATTCAGCAAAACTTTCAATCAACATAGATAGAGAAAACAAGATATTCCATGACAAAACTAAATTCAAACAAAATCTTTGTACAAATCCAACCCTACAGAAGATACAAGAAGGAAAACACCAACCCAAGAAGGCTCACAATAACCAAGAAAACACAGGAAGCAAATAAGCCCACTGCAGCAAAACCAAAAAGAAAAGAAGCTCACTCACATACTACCACCACCAACATTAAGATGGCTGGAAGTAACAATCACTGGTCATTAATATCCCTCAACATCAATGGGCTCAATTCCCTAATAAAAAGACACAGCCTAGCAGAATGGACACTTAAACAGAATCTTATAAGAATCTGCTTATAAGAAACACACATCAGCAAAAAAGATAGAGATTGTCTCAGAGAAAAGGACTGGAAAAAATATTCCATAAATGGACTTAAAAAGCAAGCTGCAGTAGCCATTCTAGTATCCAATAAAATAGACTTTCAATCAAAAGATATGAGGGAAGGACACATGATGTTCATCAAAGGAAAAAAATCCACCAAGATGACATCTCAATACTGAACTTATATGCTCCACATGTAAGGGCATCCACATTTGTAAAAGGAACAATACTAAACCTCAAATCCCACATAGAACCCCATACATTAATGGGGAAACTTCAACATACCATTCTCACCACTGGACAGATCAATGATACAGAAAGAAAATAGAGAAATAATGAAACTAACTGGTGCCATGAATCAAATGGACCTAACTGAAACTTAGCCTGGATTGTGAAATTTTAGCCTGTCTTATGCTACCTTTTAATGCTATTCCCCAAATGAGACCCAAATATATACATATATTCCCTTGGAATGCTATTCTCCATGCTATGCTAAAGCTCCAGTCTACATGGCATGTTGTTCTTACCTCTCTAACATTTGGCATTTCTCCTCCTTTATCCCTTGGCTTCTTCTTCTCATGATCCTCTCTGCTCCTCCAGAGTCCACCAACCTTTTCCTTGCCTACCCCTCTCTCTGCCCAATCACAGGCCTCAGCATTTTATTAATGCCAATCAAAGACAATGGTTAGCAAGCAAAGTAACAGACAGCAAGCAGGCTTCCGGGAGCAATTATTTAACATTTAGAATACCTGGCAGATCACCTCATCAAATTACTTTTTTGTCTAATAAAGAGGCTTAAAAAACTATATACCATAATAAACAATATGAAACAATCAGGAAAACCATATATAAAATTTACATGCCTAATGTTTAACCTATTTGTATCAGACAACCTTGAAGAAACAAAATTATCTATCCTATCTTGGTGAGTCTAAAAACCTGAACCTAAAGATTTTATTTAGACTTTAAAATATTCTTTTAAATCCTAAACAACTTAAGCTCAACTGAAATTTTATATCTATTATGTCTTCAACCCCACCAAAGACTTAAGAAGAGAGAAAGTTATCTGAGTGGGTAGGAAGTGAAGGCAAGCAGCTTCCAAAAAGGAAAAATAACAGTTTGCTGCCTGGACAGTCCCAAATATCAAAATACCATTGCATCCTTCTGGCCAAGCAAAACTCACAGACTTAATTGTGCAGCAGGAAATAAGAAGGATTCTGCAGAGGCAGAATCAGGCCATTGAATTACCTGCATTTAAGCTCTAGTCCATCTTTGGACTGTGTATAGTCTGTTGAGAGAGCAGGGATATGTCTGCCCAGTAGGAATTATCCCCTGATGGAGATTTTTGATGCTTGTTATCTCCTTTCAGGTCAAATGAGAGCTGTCAGGAGCTAACTGAATCAAGTCAAAGAATTTTAAAAAAAAATAAAAACATTCTTATATGCAATTTTCTGTATGTCTTTGAGGGGTTTGAAGACATCTTTAACTTATTTATAACCCTATCTATCTACTTACCTTATGTCTGAACAGGTGAATTGTATATTTTTTAATTACTCACTATCCATTTAACCTAGGAAGCATACTTTTGTGAAAAATTTAGACTATTATTCGACATAACCAGGAGCTTGACTGGCTAGTCATCAGCCTGTATTATCCAGATTCCTAAGCAGAATGTCATAATAACCCATAAAAGGATTGGAAGTAAATCTGTACTTTTAAATGAGTTGCATAGGCACAATATCTTATATAAGAGTTGAAATATACATATATGTGTGTCAGAATATAAAATTCTATACTAACGAATCAAAAGATAACCTTATTTTGAAAATAGCAAAAGCTCTAAGTTGTGGAGAAAATTCAATAAGCTATCCTTATATTTTGTCATTTCTGTATTATATATTCATATTCCCCCTCTTTTTTCTTTTCAGGCCTTCTCCCTCTATATAAGAGAGAAAGAAGGATAGAGAAAAGAAAAAGAAAGAGAGAAGTCCCTGAGTCCAACCTTCTATACCTTGCTTAACAAGACCATTTAACAACTTGTAACAAATCCCCCTAAACAACATCTATAACCCATCAAATGATGAAAGAATCATCTACCCCACCTTTTGGGAATGGGGTGTCATTCTCATAAATTTGCTTCCTGCTGATTGGGACATAGGAAACCTGTTGGGGGGCCCAAATAAAATGACAAAATGGTTAAGCAAGTTAATTTGTTGTCCAGTTTCTATGTGCTCAGCAATTTGAATGTCATGAGCAGTTTGTAGTCTGAAACTGAACTTTGGGTGGGAAAGTTCAGGGCTTTACTGATGTCCTGGCTGGAACAGTCTGTGAGGCTGGACCATATTAGCTGTCTTGTTCATGGGTAGGTAGGATTAACATAATAAAAATGGTCATCTTACCAAAAGCAATATACAGATTCAATGCAATTCATATCAAAATACCAACACAATTCTTTATAGTCATTGAAAGAACAATTCTCAATTTCATACAGAAAAAACAAAAACAAAAACCCAAATAGCTAAATCAATCCTATACAATAAAAGAACACCTGGAGGTATTCCCTCTCCTGTTTTCAAGCTATACTAAAGAGCAATAATAATAAATACAGCATGGTACTGGCATAGAGACAAGACTCTTGATCAGTGGAATTGAATTGAAGACCCAGAAATAAACCCACACACCTATGGACACTTGATTTTTGACAAAGAAGTCAAAACTATACAATGGACAAAAGAAAGCATCTTCAACAAATGGTGCCGGTCTACCTGGATGTCTACATGTAGAAGAACACAAATAGACCCATATATCACCCTGTACAAAACTTAAGTCCAAGTGGATCAAAGACCTCAACATAAAACTGGAAACACTAAAACTAATAGAAGAGAAAGTGGGGTGTGGTCAGTGTTTGCAGTGGGGGAACACAAATGGAGTATGTACCTCAGTCAATGGCATTGTGACTCAGGATAACTCTACCAAGAGATAACCCCAATCCAATTGTCTCTCCCAGTGTTCTCTCCGGCCATTCTTTCTCCACCTCATTCCTCCCGTATTCATCCCCAACTATCCCCTACCCAGTCCACTCCATCCATCCACCCCCTATCTGGTAGAAGTTAAGTCTCTTTAGTGAAATTAGTAGGCAATTTACATTAGCATCTGGCAGCACATAAGGAGGATCTTGGCATTCCTTTGTTTTGCTGATATGTACAAAGCCAGTTGTGGCCAGACAATATGCCCTGTTGAAAGGGCATTGCTAAGAAACAGCACAAGCCATGTAGATGATGTCAATTACTGTGAGAGGCAATGGGACTGTTGGACATCACGAGAAATCTCGTGAACCCTCGAGATTGGCAAGTATCTTGAGATAATGCGATATATAAGCCAAAAAATTCCATGTGGTCTCTCTCTTCTGCTCCACCAATGGAAAAGTCATGCTGAAGAAGCACACAGTAAGGTATGCCATTAACAAATTTAGACTGCTATAGCCCAAGGCAATGGCATAGCATGAACCTACTGAAAGAGAGTCCTTTAAAGACATCTGTCTTGGGGATGCAGAGCACCAGATGCACGCAGAGTTCAGAAGCCATTTGGAGAGGCCTTTGGCTGTGAGGTTTGGCTGGGCCAAGGAGTCTGTAGAGGTAAGTTTCAGCTGATTGAAAAAGACACTCTCAGTTTGGCAGTTGGAACAGACTGACTTTATAAATCAGTCACAGTTTGGTGGCAAAGTAAGGTACAATGGACTTTAAGCTTTAAAGATACTATCTGATGGGACTGCCGTAAACCAAGTCATCCTACATGGACCTACACTAGATTATGGATTTGAGATTATAGGTTTTAGGTTATAAGATTTAGTTATTTTATAGATGTTTGCTAAGTAAAAATAAATATGTGTTGATAAATAAAAATATTCTGTTACACTTTGATGTCTAATCTATTTCCCTTTTTCAGTGAGATTCAAGCATCTCTCTTTGGGTGCTCCTTGTTACTTAGCTTCTTTGGGTTTTAGACTAATATCCACTTATAAGTGTGTACATACCATGTTTGTCTTTATGGGTCTATATTGCCTCACTCAGCATGATCTTTTGTAGTTCCACCCATTTGCTTGCGAATTTCATGATGTCATTGTTTTTAATAGCTGAGTAATGTATCACATTTTCTTTATCCATTCTTTGATTGAGGGATTCTAGACTATTTCCTGTTTCAGGCTATTACAAATAAAGCTGCTATAAACATAGATAAGGAGATGTCCTTGTAGTTTGGTGAGGATTTCTTTGGATGTATACCCAGAAGTGGTGTGGCTAGGTCTTGAGGTAGAGCTGTTTCAAGTTTTCTAAGACATCACCACAATGATTACCATAGTGGTTGTACAAGTTTGCACTCCCACCAACAATGGAGGAATGTTGCCCTTTTTCCACAGCCTTGCCAGCATATGCTGTCATTTGAGTTTTTCATCTTAGCCATTCTGACAGGTGTGAGATGTTATCTCAGGGTCGTCTCATTTCTCTGATGATTAAGGATGCTGAGCATTTCTTCAAGTGTCCCTCAGCCATTAGAGATTTCTCTTTTGTGAATTCTCAGTTTAAGTCTGTACCCCATGTTTTGATTGGATTATTTGGTTTCTTGGTGTTTAATTTCTTGAGTTCTTTATAAATTGTGGATATTAGCCCTCTGTCAGATGTGGCGTTGGTAAAGATCTTTTCCCAATCTGTAGGTTGCTGTTTGGTTCGAATGACAGTGTCTTTTGCCTTATAGAAGCTTTTCAGTTTCATGAGGTTACATTTACTGATTGTTGGTCTTAAAGCCTGAGCTGTTGGTGTTCTGTTCAGGAATTTTCACCTGTGCCAATGAGTTCAAGGCTTTTCCCTACTTTCTCTTCTAGTAGATTTAGGGTGACTGGCCTTATGTTAAGGTTGTTGATCCACTTGGACTTAAGTTTTGTACAAGGTGATAAGTATGGGCCTAATTTCATTCTTTTACATGTTTACATCCAGTTAGACCAGCACCACTTGTTGAAGATGTTGTCCTTGTTCCATTGTATGGTCTTGGCTTCTTTGTCAAAAATTAAGTGGCCAAAGATGTGTGGGTTCATTTCTAGGTCCTCAATTCAATTCCATTGACCAAGCAGTTTGTTTCTATACCAGTACTATGCTGTTTTTATTACTATTGCTCTGTAGTATAGCTTGAAATCTGGGATGGTGATACCTCCTGATTTTTTTATTGTATAAGATAGATTTAGCTATTCTGGTTTTTTTGTTATTCCATATGAAATTGAGAATTGTTTTTTCCAGGTCTGTAAAGAATTGTGTTTGTGTTTTGATTGGAATTGCATTGAATCTGTATATTGCTTTTGGTAGGGTGGCCATTTTTATTATGTTGATCCTACCTATCTATGAGCATGGGAGATCTTTCCATCTTCTGATGTCCTCTTTGATTTCTTTCTTCAAGGACTTGAATTTCTTATCATACAGGTCTTTCACTTGCTTGGTTAGAGTTACCCCCAGGTATTTTATGTTGTTTGTGGCGATTGCGAAGGATGTTGTTTCCTTAATTTCTTTCTCAGCCCATTTATCTTTTGTATAAAGAAGGGCTTCTGATTTTTTGAGTTAATTTTGTATCCAGCTATCTTGCTGAAGGTGTTTTTAAGTTGTATTGGTTCTCTGGTGGAATTTGTGGGGTCACTTATGTATACTATCATATGGTCTGCAAATAGGGATAGTTTGACTTTTTCATTTCCAATTTGTAGCCCCTTGATCAACTTTAGTTATCTTATTTCTCTAACAAGAACTTCAAGTACTATGTTGAAGAGATATGGGGAGAGTGGACATCCTTGCCTTGTCCCTGATTTCAGAGGAAATGCTTTAAGTTTCTCTCCATTTAATTTGATGTTGGCTACTGGCTTTCTTTATATCGCCTTTATTATTTCTAGGTATGGTCCTTGTATGTCAGCTCTCTCCAGGACTTTTAGCATGAAGGGGTGTTGGACTTTGTCAAATGCTTTTTCTGCATCTAGTGGGATTGTCATATGATTTTTTTCTTTCAGCTTGTTTATATGGCAGATTACATTGATGGATTTTCATATGTTGAACCAGCCCTGCATTCCTGGGATGAAGCCTACTTGATCATGGTGTATGATACTTTTGAAGTGTTCTTGTATTCCATTTGCAAGTAATTTGTTAAGTATTTTTGCATCTATGCTCATGAGGGAAATTGGTCTTAAGTTCTCTTTCTTTTTTGGGTCTTTGTGTGGTTTAGGTATCAGGGTGACTGTGGCCTCATAGAATGAGTTTAGCAGTGTTGCTTCTGTTTCTGTTCTGTGGAAGAGTATGGTATTAGGTCTTCTTTGAAGGTATGGTGGAATTCTGTGCTGAAACCATCTGGCCTTGGGCTTTTTTTGGATGGGAGATTTTAATGACTGTTTCTATTTCCTTAGGGAAAATAGGACTGTTTAATTTGTGAAACTGCTCTTGATTTAAATTTGGTAGGTGGAATCTATCAAGAAAATTGTCCATTTTTCTTAGGTTTTCAAATTTTGTGAAATACAGAGTTTTAAAGTAAGACCTAAAGATTCTTTGGATTTCTTTGATGTCTGTTGTTATTCCTCCCTTTTCATTTCTGATTTTGTTGATTTGGGATTTTCCCCTCTATTTTTTAGTTAGTTTGGCTTAGGGGTATCTACATTCCCAATGTCCAGTCCATATGTATTTGGCACCTGACTTTAACATTCTACTATCTAACCATCTCCATGAGTTTAAAGTTCTATATCTAATTCAGCTTTCATACTAACTTGCCTCACAATTTTAAAAATATCTTCTTAGATCCAGAACACCCTCTTGATTCCTAAACAACTCAAAATTTAACTATGAGACTCTAGCTATCTATTCTTCAACCACCTCAGAGACCTGAGAGGGATAAATATATATGATTATATAGGAAGTGCAGGACCCGCATCTTCCAAAGCTAAGAAATGACATACCAGTGGCTGCCTCGACAGTTCCCATTTTCTCTCCATATATTACAGCACCAATATTCAGCTGTTTGGCCCCGTTTCTCTGGAAGACATTGATTGTAGAGCAGGAATTATGAAGGACTTGCCTACCCTGTCTTGGCAGAGCTAGGCTGTTGACTTACCTGCTTCCAAGTTTTGTCCTTTTTGGACAGCATTCTGTCTACAGTTGAAGCAAGGGGTTTGGATAGGCTTGCCACTAATTCAACCATCTCCCACTGGAGATTCTTTGATGCTCATCTTCTACTTGGAGTAGAATAGGGGGTGCTGTCAGGAGCTGACATGTCTCAATATAAAAAAAAATCTTAAGAAAACATCTTTGAATGCCATGTTCTTCAGATCTCTTGAGGTTTTTGAAGATGCCATATCTACCTCTTATATTTAGATAAGCAAATGTTGCTTGTCTCTTAGCAACTTGATTTCTGATTAGCTTAGAAAATAACTGTGATAGACTGTCATACTACCTAAAAAAATGACAAGCTTGCATGACTATTAGTTTGCATTTCTTAATTATCCTAAACAGTTTATGACAGTTGGTAGCAAAAGGTCAAAATTTCACATTTCATTTTTAAGCATTACTAGGTACAATACTATTAAAAAGTGTTACCCTTAATTTTGTATCAATATACAAGGGTCAATACCGTTGTGGCCAAATATAATCTTAATTTTGTATCAATATACAAAGATCAATACCTATGTAGCCCAATACAATCTTAATTTTGCATCAATATACAAAGATCCATACCAATTTAGCCAAATACAATATTAATTTTGTATCAATATACAAAGGTATAAGGGCATATTCCATAATCTGTCCTTTTTTTCTTGATCTTTCTTATATTATGTCTATGTCCCATTTTTTCTCAAGTCTGTTCACTCCTACAAAGGAAAGAAAGAAGGACACAGAAAAGAAAAATAGAGAAATCCCTGGGTCTAACCTCCAAAACACATTTAACAAGACCATTGTAGTCTCTTCCCCTAAATAACAAAATTTTCTATTATCCATCAAATGACCAAAGCGGGGAAAAACACCCTCCCCACCTTCTGGGGATAGGACGCCCCTCTCTTAAAATGACTTGCTGCTGATTTGGGACATAGTAAACTGGTTTGGGGCCCAAATAAGAATGGAAAAATGGTTTAAAATGTTAATAGAATCATTTGATGTTCAGTCCTTTTGTGTTCAGCTATTTAAATGTCCTAAGAAGTTCATAGACAGAAGCTGATCTTCAGGGCTTTACTGAAGTTCTGGCTGGAGCAGTCTGTGCAGCTGAACCATCTTAGCGATTTTGAGTTGTTATGGTTGTAGACTTTTGAGGAGACAGCTATTGAGGACGTCTGCAAAGCTGGATCATCTGGGCTACTTGTCCTCTTTGGTGTCTGATCTGTTTTATCCTGAGGTTTTGGTTGTCCAGTTGTCCCTGGATTCCTTGGATGGATGCCTTAAATCTCCTGGAAAGATAAGAACAGAGCCCTGCCCTAATCCTAACCCTTGGACACTACCTTTTTTGGGAGGCGGAGGTCAGGTAATATTTTTCCTGGAGCAAATTTGGTTCTTTGACAATAAATAAAGTATTATCTTCCAATTCAGATTAAAGAAGAAATTATTTTGATATTTTGGAGCTAAACAAACCTTTAGTTTATATATTTTGAGATCTCAAAGGACAATTTGTTTGAATTTCAGCATGCCTTTTGTAAGTAGCTTTTAAACTAAATCCTTCCAAATCCTATGTGCCTGTATCTGCATTCTAAGTATTGGGATCAAAGACATGTGGTTCCCAACTGATGGGATTAAAGATGTGCTCTACCATCCCTGGATAGCAGTTTTTCTTTATTTAGAGCTCGTTTTGTGTCAGTCTGACCTTGCGATCTGAGATCTGCCTGTTTCTGTCTCTAGTGGGTTGGGATTAAGGGTGTATTCCTCTCAAACGATGGGATTAAGGGTGTGCACCATCACCACCCTGTTCCTTGTAACTCTAGAATTTATAAGACAACTAAATCTATAGTGATCCTCCTGTCTCTGCTGGAGTTAAAGGCATGGGCTAACACCACACATTTCATGTATTTTACCTTAGCTCCAAGTTTTTTCAACTCTTGGAGGCTCAGAAAACCATTTTGAACAGCAGTTACCTTTAATTTATTTACAGTATTTTAAACTTGTTACCTGCTTTTTAATGCCAAACCATGAAAATATCTTATATATCTACAAAACAAAAACAAAAAACAAAACCTTTACCTGCTATCAAGTTTGTGTAATCTATGTGACCACCTGCAGTCTAACATGCTAATCTGAAATTAAGGCCATTTTCCTGTCATGCCAGTGAGGCAAGTATACATTTGGTAAATTATAGTTTGAAAATTTTATATTGTATTTTTATTATATTTTAAGCTAATTAACTCATTTTTTAAAAAAGTATTATTTACTTCTAGAACATAGTTTCCTCCCTCCTCCCCTCCTGGCCCTCCCTTCCTCTATCCTTCCCTCCCTCCCTCCCTCCTTGTTCGTCCTCTTCGTACTCTCCTCCTCAAATGAGGTGGCCCCTCACATATCATACTCCCTCAGATCTGCGTCATGTGAGGGCCAAGAACTTACTTCCACTTGAACTGAAGCTTGGTAAGGCACACCATCTAGAGTATGGTGTTCCACTAACCTGCAGCAGATTCCATGACTCACTGGTGGGTAGAATTTTTCCTAGGATAGATATGCTAGTTTCCTATCTATTTGGGTGTGTGGGTTGTAGGATAGTTATCCTCTGATGTGTGGTTAATAACTATTTATAAGGGAATATATACCATGTTTATCTTTCTGGGACTGCGTCAGCTCACTTAGGATGAGATTGTCTAGCTCCATCCACCTGGTTTCGAATTGCATGTTTTCCTCATTTCTGAGGCTGTGTAGTATTCCATTGTGTACATGTACCACAGTTTTTTATACATTCTTCAGTTGAAGGACATCTGGATTGCTTCCAGTTTCTGGCTATTACAAACACTGCTATGAACATTGTCGAGGCAATGTCCTTGTGGTTTCATTTTGAATCTTTTGGATATATGCCCAAGAGGGGTATGGCTGGGTTTTGGGGTAGAATTATTCCCAATTTTTTAAGATATCTCCAGATTGATTTCCAAAGTGGTTGCACAAGTTTGCACTCCCACCAACAATGGGGGAGTGTTCCCCTTTCTCCACATCCTAGCCAGCATGTGCTATCATTTGATTTTTTGATCTTAGCCATTCTGACAGGTGTGAGATGGAATCTCAGAGTTGTTTTAAGTTGCATTTTCCTGATGATCAAAGATGTTGATCATTTCCTCAAATGCCTCTTGGCCTTTAGAGATTCCTCTTCTGTGAATTCTCGGTTTAGCTCTGTACCCCATTTATTGATAGGGTTATTTGATTTTTTGGTGTTTAATTTCTTCAGTTTTTTATATATTTTGGATATTAGCCCTCTGTTGGATGTTGGGTTGGTGAAGATCCTTTCCCTGTCTGTAGGCTGCCAGTTTGTTTAAAGGACAGTGTCCTTTGCCTTACAGAAGCTTTTCAATTTTATAAGGTCACATTTATTGATGGTCTGTTTTAGTGCCTGAGCTATTGGTGTTCTATTCAGGAAATTGCTACCAGTGCCAATGAGTTCAAGGCTTTTCCCTACTTTCTCTTCTATTAATGTTAGTGTGTCTGGATTTATGTTGAGGTCCTTGATCCACTTAGACTTAAGTTTTGTACAGGGTGATAAGTATGGATCTATTTGCATTCTTCTACATGTTGACATCTAGTTAGACCAGTTAGACCAGCACCATTTATTGAAGATGCTTTCCTTTTTCCATAGTATGTTTTTGGCTTCTTTGTCAAAAATTAAGTGACCAGAGGTATGTGGGTTAATTTCTGGGTCTTCAATTCGATTCCATTGGTCAACTGGTCTTTTTGTATACCAGTACCATGCTGTTTTTATTACTATTGCCCTGTAGTACAGCTTGAAATCTGGGATGGTGATACCTCCAGATGTTCTGCTATTGTACATGATTGATTTAGCTATTCTGGGTCTTTTGTTATTCCATATGAATTTGAGAATTGTTTTTTCCAGATCTGAAAAAAATGAGCTGGTATTTGGATAGGAATCACATTGAGTCTATATATTTCTTTTGGAAAGATGGCCATTTTTGTTATGTTGATCCTACCTATCCATGAGCAAGGGAGATCTTTCCATCTTCTGATATCTTCTTCAATTTATTTCTTCAGGGACTTGAATTTCTTATCATACAGGTCTTTCACTTGCTTGGTTAGAGTTACCCCCAGGTATTTTATATTATTTGTGGCTATTGTGAAGGGTGTTGATTCCCTTATTTCTTTCTCAGCCCATTTGTCTTTTGTGTAAAGAAGGGCTACTGATTTTTGAATTGATTTTTTATCCAGCCACCTTGCTGAAGGAGCTTATCAGCTGTAGGAGTTCTCTGGTGGAATTTTTGGGCTCACTTATGTATACTATCATATCATTACAAATGGGGGTACTTTGACTTCTTCCTTTCCAATTTGTGTCCCCCTGATCTCCTTTAGTTGTCTTACTGCTCTAGATAAAACTTCAAGTACTATGTTGAAGAAAAATGGAGAGAGTGGGCAGCCTTGCCTTGTCCCTGATTTTAGAGGAAATGCTTTATGTTTCTCTCCATTTAGTTTGATGTTGGCTATTGGCTTGTTGTAAATTGCCTTTATTATGTTTAAGTATGGTCCTTGTATGTCTGATCTCTCTAAGACTTTTAACATGAAGGGGTGCTGTATTTTGTTGAAAGCTTTTTCAGCATCCAATGAGATGATCATATGGTTTTTTTCTTCTTTTTTCTTTTTTTTAAATGTATATATTTTTTTATTTTTCATTTCTTTAAGTTACATCTCAATTGCAATCCCCTCCAGTCCCACCCTCCCACCCTTTTCTTCCTCAACCCACCCATCCCCTTCCCTTTTTTTTTAAGTTTAAGGTATATCTTTTTCCCCCCAACAGCTCCCCCTTTTAGTCCAACAAATGGTTCTTTCTCTTATAATAATAAATACAATACAAAACAGCAGAGGTAATTAGGCCACAGTTATGAGAGTTATATGGCTTAGCATACATTCCTAATATCCACTCCATATGTATTTGGCACCTGACTTTAACATTCTACTATGTAACCATCTCCATGAGTTTAAAGTTCTATATCTAACTCAGCTTTCATACTAACTTGCATCACAATTTTAAAAACATCTTCTTAGATCCAGAACACCCTCTTGATTCCTAACCAACTCAAAATTTAACTATGAGACTCTAGCTATCTATTCTTCAACCACCTCAGAGACTTGAGAGGGATAAATATATATGATTATATAGGAAGTGCAGGACCCGCATTCTCCAAAGCTAAGAAATGACATACCAGTGGCTGCATGGACAGTTCCCATTTTCTCTCTATATATTACAGCATCAATCTTCAGCCGTTTGGCCCCGTTTCTCTGGTAGACATTGATTGTAGAGCAGGAATTATGAAGGACTTGCCTACCCTGTCTTGGCAGAGCTAGACTGTCGACTTACCTGCTTCCAAGTTTTGTCCTTTTTGGACAGCATTCTGTCTACAGTTGGAGCAAGGGGCTTTTCCTGCCAAGAGATAAGCTTGCCACTAATTCAATCACTTCCCACTGGAGATTCTTTGATGCTCATATTCTACTTGGAGTAGAATAGGGGGTGCTGTTAGGAGTTGACATGTCTCGATATCAAAAAAATCTAAAGTTAAGAGAACATCTTCAAATGCCATATTCTTCAGATCTCTTGAGGTTTTTGAAGAGGCCCTATCTATCTCTTATATTTGGATAAGCAAATGTTGCTTGTCTCTTAGCAACTTAATTTCTGATTAGCTTAGAAAATAACTATAGTAGACTATCATAGCACCTAACAAAATGACAGGCTTGCATGACATTTCTTAATTATCCTAAACAGTTTGTGAGAATTAGTAGCAAAAGGCCAAAACTTCACATTTCATTTTTTTTCTTTATCCCCTGATACTTCCATCTAACTTCTCTGGAGTGGAGTGTCCCTATATAATTGTCCCACATCGCAGTTCAGAGGTCATATGAGGGCCAAGAGCCGCCTTATAAAATGAGGATCTACGAGGAAGTACCACCAGTGAAAAGTGCCAGGGAGAGAGAACTAAAAACCCAAACAAACAAATAAGCAGGCAAATAGATAAAAAGAATAAAAGATAAAAATAATAATAATAAAAGAATAAAAAATAAAAAGTCTATGTCCATGTTCCGTTTGGTGCGTTGGTTGTAGTATCGATATCCTCTACTATATACCTAAAATGTCTCTCAGCCATTAGGGATTCCTCCTTTGTGAATTCTCTATTTAGCTCTGTTCCCCATTTTTTGATTGGATTACTTGGTTTCTTGGCATTTAATTTCTTGTGTTCTTTGTAGATTTTGGATATTAGCCTTCTTTCAGATGTGGGGTTGGTGAAGATTTTCTCCCAGTCTGTAGGCTGCCGTTTTGTTCAAATGACAGTGTCCTTTGCCTTACAGAAGCTTTTCAGTTTCATGAGGTCCCATTTATTGATTGTTGATCTCAAGTCCTGAGCTGTTGGTGTTCTCTTCAGGAAGTTGGCACTTGTGCCAATGAGTTTGAGGGTTTTCCCCACTTTTTCTTCTAGTAGACTTAGTGTGACCGGCCTTATATTATGGTCTTTGATCCACTTGGACTTAAGTTTTGTACAAGGTGATAAGTATGGATCTAATTTCATTCTTTTCCAAGTGAACATCCAGTTGGACCAACACCATTTGTTGAAGATGCTGTCCTTCTTCCATTGTGCCGTTTTGGCTTCTTTGTCAAAAATTAGGTGGCCTTAAGTGTGTGGGTCTATTTCTGGATCTTCAATTCGATTCCATTGATCTACTGGTCTGTTCCTATACCAATACCATGCTGCTTTTACTACTATTGCTCTGTAGTACAGCTTGAAATCTGGGATGGTGATACCTCCAGATGTTTTTTTATTGTAAAGGATTGATTTGGCTATTCTGGGCTTTTTGTTGTTTTATATGAAATTGAGAATAGCTCTTTCCAAGTCTATAAAGAATTGTGTTGGTATTTTGATAAGAATTGCATTGAATCTATATATTGCTTTTAGTAGGATAGTCATTTTTATTATGTTGATCCTACCTATCCATGAGCATGGGAGATCTTTCCATCTTCTAAAGGCTTCTTCCATTTCTTTCTTCAAGGGCTTGAAGTTCTTTTTGTACAGGTCCTTTACTTGCTTGGTTAGAGTTACCCCCAGGTTTTTATATTGTTTGTGGCTATAATGAAGGGGGTTGTTTCCCTTATTTCTTTCTCAGTCCATTTGTTTGTTGTATAAAGAAGGGCTTCTGATTTTTTAAAATTATTTTGTATCCAGCCACCTTGCTGGAGGTGTTTATCAGCTGTAAGAGTTCTCTGGTGGAATTTTTTAGGGTCACTTATGTATACTATCATGTCATCTGCAAATAGGGATAATTTAACTTCTTCTTTTCCAATGTTTATCCCTTGGATCTCCTTTAGTTGTCTTACTGCTCTAGCAAGAACTTCAAGTACTATATTGAAGAGATATGGTGAAAGTGGACATCCTTGTCTTGTTCCTGAGTTTAGAGGAAATGCTTCAAGTTTCTTTCCATTTAATTTGATGTTGGCCACTGGCTTGCTGTATATTGCCTTTATTATTTCTAGGTACGGTCCTTGTATGCCCGTTCTCTCCAGAACTTTTAGCATGAAGGGGTGTTGGATTTTGACAAATGCTTTTTCTGCATCTATCGAGATTATCATGTGTTTTTTTTCCTTCATCTTGTTTATATGGTGAATTATGTTGATAGACTTTTGTATGCTGAAACATCCCTGCATCCCTGTTTCTTTTCTTTCAGCTTGTTTATGTGGTGGATCCCATTGATGGTTTTTCTAATGTTGAACCACCCCTGCATCCTTGGGATGAAGCCTACTTGATCATGGTGTATGATACCTTTGATGTGATCTTGGATCCGATTTGCAAATATTTTATTAAGTATGTTTGCATCCATGTTAATAAGGGAAATTGGTCTGAAATTTTCTTTCTCCGTTGGGTCTTTGTGAGGTTTAGTTATCAGGGTGACTGTGGCCTCATAGAATGTGTTTGGCAGTATTCCTTCTGTTTCTATGTTGTGGAAGTGTTTGAAGAATATTGGTGTTAGCTTTTCTTTGAATGTATGGTATAATTCTGTGCTGAAACCACCAGGCCCTGGGCTTTTTTGGGTTGGAAGACTTCTAATGACTTCTATTTCCTTAAGGGTTATAGGAATGTTTAATTTGTTTACCTGTTCTTGATTTAACCTTGGTCGGTGGAATCTATAAAGAAAATCGTCCATTTCATTTAGATTTTCCAATCTTGTGGAGTACAAGTTTTTGAAGTAGGCCCTAACAATTCTTTGGATTTCCTCAATGTCTGTTGTTATTTCCCCCTTTTCATTTCTGATTTTGTTGATTTGGGTATTTTCCCTCTGCCTTTTAATTAGTTTAGTTAAGGGCTTGTCTATTTTGTTGATTTTCTTAAAGAACCCAATTCTTGGTTTTGTCAATTCTTTGTATTGTTCTTTTTGTATCTAAGTTGTTGATTTCATCCCTGAGTTTGATAATTTCCTCCTGTCTGCCCTTCTTGGGAGTGTTTGCTTCTTTTTGTTCTAGCTCTTTCAGGTGTGCTTTTAGGTGGCTAGTATGGGAACCCTCCAGTTTCTTTTTGAAGGCACTTTGTGCTATAAATTTTCCTCTTAGCACTGCTTTCAATGTGTCCCATAAGTTTGGGTATGTTGTGCCTTCATTTTTCATTGAGTTCTAAGAAGACTTTAACTTCTTTTTTCACTTCTTCCCTGACCCAGAGGTCATTGAGGAGAGAATTGTTCAGTTTCCATGTTTTTGCAAGCTCTCTGTTGTTTTGTTATTGTTGAAGTCTAGCTTTATTCCATGATGGTCTGATAAGTTTCAAGGGGTGATTTCAATTTTCCTGTATCTGTTGAGGCTTGCTACGTGACTGACTATATGGTCGATTTTGGAGAAAGTTCCAATAGGTGCTGAGAAGAAAGTGCATTCTTTTGTTTTTGGGTGAAATGTTCTGTAAATATCAATTAGGTCCATTTTATTCATGACATCTTTGAGGTTCATTATTTCTCGGGTTGATTTCTGCATCATTGATCTGTCCAGTGGTGAGAGTGATGTGTTGAAGTCTCCCACTATTAATGTGTGAGGTTCAATGTGGGATTTGAGCTTCAGTAGTGTTTCTTTAATGAATGTGCGTGGTCATATCTTTGGGGCATAGATGCTCAGCATTGAGATTTCATTTTGGTGGATTTTTCCTTTGATGAGTATGTAGTGTCCTTCCCCATCTCTTTTGATTAATATTGGTTGAAAGTCCAATTTGTTGCATACTAGAATTGTCACTCCAGCTTTTTACTTGGATCCATTTGCTTGGTATAGCTTTTTCCAGCCCTTTACTTGGAGATGATGCCTATCTTTTTTGCTGAGGTGTGTTTCTTGTAAGAGCAGGATGTGGGATTCTGTTTTCGCATCCATTCTGCTAGCCTGTGCCTATTTATTGGGGAATTGAGTTCATTGATGTTGAGAGATATTAATGACCAGTGATTGTTACTTCCTGTCATCTTGATGTTGGTGGAAATAGTGTGTGAGTGAGCTTCTTTCTCTTCTTTTGGTTTTGCTGTAGGCATGCTATTTGGTTTCTGTGCTTTCTTGTGTGTAGTTAAGCTCTTTTGGTTGGAGTTTTCCTTCCAACATCTTCTGTAGAGCTGGATTTGTGCATAGATATTGTTTGAATTTAGCTTTGTCATGGAATATCTTGTTTTCTCCATCTATGTTGATTGACAATTTTGCAGGGAATAGTAGTCTGGCCTGGCATTTGTGGTTTTTTAGGGTCTGCAAGACGTCTGTCCAGGCCCTTCTGGTTTTAGAGTCTCTGAAGAAAAGTCAGGTGTGATTCTGATAGGTTTGCCATTATATGTTACTTGATCCCTTTCCCTAGCAGCTTTTAATATTGTTTCTTTGTTCTGTACATTTAGTGTTTTGATTATTATGCGGCGAGAAGATTTTCTTTTCTGGTTTAATCTATTTGGAGTTCTGTAAGCTTCTTGTAGAGTTGTAGGCATCTCTTTTTTTAGATTTGGGAAATTCTCTTTAATGATTTTGTTGAAGATATTTTCTGGTCCATGGAGGAGGGACTCTTCTCTTTCTTCTATTCCTATTATTCTGAGATTTCGTCTTTTCATTGTGTCCTTGATTTCCTGAAAGTTTTGTGTCTTGAATTTTTTAGATTTTACATTTTCTTTGACAGATGTATCAATTTCTTCAATTTTATCCTCTGTGCCTGAAATTCTTTCTTCCATCTCTTGTATTCTGTTGGTGATGCTAGTGTCTGTAGTTCCTATTCTTTTCTTAAGGTTTTCCAGTTCTATGGATGTCTTGGATTGGATTTTCTTCATTGCTTCAACTTCCCTTTTCAGGTCTTCCATTCCTTTAAGCACTTTATTCATTTCCATCACCTCTTTGCAGTACTTTGTTGTTGCTCTCTAAGGTATTTGATTTCCTCCCTTAGGCCTTCTATTATTAATATAAGCATAGGATTAAGGTCATTTTCATTTGTTTCAATCGTGTTAGGATGTCCAGAGTTTTCTGTAGTATTATTGCTTGGATCTGGAGACATCCTATTGTTTTTGGGTTTTTTGTTTGTTTGTTTTTTGTTTTTTTTTACCATGTTCTTGCGCTGACCTTTTGCCATTTGATTGACCCTAGTGTTGTCTGTTTGTTTCTTTTGTCAGTTGACCTTGGTGCTCAGGAAAACTCCCTGCCCCAGGGGTTGGCTGATCCTGAGATCCTGGTATTTACCTCCAGATGGAGGGCAGGCAGGTTCCTGTAATAGACTGGCTCTTGGAGAGAAGAGTGGCTGCTGCTGTTCTCAATTGCTTGTGACCCAATTGGACCAAGGTAGAGGGGATTGGAGTGGGGAGAGGGCTATCCTCTGAGGACCTGGGAGCTGGCAGGTCTCCTCAGAAAGGCAGGTAGAGCTGTGGTTGGGCCTGTGTTCTCTCACTGACACAGTCGTTCTGGCTCAGCAGCTAGGTTGACCATACAGGCAGGGAACTCCACCCAAGACGTGTGCTGGCCTCAGTGTGCCTGTTGCTGACTGCCTCAGATGCTTGGGTACTAGGGTGAGTGACCCACCTGCCCCAGTATTTGTGAAGAACACTCAGTCACGGGCTCTGTTTACAGTCAGTCTTGGCTCCTAATTGCTTTGCTGTGACTGGGTTAGTTAGGTCTCTGCCTTTCAGCTACAGTGCACACTGTGCCACCATGTTGGAAACTCTGGAAAAAAAATCTCACTTACCTTTGCTCTTGTGGTCTGGCTGTTTTTCCCTCTTGGGTGTACAGGTCCGCGTGCAGGCTGGATATCAGGCAGACAGGCTGGGCTGCTGATCTGTGGCTGGAGCCGTGGGCTGGAACTGCTCCTGGGCTAGATCTGCTCTAGCCGGAGCTCCTCTCCAGACTGGTGACTGAGCTGGCTGATCTCAGGGTGGTTTTCCCGGCAACTGCGTGAGCTGTTTTACCTGGTGACCAGTCTCAGAGTTTGCTGCGGGAATTCAGACACCGTCTGTGTTTCACAGTCGGTTAGAGGACCTCACATTCACTCCACAGTGGCTAATCTCATTCACCTACTATTCAGATGCACTGCTCTATTGTCGGCGCCATCTTGGATCCTCACTTTGTATCCCATATTTAATTGGATTATTTGTTTTGTTGGTGTTTAATTTCTTGAGTTCCTTATATATTTTGGATAGTAGCCCTCATTCAAATGTGGGGCTAGTGAAGATCTTTCCCCAATCCATGTACTTCTGTTTTGTTATATTCACAGTGTCCTTGGCCTTATAGAAACTCTTCAGTTTCTTGAGGTTCCATTTATTAATTGCTGATCTTACTGTCTGAGCTATTGGTGTTCTCTTCAGGAAGTTGTCTCTTCAACCAAATGTGTTCAAGTCTTTTTTTTACTTTCCCTTCTATTAGATTTAGTGTATCCAGTTTTATGTTAAGGTCTTTGATCCACTTGGACTTGACTTTGTGCAGGGTGATAAGTATGGATCTATTTGCATTCTTCTACATGTAGACATCTAGTTAGACAAGCACCATTTGTTGAAGATGTTTTCTTATTTCCATTGTATGGTTTTGGCATCTTTGTCAAAAATCAAGTGTCCATAGGTGTTTGGGTTAATTTCTGGGTCTTTGATTTGATTCCATTGGTCAACTTTTCTTTTTTTATTTGAATATCCCATGGCTTTTTTTTTATTAATATTGCTGTGTAGTACAGCTTGATGTCAGGAATGGTGATACTTCCATAGTTTCTTTTATTGTACAGGATTGTTTTCACTATCCTGGGTTTTTAATATTTCCATATCAAATGGAGAATTGTTCTTTCAAGGTTGGTAAAGAATTGTGTTGGTATTTTGATAAGAATTGCATTGAATCTGTATATTGTTTTTGGTAGGAGGGCCATTTTTATTATGTTGATCCTACCTATCCATGAGCATGGGAGATCTTCCCATCTTCTGATATCTTCTTCAATTTCTTTCTTCAAGTACTTGAAGTTCTTGTTCTATAGGTCTTTTACTTGCTTGGTTAGAGTTATCCCAGGTATTATATATTGTTTCTTCATCCTGGTTTCTTTAGCAACAAAGACCAGGTGCCCAGAGATGGTACCACCCACAATGGGCTTCACAATGGGCTGTCCAAACCTGAAGTGTACAGGTAGATATAGCTGGGTGGAAATACTTAATGTGGCACATTGGAGGTGTGGGTTGGAGTGTATGAGGGTGGGCTCTGAATGAAGCCTAGAGATTGCTTGCAGGGCAGGCATGTGTGGCCAGACTTGGTCTAAACACTAGAGCAGAGACCTAGGAAAAATTGAACAAATTGTTAGGAGTATATTGAGGGGAGGTTCAGGCAGACTCACCCAGGCTAGACTTTAAAGTATGACGTGTTTAATCCAGCTGCATGGAGAGGATGGATGTATATGAGAGGAACCTGTGGGTTAAGTAGCGTGGATATTAACAACAGGCTAGATATTGGCTTCAGTGCAGGTCATAGCAGGCAAACAAATCTGGGATACTGGTTTGGAACTCAGTCTAAATTTGATGGTTTGGGGGATGCTTTGCTGGGAAGGATCAGGGAGGCTTACTAGGCTATAGCCTGGAGAAGGATGTGGGAGATCTGACTGGGTGGAAAATTTGATGTGGAGAGTTTGGAACTTGAGCATATTCACATATAGAGCCAGTCCTAGTGAGAACCTAGAGTTTGCTTGAGGTACAAGCAGGGGTGGCTAGACAGCGATATGGAATTAGATGTGAGACCCTGGGTTGATCTGAAGGGTTGAGATGTGCATTGATACAGGAGGTCAGGAAGACATTCAGGGTATATAATGAAGAAAGATATGGGAGGTATATGACTGTGTGCAGAGGTTGGATACTGAGAGGGAACTGTGTGTAGTGGTTGGCAAGGCAGGCCCTGTCAGAATCCTCCAATATATTCTAAGAAGAGAGAAATTATTGATTTCTGTATTATACTAATTTTATTTATTATTTGAAAGTATACTTGGATACAATGTATATTTATATTATTCATCCCCACTACATTTTTGTACCATCCACTGACTAATATTTTTTATGTTTATTTATTACTTAAGGTTACATCTCCATCACAGTACCCTCTTTCCACCCCTCCCAGTCTCACCCTCCCACCCTTTACCACCTATCCCTTCCATCCCACTCATCTGGAGTGGAGTGTCCCTACATATCAGTCCCCCACCCCAGTTCAGCAGTCATATGAGTCACTGGGGGCCTACAAGGCAGCACTACTAGGGCAAAGTGTCTCATTGACAGGTAACAAAGTCTATGTTCCTGTTCCCTTTGGTGCATTGGTTGTAGTATAGTTATCCTGTACTATATGATTAAAATCAGATTATAAGTGAATAGATGCCATGTGCACCCTTCTGAGTCTAGGTTATCTCACTCAGGATGAGCTTCTCTAGTTCCATCCATTTGGCTGCAAATTGCATGATTTCATTGTTTCTGATGGCTGAGTAGTATTCCATTGTGTAGATGTACCACGTTTTTTTGTTTTTTGTTTTTGTTTTTTTTTATCCATTCCTTGGTTGAGGGACATGTGAGTTATTTCCAGTGTCTAGCTATTACAAATCACTGACTAATATTTTAAGGATTCATGAGCTTGACTTAAGAGGTCATTTGTGTTAGGCTTTAGGTAAATGTCAATGGAGTAAATGTGCTAGGAGACTAGACCTCTAGAGAGTTGTTAAGTTCAAGGAGAAGAGGCAAACAAAGTCATTGTTCCCTGGAAATCAGCAAAATTAAAATTTTGTCTTTCCAGACCCATGTCCCAGAGGGTAATCAGCTGGTTAGAGGATAATGATGTAAAAACAGAAATGTGCCCAATGAACACATGTAGGAAGTGTCAACGTTATCCTCTGATGATACTCAGAGTATGCAGCCTTGACCTAGAGCTGGAGAGGGTGTTCTCATTGCTTCTGAAGCTTTAAATATTTTCAGTTCTTTGTGCTGTGTGGTCAGGTTCAAAGCTTCAGTCTTCTCCATTCAGGGAAAAGTTTAAGCTACCATTCAGGGAACTTCAAAGAGAATGTTCAGGTGAGTTCCAGAGCTCTGTAGACACTTCAAGAAAGTGTCAAAGAGAATTGATCCTAGGCTTGGCCCTCTAAGGTACATTGGAGAGCTAGTCCCTGTTATTATAGGGGTACTTCTCTGAGTTCTTACATTGTCATTCATTCACTTTTTGTTCAAGATATTATATGAATCTTAAAGTAATCAATTCCAATTTCACTGCTGAGAAGAAATGGCAAAAACAGAATCCTGGATGGAAGAGGGAACTGGGGTAGAGGCAAAAGTTTACTCCAATGTAAGAACTACCCAAGAGAAATAAAGGCAGTTTGTATTAAATAGAATTTACTGTACTGTTTTTATGGTGATGAAAAAGATCAGAGAAAGGCATTCTTACAAGTTAATGGGAAATATTTTTCAAATATCACCTCTTGTTGTGAATGCATACACACACACACACACACACACACAAACACACACACACATTGTTTCAATCTCTGAGAGACTGAGTGTTTCTATGATGTTATTGGTCATTTCCTTTCTCTACTGAAAATGCCTGTGAGGTCTTCTCATGTATACTATTGTGGGAACATTTATATTCCTGGTATCAAATGCACTCTTTCAGCATATGTATTAGAGTTCTTTCATTTTCCTTTTTCAAACTGTCTGCTTGCCACTTATGATTTTCTTTTTCCTAGATATGTGTTTATGGGAATGTTTGAAAGTATGTTTGTGTACATGAATCTATTATAATCAGCCATATTAGTGTTCAACTTGCCTTTTGCTTTTCAGAAATAATTCAGCAATGTGCCATTTATTTTTATGTCCTGTTTTGCCATCACATCATTTTTTAAAATACTTCCAGTGTTTCTTTATCTTTGCTATTCTTTATTTTGCCATTTGCATTTATGTAATGATATACCCTCCAAAAGGGAGAAGGTAGCATCACTTTTATTCATTTCTTACATGTCACTCATTCACTTCATTTAAGAAAAATTCATGTATTTGATTTGAACATATTTGAACACATGAATCTGAGACATATTAAGTTTTGATAAAGCTGGCTCCATGCGTTTAGAGGTGTTTTTAAAAATCATATTTGGTTACTTTCAAATCTTCAGAAGTTTGACATTAAATTACTTACCCTTTGGGATATCCTTAAATGATCTTTTAGACATTTGGTTCGTCTTGAAATGCACTAATCAAAAAATTAAAAACATTGTTATCTAAAGTAGAAGCAATCATTAGATTCTAGGAAAGAAAGAAGTACAGGAGACAAGGAAGTTCAAATAGCTTCCAAATAATGCTTCCTTGGTGCTGAAGTCCTCATGATCTGCAGTATGGCAACATGATAACATTTTGCAACTTATTACATGTACTTCCATGGTTAACTTTTATTTCATGAGAAATAAATAAAATGTTACTCAAAAAACTCTGTGCTGTGTGTTTTTGCATGTTTTTAAACAGAAAGTTATAAGAGAAGAATGTGAATCCTTTCAACACAAATGGGTATTAAATGTTGAAGGAAATGTCAACACTAAGTCTCTTGCTGTGTTCACTACATGCTATTTACTTATGTGGAATTATCCTTCTGTGTCCCATGCATATTAGAGGTTACTATGGATATGTTAAAATCCAAAATCAATGGCAACACAATGGTAACACTATATGGTATTATAATTACCCTTCCTTTCATTTCCCTATGCTTCCCTATCCTTATCCATACTAAAGAAAACGTGTAACTAAAACTTTGTGGGACTGTGGATATAGATGTGCAAAAGAGGGAGAGAGAGGGCACATGAGAAAATGTAGTAGAGGAGGGAAATGTGATTAAAATACTCTACATGAGTGTGTAGAAATGTCACAATGAATCACAGCATTTTGAATAAGTAAAAAATGTGGTGATCCTAAATAAAACTGGAAAAAACTAAGGGAAAAATTAATTAACCCTGCCCTTTTCTGTTTCAGGGGTTCTTAGTATATCTTAAAGTGTCTCTCTGCATATTATGTGTGCACAGTTTCTCATACATTGTGTATAAAACATTCTGGTAGGATGCTAGGCCTGTCACTATGCATTATATATCTACTTTGGTTTTCTTTTCTAGTTCTCTGCCTACCTTCTCATTAAATAGCAGGCACAGACATCTGAAAATAAACGTTCATAGTGCAGATTAACTGTTTCACACTAAGTAAAATATTATATAATGACATACCATTGTGATGGTATTTTGTGTTATTTTTCATGGATTTATAATTATACCTATGCTGAAATAATACTTTTGCTCTTAGGCCAAACTGTGATTCGCAATGTGAAGTAATTTCATTCCTCAGTGTCTGGAACTGCTCACCTGTCATACTGGGAGGCTTCATTAGAGGCAGGGTTGCTGCTAAGCATCCTAGAGACACAGAACATCCCACTATACAGAACGATGTGGTCAAAATGTCACATGCTTAGTATGCAGGGAATGCTGGGTGCAATTACCACAAAATACATAAATCACAGATATATGCATGCACATGGACTGGTAGACACATAAAAGGCAGCAACTATCTTCTCTTTCTATTATGCCTATTTTAATTTGTTACAGCTTCATGCTTTTTCATGTTATAAGACGATTGCTTTAAAACAGCTTTATTTGTTATTATCTCTGTATGAGCATATGTATGTATGTGTGTATGTATGTATGTATGTATGTATGTATGTATGTTCACATCTATGAAAAGTGTGAAATCTGCTGACACTATGAATAGGCAAATATATGCCATGCCATCACCCCAACAGGCAGTGGAGATGATTTGTTTATTTTTCTGTATTCTTTTCACTCATATACATGAAGTTGTTTTTGTTGTTACCAACATGTATAAACTCTCTGAACACTGCCTGAACCAAATTCAATGCTGATATTATGTATTTATAATAATTTTATATTAAAATTATAGAATACATTATTTTTAAGGAAAAGACTTGGAGAGTAAAAATAATGTTTATAAAAATTACCATCAGGGACTCCTGAAGAGAACAAGTTCTGGAAAAAATTTAGAAGTAAATATGTTGAAAATATAAAATGTAACATATCATCTATATCAGTAATGTGAGAATAAGTGTCATGCTGCCTTTATCTTGTCTCATAGACACATCTGACTCATGGAATCAGAGAACACCACAAGAAGAATTTTGAAATTTTTTCTTCTTAGATTTTCAGAAAACCAAGACCTTCAGTTCCTGATTTTTACACTGTTCCTATCCATGTACCTGGTCACAGTGCTTGGGAACCTACTCACTATCATGGCCATCATCTCACAGTTTCACCTGCATACACCCATGTATTTCTTCCTCTCTAACCTGTCCTTTGTGGACATCTGCTTCACCACCACCACAGTACCAAAGATGCTGGTAAATATACAGACCCAGAACAAGATCATCACCTATGCAGACTGCATTATCCAGATGTGTGTCTTCTTGGTTTTTGGAGAATTGGACAACTTTCTCCTGGCTTTGATGGCCTATGACCGATATGTAGCCATCTGTCACCCCCTGCATTACACAGTTGTAATGAATCCCCGACTTTGTATGCTGCTGGTTTTACTGTCCTGGGTTTTTAGCATCTTACATGCCTTGTTACAGAGCTTAACTGTTCTACAGTTGACCTTCTGCACAGATGTGGAAATCCCCCACTTCTTCTGTGAGCTTAATCAGCTGGTCCAACTCACCTGTTTAGATAGTTTTCCAAGCCACCTCATAACACATCTTGTACCTGTCCTATTGGCAGCCATTTCCCTCAGTGGTATCCTTTACTCTTATTTCAAGATAGTCTCCTCCATATGTTCTATATCCTCAGTTCAGGGGAAGTACAAGGCATTTTCTACATGTGCCTCTCACCTCTCCATTGTCTCCTTATTTTATAGTACAGGCCTAGGAGTGTACCTCAGTTCTGCTGTGATCCAAAGCTCACACTCTGCTGCAGGAGTCTCAGTGATGTACACTGTGGTCACCCCTATGCTGAATCCCTTCATTTATAGTCTAAGGAATAAAGATATGAAGAGAGCTCTGGAAAGACTCTTAGGAAGAAAACTGTAAAATGTTCCATTGAACTAGGCTGAAGAAGGTCCCATTATTGCAGAGGGTGAAGCTACAGAATCAGAGATTATGTCTCTGTCTTTAAATCATAAAGGGAAAATGTACATCTAAATATTTTGTGGAGAGTCTGCAGAGATTGTTCAAGGGTAAAAGAGTAGTTGACGCTCTCCAGAGAGTCAAAATTTAGTTCCCAGGACCCATGTTGACAGTTCATGACTGCCTGTAAATCTAGCTCCAAGGGATGCAACACTCTCTTTTGACCTTTCTAGACACCTAAAATAACAGGGACAATACACACCCCCACACATATGCTTAAATTAAAACATGATAGATCTTATAAATATAAACAAGTACTACGTGGAGTTTCCATTCCTCTCATTTCTGCTGTCTTCATGATATAAGCAAGCCACATTACTAAGATATTTGTTCTCCTTGTTTTGCAACAGTTTTCTCCTCTATAGTAGTTCTGGTTTCCAAAAAATATTCCAAACACGGGACTCAAAGAATATGAGTCAACAACACTTCAAAATAATTTCTTCATATGTGATATGTATTCTATACAGTAATATTGATTTTTGTTTTGTTTTGCTACCATATAAACAAGTGTGGCCCTCTAGGGGGAAAACAAGGCTTGAAAACTAAAGCAGTTTTATTCACTGTAGCTGTAGAAAATCTAAAGGCTGAGGTTTGTCTTTAGGGCCTCCTGTTCTATTCATGGCACCATCTTAAGTTTTTCTTGATAGTGTGCACTTTAGATACTAGTGTGTTTTTTAGCCACAGGTTAGAATTTAAAATTTCATTACTTCTTTGTTCATATTTGAACTAATTTATTGACTTCCACACGTGTTTTATTTCATAACATGGCCAATTCAGAGTTATGAACCTGTTCATCAAATTGCAATATGAGAAAACTTTACTATGAATACATTCCAGTCTTCTAACAATTTGAGATGCACAATGCATCATTATTATGATGCTATACTTCACATCCTGAAAATTTATGTATTCAGTCTCTACCAAAAATTGTTGTTGAATTTATTTGTATTTTATTATTATTACCATCATCATCATCTTTATCATTACCATCATTGTTATTATTGTGCATGTATGTTTGTGTTTGTGTGGATTTGTGTCCCTGGGTAGTATATGCTATAAGGCATGTGGGTATGTCATAGGATAACTTTGGTTAATCAGTTCCCTCCTTCTAACTTTAGGTGGAATCCAGAATCAAACCCAATTCATGAGGCTTATTTAGAAAGCACCCCAATGGAATCTACACCACCATTTTTTCATCTTTTTCAAAACATTGATTAATTACTTCAAGTTATGTCTCCATTACCTCCCCCTTCCTCCATCCTCCTCCCCCTCACTCTCTACTCCCTCTCCCACCCATCTCATCCCTCCAGTGTGCAGTGCTTCCATGTATCAGTCCCCATCATTTCATTAGATACATGAGGTCTAAGAGTTTCCTTTTGCACAGGGGTCATACATGGCAGTTCCAATAGGGTGAAGTGTCCCACTAACAGGTAACCAAGTCCATGTTCCTGTTCTTTGGGGTCTATTGATTGTAGGATGGTGATCCTGTACTATATGGCCAAAATCCAGTTATAAGTGAATATATGCCATGTGTATCTTTCTGAGTCTGAGTTAGTTCACTCATGATGAGCTTTTCTAGTTCCATCCATTTGGTTGCAAGTTGCATGATTTCCTTGTTTCTGACATTTTTGGGGTGACTATTTATACTCTAGATAACATTTTCATCTAGAATATACAAAGCCCAAGGGACTATAATGAATAAGTGATGAATGGTCTACAGTTTCTTTGGTGTCAAGTCCTGAAAAGGAGGGAGGCTGATGTGGCCTTAAAAGACAACACTAGTATCATTAGTATGATGGAACTGTTCTGTGTTTTGCCTGGTGAAGTTGTTAATATCATGGGGGTGATATTGTATTTTAGTTCTGTGATGTGATAACATCAGGGAAATATAGGGAGAGGATGTAAGGAAGCTTACATGGTTTTTCTGACCTATGCATAATAATCTACAACTATCACCAAATAAATTTGTAATCAAATGTAAACAGCTAAAAATTCACCTAGAAGCTTTTGTTTAAGAGCTTAAATTCTAATTCTAAGTACTGGAGACATAGTTCAGGGGTTAAGAGCACTTATAGATTTTGCAAAGGACATTGGTGACATTTCCAGCACCCACATGTCTTTTCATACCAATCTGTATCCCCAGTTTCAAGGATATTTGAAACCTTCTCCTGATGTCTGCAACACCAGACATGCGCTGCATTCATATATGCAGGCAAAACACTCATAACCATAAGATAAAATACATATTTTTCATATAAAGAAGGAAAAAGTGTTTAAATTTTGACCTCTCCATTTTCTCCAATTTTATTACTCTCTACACATAATTCTGTGCTATTATAATGTAATATGTATCTAAATTAATTTTAACTTATTTTCTTTAATTTGAAAATATTTAGTTAGAATATAATCACATCATTTCTCCTTCCTCTCCATACCTATTTGACCCAAAATTCATGGTTAACCTCTGTTGTTATAAACACATGATTGACTCAACATAAATGTAAACTGTTGAGCCCATCCATATTGCCAGCTTGTATGTTTTCTAGGGCTGGCGACTCTTTACTGGATAATCAATCAGGAGATTCATCCACGGAGGAGACCAAAACTCTCCCTCTCCCAAGAGATACCTCCACATATGTTGTGATGTCAACTGGTGTGGAAAATGTTCAGTCCTTGTTTAGATAGCCATGATGTTGAGATTTCTTGAGAGTAGTTTGCTTGTCATCACTAAAATGATTTTCTTTAAATGAAAACATGTAATTAGGAGGGATATTGATGAGTAATTCATCAAAGGCCATGTGCCACAAAATTTCCCGGGTTCCAAGTGAGTTAGATGCCCTTGAGGGAGGCTGCCTTGGAGCAGAGATGGAGGGCTGTCTGCCTTCCAGAACTACAGCATGAGTACATTGCTCCTGTCTACCTAAATAGGTATCTATGAACATCCTTGCCAGGACATTTTTCCTGTTTAATAAGGATCTAACTTGGGATCTGGTGTGGATAATTTCCTGAATAGGGGAAGGAAAAAGGTGGAGTTAACCTTTTCTTCCTGCACTGTCTGTGTTTTTTTCATGGTACTAGTCTCTCAACCTCAGATCCCGGGGTTGCTGTCTTCTGTAAACTCTCCTTGTTCTCAGGCTCTAAAGCTCCTTGGTATTCTTAGACTTAGCAGCAGAAACTTGGTTCCAAAGTTTACTTTTTTGAACAAGCTACAAGAAGCAATTAGACTTGTGAAGGTATATTCAGAACACCAGAGAACATATATAATTGAATTATAACCTGAAATTTTAAACTGAAATAAAACTCTTTCTCCCTTATGCTGCTCTTTGTCAGGATATTTTATCACAGAAATGGAAGTGAAACTAGAACACAATTACAAATAATAAGAAAAAGACAAAGGAAAAGAAGAACAATAAAGTGTATTAAACACAAAAATGCACACACATACATACATATATGTTAGCTAATTGTGAGTATTAAGTACTACATGAAGTCTACACTGAAAGGACTTTTATATTTATGTATGCAATGGTAATAATTAAAGAAAAAGAGGCTATTAACTTGAGAGTGGAGAGGGTCATGGGAGGGTCTGAGGGGAGAACAGGAAGGAGAAATTAATATAATTCTACCCTGTGGAACAAAAAGAACTGAATACAAAATATAGATTTTTAGGAGAAAGGGACAGAGATGGAAGGGAAATAAAAGAGGGTGGTGTAAGATTAACCAGAACACACTCTATTCATGAATGAAAATTTCAGAGAATGAAGTTTATTGATATAAACAAAAAATTCTAAGAGTTAAGAAATTTTGTAGACTTCTGGCTGAGATTATGGACTAGAAGCTGCCGTATTGTGGTGCAGTGAGTGAGGTAAGAAAAAAAATCACTGTTTTCCAGTGTGAAAAGCTTTGGAAATCAACAAAGGTAAAACAGCTGACAAAAGCAGAGAGCTGAAGGTGTGGAACTGTAAAATAATAAACCAAGCCAAACAGCACCCTCCCCTGTGTGAGGAGAAGAAGCAGACGCCTCATTATTTCCCAGTCTCTTCCTTTCCTTCTTTTACTTTTCCTTGTTTTTTTCTCATTTCCCTGACTCCTTACTTTACCTAATTCATTCATCACTTCTACTTTTACCCTAAATGACTTTTAAGTTTAAACCAAGTAGATTTACCATTTTCTATTTTACAGTCATTGGTGACATCATATAAGTATGATTTAATTGATCTTTAGTATACTTCTATGTTTTTTATAGATTAGTGTCATTGCTATGACAGGACTTGTTCTGTATAAGTGGATCTGTGGATTGAAACATTGAAAAATTTATGCTTCTCAATAAGATTCCTAGCTCTCAATTACTGAATATAAAGAAAGAGGGAGATAAAGTGCCAGACAAAAATTTCAAAGTTTACTGGCAAAAGGATCCATGACTTCAAAAAGGAAATAAACAAGTATTTGAAATCAATCCTGGTTTTTTGGAGTGAAGTGGACAATATAGAACCAAAATACGCATTGGAAATCAATGTGTAGATGCATAAACAGCATAAAAAAATCAGCAAAGAAATTAAGAATTTGAAAAAAACATATAAATGCTCAGTATGGAAAGCTTGATACAATGAATTTAAAACACAAAGGAAGTCATCTCCAACAAGTCTGGAAAGACTATCAGGAACAGAGGCTAAGGAAATACTGTTTAGAAACATTAGTAAAGGAAAAACTTTTTCCTTTACTAATTAATGGTATGACCATAATTGCCAAGAATTGTTTTATGCAATCAAGAAGAGACAAAGTCAAAGAATTATTGGAAGAGAAACGGGGTCTTGAAGAAGCATAAAAATCCATGAAGAAGGTATTTGATGAAATCGTGGCAGAATGTTTTCCTAGTTGAGAGAGAAGCAGACATGCAAATGAGTACTACTGAGAACCTTAAGTACACATAATCAGAGATGGACATCTCCACAACTATGGCTTCTGGCATGAGAACTGAGGAATATCAAGCCAAAACAATCAACACTCTAGTGTACAGAGGGAAAAGGCTCATGAGACCAAACCCCTAGCTGAGGAGCTACTGAACACTGGGGAAGGAAAAGTCAGTTTTCTTCAGTGGAGTGGCCTATGGTAGGTGGCCTACACCCCATATGGCCTATGCCCATAAACTTTACAGAGAAAGCAGAAAGAGATGCAGAAAGATTAAGAGAAGATAAACATCGGAAGATATGGAATCACATTTTATTCATGTATAATATTACCAAAGAATAAATTAAATGTTTTTAAAAGTTGCAGGGGGGAAAAGGCCACCTGTCCTGTAAAGGCAGAAAAGAGAATAACAGCTCTCTGCAGTGCTAAAAGAAAGAAATACATAGAATGATGTATTTTAAGTTTTGACAGTAGATAATCAAGGGTGACACATACAACAAAGTTATATTTAAAAGCTTTTGAGGTATAATAATATTTTAAGCACAAATTAAGAGAGCTCATGACCACCAATACTGAATGAAGAAGATACTAAACTAAAATCTATGTGCAGAGGTGGAAGAAAGTCATATAAATCACAAGAACAGAGGAGAAATAAATTTCTCAAGAAAAATACATACATGGTAAAGTGGGAAGGAATCCATATGTGTAACACAGGTGTAAGAAGTTAAAATAATTAAATTAGATTTAGAAAATATATAGGGGTTTCTGATACAGTCTCTTAATTCGGGGCATGAAGATCAACTTGGCTGTGAGTGATTAGTTTATCAGCTTGTGGAAAAACAAGGTTGAAGTCAGGAAAAACAGGAAAGACTTAATGGACTTAAGAAACAAAGTATCTGGCTTGACGTTGTTTTCAGCTGCTAAGTGGGTGGAGCCCAAATTAAGCTGAAACAGAGTTCCTCCTATTTAAGGACAGTGTATGGAGCCCCATGAAAAAGAAGAGGCTCCTGATGCTAGAGCGCTCCCAAAGTCCTGCTGAAAAAATGTGCTGGCCATCATTTGATGGCCAGATCTCCCTGAAGCAGAAAGAAGCTGGTGAGCAAAGAAAGCCTGAGCAAGACATCAAAAGGGCAAGGACCAAACCTTGTGGCTCAGCTTTTGCCTAGAGGGGTTTGATCTGTCTGAATAGTGGCCTAAAGGAAACTGTGCCTGGCTTTAAGGACTCTGAGGTAGAGTGACAGAATTCCTGATGTGAAGGGGCTGGGGTCTCCCAGAGAGAAGAAAGCATTAAGCCTTATTTAAGGTGAGACTACAATAACCAACTTACCCTGACAAACCTACATCTGAGATATTCCAAAAAAAGAGGACTGCTAAGTGTGTTAAAAAATCTACAACAAAGACTGTGTTCCTGATGACTGAAGACCTGCCCCAGAGACTGTATCCTTCTAAAAGGTTAGGAAAATAATTGTCAATAGGATTAGTGGTTAGGTTAAAGGGATTGTAGGAATTTGTAGGATTAATAGTTAAAAAATTGTTGGTATTTGTTATAAGTAAATAATGTTAGTTAATAAATAATAATAATAATAATTAAAATGTTCAGTTACACACAGGAAACCAGCAAAGTCTGATATTGATATGGAGAAAGCAAGGAACAGATAGTAAATTAACCACACAGAACATCTGACAAAATAACCAGAATTAGTAGGCATCTCTAAATAATCTTAAATATAAATGACCTAAACTCATTAATAATGAGACTCAGACTAGCTAACTTGGTTAACAAACAATATCAAGGCCAGAAAGATGAAAGCACCTGCTGCTAAGCCTGACACACTTAGTTTGATTCTAGGGTCCCAGATAGTCAAAGGAGACAATTGAATCCAAAAGTTGTCCTCTGAGCTCAAAATAAGGTCCTGGCATGAGCGTAAGCATCTACCTCCCCACCCACACCCACAAACACACAAAATAAAGAAAATATGATATGAAACTTTAAAAACTAGATCTTAATATGCTTTTTTAAAAAGAAAAAAACAACACACACACACAAAGATACCTACAGGCTGAGAATCAAAGGGTGGAATTCACATTATTAAACAATGGAAGAGAGACTAAGTCAAGTTGTCCTAGAAATTCTAGCATCTGATAAAGTAGACTTTTTCTATTTTTATTTTATACTTATGAATATTTGCCTGCATGTATTTCTGTGCATCACATGCCAGGTGCCCACAGAAGCCAGAGGAGGGCATCAGATACTCTGTGATTGAAGTTGTGAATTTTGAGACACCATGTGAGGATTAGACATTGAACCAGGGTCCTCTACAAGAACAACAATTGCTTTTAACAATTGAGCCATTTTTAGACTTTAAACCAAAAACATATATAGATAAGATAAATAATGCTACTACTAGGACTGGAAAGACAGCTCAGCAGTTAAAGACCAGAATTTCAGTCTCAGCACTATGACACAGGACTCAACAACAACCTGTAACCAGCTTAAATGGAATGTGATGCCATCTTACACACTCTGCAGACATTGGCCACAGGTATCCACAAGCCTATCACCAAATACCCACCCAAATAAACATAAATAAATCCTAAGAAGGATTCTACATATTAATAGATTAATTCATTAAGAAGATTTAACAGCCTCTCCTCATCACTGTGTCTGAGCTCCTAACTCAGGGAGACTCCCTGTTTGATCAGAGGCCACACTGGCCACTCAAACCTCAGATAGGCTTCCCACCAAGGAACTCCCTCACTCTATCAGTGACCTCCCTGACATTATCTCCAAATCCCCCTTCCCTCATCCTCACAGAGTCCCAGCTTCCAAGTCAGTTGGGGACCCCTTTCTTGATCAGAAGATATGATGGCTGCCAGAAGTCCAGGTAGGCCCACAGCTTATGAACCTCCCCCACTCTCTTGGTGCAACCAGTTCTATTCCTAATTTCTTCTAGTCACAATGTCCTAGCCCCCGACTTTGGTGGAGATCTCCTATGACCAGAGGACACACTGGCTACCAGAAGTTCATGTTGGCTGCCCTTCTACAGACCACCCCACTCTCTTAGTAGCTCCCAGCATATACCCAATCCCTCCATACTTCCTTGCCATCATGTTCAGCCCCCAACCCAGGTGGAGAACCATGTGCTTGACCAGAGGTGACACTGGCCACCAGAAGTCCAGCCTCAACTCAGGTTGAAATCCCCTGCTTAACCACAGGTCACACTGGCCAGAAGACCAGAGAGAAAATAGAAAACAAGGGGGAAAATATAACCATCCAACAAAGACAAACTCAGGAAATAACCCCAAACCCAGATCCCTAGACAACAATATAAGGACACAAAAGCCAAGGCAGTATGTCACTACCAGAGCACAGCTGTCTTACTTCAGCAGGCCTTGAGCATCCCAACACAGCTGAATCACAAGAAAAAAAACATAAACCAAATTCATGAAGATGATACAGGTCCTAAAAGAGGAAATGAATAAATACCTTAAAGAAATATAAAAGAAACAAACAAAAAACTAGAGGAAATGAATAAATCCCTTAAAGAATGTCAAGAAAAACAAACACACAGATACATGAAAGAAATAAATAAAACTGTTAAAGACTTGAAAATGGAAATAGAATCAATAAGAAAACACAAATTGAGGGAATTATGGAAATGAAAAATCTAAGTAAGCAACAAGAACTACAGAGACAAGCTTCACCAAGAGAATTCAAGAAATGGAAGAGGGAATCTAAGGCATTTGAAATATGATAGAATTAGATACATTGGACAAAGAAAATCTCATATCTAAAAAGTCTTCACACAAAACATCCAGAAAATCTAGGACACTATGAAAATACCAAACCTAATAATAGTAATAAGAGAAGGAGAAGAATCCCAGATCAAAGGATTAGAAATTATTTTCAACAAAAATCATAGAACAAAAATTTTCTAACCTAAAGAAGGAGATGGCTATGGAGGTACAAAAACAAACAGAACATCAAACACATTGGAACAGAAAATAAAGTTTCCTTGCCACATAATAATAAAAACACTAAAACTACAGAGGAAAGAAAGATATTAAAAGCTGCAAGTGGAAAAGGTCAAGTAACATATAAAGGTAGATCTATTAGAATTTTACCTGATTTCTGAATGGAAACTCTGAAAGCCAGAAGTGCCTTAACAGACTTCCTGCAAACTCTAAGAGACCACATATGCCAGCCCACTCTACTATACACAGCAAGACTTTCAATAATCATAGATGGAAAGAAACAGGTTATTCCATGACAAAGTCAAATTTAAACAATATTTATGTACAAATCCAGTGCTACAAAAGGTAATAGAAGGAAAACTCCCACCCAAGGAAGTTAACTACAAACATGAAAACACAGCAAATAATCTCACAGCAGCAAAACAAAAATAAGGGAAGCACACACACACCACCACTATCACCATCACAACCACCACCACCATCACCATCACAACCACCACCAC